>VZSF01007401.1:44524-203174 GCA_013398295.1 Chionis minor
CCCCGCGCCCTGCCGCGTCCCGGCAGCCCCGGCCGAGGGAGGGCGGCCCCGGCGCCGCCGGCGGGGCTGTGGGGGCCTGGGCGAGCCCCCGCGGGGCAGGAAGGAAAAGTCCTCGCAAACAGCCCTGAACGGTTCGCGGCTGCTGCAGGCCGGGACATACGTGTACGGAGCCCCGGTACAGCGTCTGGGCGGTGCGTGGGACAGACACGCGTGCTGGGGAAGAGCTGTCTTTCCAGAATAGGCTCCCTGAGATTTTAGTGCATCATATATATATGTTTTTGTTTTGTTTTTATTTTTACATCTGTCTAATCGAATTATAAGTTCTTTGGGCTACAGATGTGTAAAGACGAGCTCAGTGGAAACCTGGGTTTGAGCAGAATTTCTGGAAACGGTCAGAGCAGAAGAAAGTACAGCAGCCACCTCTAGGCTTTAGCCTCCAGATGCTTTTAAAAGATACAATGACTTAAACATATCTGCCTCCTCTGTACAGGCTCATTACAACCTTCATGATGACGCTTATGTAACGCCAGAGCTCCATAAGCACCAGTGTCCTGACTATTAGTGGTGAAGAATATCTACGGTTTCTGCCATGGAGATGTGCAGAAACTGCATGTGCTCAAGAAACTAGGTCAGAGGAGAACAAAGATTTACTTTTATACAAGCTGAGCTAGTTTGGAGCTATAAGGTTTCCAATGTAGACGCTTTCCCAAATGTATTGATTTACCATTTAGTTCCATCTCTTACCATTTTCCCTGAGACACAGAACTTGTTTCTCACTCCAGTTTTCAGAACGAATCCCATTCCCCAAGGAGACACTGCTGATGCTGACGCTTCTTTCTGCAGTTTCGCCCCAGCCTCATTACATCATACCAATGTCATGCCCTGGAGCAGGAGTTAGGAATTAAGTCAGCCACAGTGCCTGCACTGGTTTAGCCGCTCTTTCCGCGTTCATGTAACGGGAACACAATCCCACATGCTACCGCACTGCAAATGCAGTTTAAGAAAAGTTACATCTTTCTCATTTGCAAGCAGAACGTTTCTATAGGAAGCTGAATTCTGAAAGTGAATTTTTAAAGAACAAATATTCTGCATTTTGTTCTGAAGTTGTAAGGTTTATGGTTCTTGTGTTCCACAGCTGCTTTCCTACTGTCTGAATAACTCATCAGCCTTCCTGAGCCTTGCTCCAGTGGCACAGTTCCCTGTGCTGACGGATCATTCCTGTGATTATCACAGTTACAACAGGCAGCTCCCTCAGGTAAACTGAGCCACACTGAGAATTTTGGACTATGGCAATCGATAGTGGTACCATGATCTCAAAGAAACAAGTGAGAGTTTGCTTTTGACTTCAGCAATCTAGGATTTCACTCCAAGAATTTCAGTTTTTATGACATCCCACCATAAGCTAACACAGGAAGAATTCTGGACAAAATGTGCACGCAGTAGCTCATGCCATCAAGTGGCAGCTGCTACTACAGCACGGATCAAACGGAGCTTTTTCACAGTTGGTGGCTGAATTCTTAACTGCAGTGAATTTTCAGTGACAGTCTGGAGATCAGCATGGTGAAATCAGAGTCCGGCAGGCTGCGTCCAAAAGCTGGTGTTTTGTCACAAGAGAGGCTATCTGACTGGAGCTGGGACCTTCTCCTCCCTCCCCCAGGCCACGGAGCTGCTGCAACCTGTTTTCTCTGAAAGCAACTTTTCAGTTTCTGTATTCTTTACTGAAGGATTTCCTCAGCTGAGGAGGAGAGGGGGGAAAAAAAGAAATAAGGAAACCAACCAAAAATGCGTCGCTTTTAAAGGCAGACTAACAAAACCGATCACCATATGCCCAGTTCTTTGACTTGTAACCGATGTTGTTGCCTCTCTAACATCTTTACTTGCGTGTCTCCAGAGCTAAGCTTTGCTAAAATCTCTGTGGTCTCTTGCGTCTTTCTTGCCGGAGTGGGGCAATGATGGAACTGAAGCAGCTTTCCAGAAAAAAAAAGTCAACCTACTGTAGCTTACTGGCACCCCTGATGACAGAGGCATGGGGTGCACCTCGTGCACAGCCCCCAAAGGCTGGCTTGTTGTGCATCCACAAAAGCCAAGCTATATCAGTGGGGCTCAGCACGTTTTTTGGGCAAATAATTTGTTTACTGAAAAATTCAGTCACTCAAAAGTATTAGTCAATTAATGACAGATGCTGCAAACAGATTGATTTTAAAAGCATTACTTTAGATTTTTTTTTAGCCTTATGATTATTTATTTAAAGTCTTACTTTGATAAAGTAAGGTTATTGTTGGCTGGGTCACCAATCCGGAAAATCCGAGCATTCAGCTGTCAAAAAAAAAAAAAAAAGGAATAAATGTAAAAGGAAAAATGGCAACTCGGTTATTCTCACACGCACAAGTGGTTCTTGAGGTTTCTGGCGGTTGCAGCTCAGAGTTGCCGGGGAGCAGCTTGACGGCGCGCTGGGCCAAGCGGCGAGCTTTATCCTAAAGCTGTATTTCTGCGGAGCCACCGCACGGCGGTGCTGCCTGCCCGCAAAACCTCCCTGCCCCTGCCGGGGCTGGCGCTGAAGCGGCTTTCGGCAGGGAAATGGGGAATTTCACCAGCGTCAGGGCCGGGAACAAAATCTAACCTGGGACATTAGGTGTGATCTTTAAGGCAGGTCCTAGACACAAGCAATTAAACCCGAGGGTCGTGCTGCAGGAGTGGCCTCCGTAAAACACCCAGACGCCGCGGGGTGTTAATGGCACCTTGCAGCGAGAGCTCGGTAACGAGTTGTTTTGCCGTCGCGGTTCACAGGCGAGCGCGGTGCCTGGGCTTCGTGCGCAGTCAGGGCTGGGGCATGAGGCTGGTACGGCTGGACAGTCACCTCGCCCCATGAAGATGGAGTGGTGTGCTGGCAGGGTGGGAACATCCCAAGCCTAGGGACGGTGCTAGATCTTCCGCCGGTCACGCCGGTGCTGTGGGAGACTTTCCTTCAGCCAGGCACAGCCTCAGTGGGAGTTGGGCCCTGAGAGCCTCATGAAAGCCTGGCAAGCACCTGCCTTGGTTGAGGAGGGACCCTCCGGAGGAGGCCCTAGCCACCGCCGGGGGGTGTTCTTTCCTAGGAAGACATTTTGGCAGCTGAATTTCCACCATAAAATTTCCTAATAAAGGGATCAGAGGGGCTTAGTAAATTCATGCTTTCTCACACCTAATATTGCTACCTGCACTCTGTCCTCAGGACGTTCTTAAACATGTTTTTTCTTGTTGTACAGCCAGAAGCTCGCTTTTGAAAAGGGTTGAGACATGAATGGTGCCCTGAGAGTGTACTATCTGCAAAGAGAAGGTACCAGAGCAAATCTCTGGAGAGAGCACATAAAAACATCCCCAGAGGGCCCAAGACTGGATGTTAAGCACTGACAGATGGGGCACAGGCAAGCAGAGAAACAGGGACAGACCATGAATGTGGAAAAAAAAAAAAAATTATAAAAAGGGGTGGGTGGGGGATTTTAAAAAGTTCTCAAAAAAAGGTGGTCAGGCACTGGAAGAGGTGTCCAAGGTTACTGTGGTATCTCTTGGAGATTTTCAGAAGTTCATCCGGCCATGACCTTGAGCAACCTAACCTAATTGTGAAGCTTTGAGCAGGAAACTGGACTGAGTGACATTCGGAAGTCCTCTCCAACCTAATGTTTTCTATGATCCTATGATTCAAAAAACAGTATCGAGGGGTAACAAGTGAATCAGAGGGAGAGCCCTCTAAGTGTATGAAAGGAGCTACAAGGCCCCAGCAGTAGGCATTTTTGCCTGCTGTTTGGTGGGAGCCAAACGCAGTAACGCTATTGCCTGGAAGTCTTGCTCTGACTCATCCCAGGACACATTTCTGCAAGGCACAGCAGAAAAGGAGAAGTGACTGCTGAGCCCTGAATCTGGGGGGAGGGGAGCTTGCCCCATGGAAGCTCAGAACAGGGAATTTTAGTCTTACTCATCATATTATTTTTATATTTGGTTTTACAGATGTAAACCTCAGTGTTTCTGTCAGCATATTAACTCTGTGCACACCGCAAGTTTGTCCGCTAGCCCCAGTGACTCCTTTATGCCTGCCTCCATGCACAGATGCACAGCTTCCAGCTGGGAGCTCAACCTGACCCACTGCACTTCGTTAGTGTTTGTAAGGAATAGATGGACTGCCTGGTGACGGCTATTTAGTCTGGAGAGATTTCAGTGTCATGCTGGAAAAAAAGAAGACA
Source organism: Chionis minor (assembly GCA_013398295.1). Taxonomy (NCBI): domain Eukaryota; kingdom Metazoa; phylum Chordata; class Aves; order Charadriiformes; family Chionidae; genus Chionis; species Chionis minor. The sequence goes on from VZSF01007401.1 coordinate 48,742, forward strand.
AAAGTCGGGCCTGGTCTAGGAAAGATATAGCCAGAGAACAGGTTAGGCCAGATGGGTGAAATGTGACAGATGAGCCATAGAGGATTTACAGAAGTTAGAACTGAGGTTCATCCTGAAAAGGTGCTGCTCTTCCTAGTCTTCACAAATGTAAGCGAGAAAAGGAAGGGAGAGCTATGTGACCACGAACAATAAATAGTGCTGGAAGGTCTAGCAGAATCTAGACCTCTCGCAGAAGACCAGCATGGGTTTGTTCTTTGCTGAAGTTTCAGACTTGAATAACGGAGCCACAATATTGCCCTGCCAAGCTGTGTATCAGTATGTGTTATGTGTTTGATACACAATCTTTAGACACTATCTAAATGTAGTTAACGCTGCATTCTGACCATGAAAGTGGGTTTTCCTATGTTCTTCAGTGCTCAGTAATGAAAACCTGGATTTCTACAACTTAACACATCTTCTTCATGTCTCCAGGGTACAGCCCAAATGACGGTTCCTACCCTTCACTTGACAGAGGACAGGCTGCAGTTCAGTATGGACGTTTCAGTATCAGCGCTGCAGGCAAACAAATACTTTATAACCAACATTCTCTGCACAGAGTGAGATCCACATCCCTCCCTAGTGAGGTCCGTATTCTGAAGGCGAGTGCTAAGATCTCAGCTACTGAGTAGCAAGACCTGTGCTGTCATTTACCCTGAGTGGTGCAAGCTCCAGACTTGCAGCGCCACATCCCCTCTAAGTGGAGTAGCCACCACTTGTCAGAGTTGTAAGACAAGTGTTTACACTCTAAGGAATGGTGTGCAGAAAGCGTTAAATGTCAGGTCCATGTAATGAAGGAATTCATGAAGTGCAAAAGGGTCTCCAGAGCAGGAATACTGTGATTCAGAACAATGCCCACCTCAAGCCAGCAGAGACAGAATTAAATTCTCCGGCTTCTTATACGCATGAGGATCCTTTATTAGTATTCACCACTTGAATATAAGTCCAGGTATTACAGCCTAGTCCAGTTATCTTCTAATGAAGAGGCCACAACAGTGTAGAGGTCAGTGGTTTACAGTCTCCTTCCAGACTCTTGATGAATCTATGCAGTCTCCATTCGGATAAAATACAAAACTACTCAGTCAGTTGGTACAAACAGTTCTGTAAGAAGACCAAGGAGAACACCTCCTGCTATGTTTCAACCTGACATGTTACATTATGGAATACGTTCTCAAAGACGGAAGAAAACTATGAGATCAGGGTTTTTCCATTTCTGTTTGTCTAAGGTGACAGAAGTTGTATAAAGCTGGCACTAAAAAAAGTGCAATTGATAGCAAAGTTCATCTGAGGCACTTCAAAGTAGGTGGGGGAAACCCTTTTTTTTTTTTCTTTTCTAGTTGTCAAAGAAGCCCGGCACTGGAGCAATAGTGGGAGTGCCACAGGCAACACTGAAACTCAGTGGCAGATATTATGGAGTAGGATTCAGAACAAGAATAGCAAAAAGAATTGCCACTGAAGCTCAACTAACACTCCCTGTTACCAGCCATCTGAGAAGCTCGAAGTTTTGGTTAAACAGAACAATTCACAAGCAACAACCAAGATGAGTAATCCAGTACACAGTAATGTTTTCCTGGTGCTATGATCAATGATGAAAAGGTGCTGGCAGAAGTAAATTTAGGAGAGACATCGTGGGAAATGATTTGAAGAAGGAAACAAGCAGCCTGGGGCAAGAAAGGTTGTTTAGAGACCAACTCAAATGAAGTCCTAGGAGGACAAAATTGGGATGCAGTCCTCAAAGATGGGGTCTAGAAAACTGATGTTAGTCTCTCTGGATATGGATGGTATCAGATACAATAATGATAGAGAAAAGATAGCTGAGAAAAGTTGTGAGATGCAGTACTGCCAAATCCTTTTCTTCCCCACAACTTCACACTAAGTGTTTTGGATTTCATCTTTTGGGTTGTGTTCTCAGAAGCCAAACCTCTCAGCGTTCTGAGAGGTCCTGTGGAATCTCAGTTTCTCTTTCTTTCCAAAGTTTTTTTATCAGGCAGCTTGAAAAACTTGAAAACATGAAACCGACAAAATTGAAAAATCTGAATGCAAAAAAAAGAGAACCCCAAATTAATATTGCAAGGATCTAAAAAAGTTTTAACCAACCGTGACATTTTTAGGTTCAACCCGTATCTTTGAGCTTCACAAATTTTGCACTATCAGAAATGGGGTAGGCTTTGAACAGCACATGGTGCGTTTTTTCCAGCACAGGCATTTACTTTCACGGAGTAAATGTATCTGCTGGTTGGCAGAGCCAGTGGCCCCACCAAGATCACAGATCCTGAGTTTGAAAGCTTATCTACCACCTTCATTTCTTGCTATTGCCACAGACCTCTTCTCAGCAGTCTGGGGCTTTGCTCCCCTAATGCTGGGCTTGCCCTACACAGCTGCCCACCCCTGATAACAAAGCTGAGGAGCCCAGAGGAAGTTGTACAAGATGCTTTTGTCAACACTCCTTCCCACACAGACCATCTCCCATCTCCTTTGTTACTGTAAATTGACATCAGAGCTGCTGAATCATGATACGGGAGTCACAAAAATGTTATTTATGCAGTAGAAACAAGGCCCCCTCCCTCTCATTGTTTCCTGCCTGTGTCAAAATGGAGTCACTGATTTCTGTCCCAGCTCCTCCTGCACTGGCACTTCGGGTGAAGTTCTTCTCATTCAGGCTAGGATGAAATACATGTACAGACACAGCCAAGATTTCATTTTGGCCTGCTAAAAGACGGTCCTGCTGAGCACACACTGTCTGGACAGTTCACCATGAAAAGCCATTTGGAACTAGGTTCTAAGAGATTTGCCTACAAGGTCAGAGCTCCGAGGGAATTTTTCAAATTATGCACTGCACATTAGAAAAGTTGGCCTTCCACCCAGAGGACTTATTTGCACTGCAAAAATATTTTGTTAGGGTGCTTAGTTACAACAGGCTTTATTCCTAAGCCTGTAGATGGAGCTGAACTATGGTTTGCCTTTCCAGCACTGTAACTGGATTCCTAGCAAACCAGAGTGTTGAGGAAAGAAAATGGTGCAGCACCTGGAAAGGGATGCACGGAATACAATGACTTGGAAAGCATTAGACAACATAGAAAGACACAAGAAGGACACAGAAAATAGAAGAAAGAGACAAGGAGAGGCATGGTTATAGTCAGGGAGGCATTGATGCCTAGACAAAATAAGTTATGGAAAAATGAAATATTAAAAATATACAGTGAACGAGGGTAAGTTATGTAAGTAAGAACTCTGACAGGCCTGGCAAAACACAAAGAAAGGAAGAGATTATTACCAAGCCATCCAAAAAACTTGAAAGCGATCAAAATTTTCTATGTGTAGTCATAAACATTTAAATTTTTTATGCGCAGATAAATGCTTTTTGAAGCCATATTTTCATAGCCCAGTGAGATTTAACTTTCCTACTTCAGACTAATACATACACTCCATACAGATTTGGTAAAGTATACAGGAGAAAATTCCAGACTTTGACTGTCTAAACAAATATATCAGGAAAAGATACCTATAGATGTCTTGCAGAAATTCAATTTTAAACTGTGACATCAGTTTGAAAAATCTAGGAAAATTCACAAGTGAAAAGAAATAATTTCATTCACAAATGAAAAAAAAGGTTACAACTTCTTTCACTAGACTACTGTTCCTCTGCTGTTCTCTTCCAAATTCTTACTTTACAACCAGCTAACAAACAGACTGAGCTGTACTCAAAAAGAAAATATGGAAAAGCAATAAAGATTTCAGTTCTTCATTTACTGACAGTCTTCCCCACTAACTATGACTCACCCTAAGATTATCAAAATACATAATAAATTCAAAATAACAAACTACTCTGGAATGAAGAAATACTGTAGCCAACACAAATAATTGATTTTCAACACAACATAAAATTGTTATTGTTGCTATTATTATTTTAGCAGTAAGTAAGAACAACATTTGCATGAAATAATACATACTCAAGAAAAATTTTGTAATCTAACTTGAAATCGAATGCAACAAGTGAATGACAGAACTTACAGAAGAAATTATTTGAGACAAAAGAAGATAAATTAGAAAGATACAGCTAGTGACTTAACTGTGTGACTTAGGTCATGTGAAAAAATTCCTTTTTTAACAACAAATGAAATAATCTTCCTTGCTTAAATCAACTATCGTTGTTTGGCTCATAGCACACTAAAACACAGTACAAAATTAAAAATACTTACGTAATCATTGCTAAGTGGTTAGTTAAAAACAGACCTTAAAACTCTGCATAAACTTCCCTATCACGTGCTTTATGTATCTCATAGTTTCAAACATATCCATCCCAATTCTACTGAGAAAATATCCTGTTGTACCACTATTCATCATTAGTAAAGATGACACCACTTTTCGCACCATATTTCCATTAAATGTAGGGCAGATTCAAGACTAAGTGGGTGATTTACGCCCCGTAACTGATAAAGGGCAAGTGACAGCAGTGACAGCGGGAGAAAATCCCTCCCTGTGGGTTTTTTCCCAAGACCTGTATGGATTTTAAGCTCTGTAGTAGAGTTTCAGCTGACTTTTCTTTATGGAAGTAGCATTTAGTACTTATATTGCCTTTTTTTTTCTTTTAAAATCAACACATATCAAAACATTTTACTCTTCTTTAGTAACAGCATTTCACTTCAAACAAGGCAGATACCCTCCTATGACCGACAGGGAAAATAAAGGCATAGAGAGTGCAAGTGTCCAGGTAATGAGTCAAGGAGCTAGAAAATTAACCCAATTTGCAATCCCTAGATTGCACCCCAAACAATGGATCATACTCTCCTATGTCAGCATTTGCAATTCTATTTTCTTTTATGAAATCTACCTTTCCACAAAAGTAATCTGGAGGTTACAGTTAATTAAAGTGACATTTTTGCAAGTATTTGAGGACTGAAAGAGAACACCAAATACAGTAGGATGAGATCTCAAGAGATAGGCAATCAATAAAAGAACAGCAATGTGGCTTCAGTACAAAGACAGGTAAAGGCAAAGGAAAATTTTGGGGGTTTGGAGTGTGATATTATTGGAAGAACGAGATTAGTCACCTTTCATGTTGGGGAGAAGTTATTTATAGCTCTCTGTTTTCCACAGGGTTTGCTGTGGGATTTTGACAGAAAACACATGGTTTTCTCTGTTTGGCAAGATGGGGAAGATGATAGACTGGGCTTAAGAGCCAGATGAGACTTCAGAGCTCTTATTTTGCCAATGCAATTAGTAGTTTTCCAGCTGTGGCTCTTCAAAAAACTTCCATTGAGTATCTTTAGTAGTTTGTAATAGGATAAAATAAAAGGTTTGAATTCCAAATAGAATATTCTTGGACACTGAATGGCCATGAAATTTATCCAGTTACATGTGGAACATTTACTTTGGATTTTTTCCTCAAAATTAATTTGCAATTGATCAGATTATCAGCAGGAGATCAGGATGACCCAAGTTCAGACTTGTCACAAAGTCTCTAAAATTTGAACTTGTGTTTATCAACAGTTTATTACTCCCTATTCCTAAGAGACTGAGAGGATATGCAGATGGACTGCAAAGCAAAACTATAATATTTGAGGCTTGATGGGAGATGCGCATTTTGTCCAAGAGGCATGTACAGTCTTGTTGATATTTATTTCCTCTAACATTTAAGACACAGATGTATCACTCAACAAATCAGCTGCAAAATAGCTGTTTCTAGTCATGGTATGCCTATCCTAGGACGGGCGTTGTCATGTAACTGAACCTGCTATAGAACAACAAAGGAACAGTTGGTTATTTGGTAAATACGAAGCAAAATGGTAGTTTGACAGGTCTTTCAAATACAGAGGGTAGGCCTATTTCTGTTGCAGAACTCAAGTTCAAATTAGAAAAGGTGAGGCAGAGACTGATAATCCGAAAACGCTTTTTCCCTGAGACATTATTTGAGAAGCACAAAATCTTTAAGTCACCCACATCTGTCACAAAGGAACTGCTTTTTCAAAGTCTGCTAAAAGGGGGCTGGCCCTGCTAACAGGCGAGGAGATGGTCTCAATGCACTAATGGTTCTTTCCATCCAAATTTCCTGTGTGTGTCACAGCTGCTGGTCTGTGCAGCTGTCTCTGGTTGGGTTTTTTTTTGCCTACCCTGTCTCATGTTTATAAAGGGCTTATCATTTTATGTTGCAGATCAGGGAGATGAAGAGTAAGAAATACTATTCTGGTTTCTGCAACATATTGATCATGAAACCCTCAACAACCAAGTATCTGTCCTGTTTGTTAGCAATTAAATAGTAAATACCAACACATTCTTACTCAGACAGGCTTTTACCCTTGGGCTTTAGATTTTCCTTTGTTTTCTCTCTGTTCTCCAGGCACATACGCTCAGGGATTTATCCCCTGCCAAAGGCTTTAGAAGGCCTCACTCCTTGTGAACTCCAGTAAGCACCACTCTTCCCCCCTGTAGAGATGATTTACTGGAAAAGCACAGAAGAGTACAACCAGTTTCCTCACTTATTTGTGGGGTTCAACAAATTTCAAATCAGATATGGGGTGATGTGACCTTTTAGTGATGGAACCTTATGGGAGCTGCCGCCAACCTCCAGCTACGATGAATACATTCCCCTGGGGCACGGGGGGCCACTGGTTTTACTCATGGGTGCCTTCCGGCAGACTGAAGCAGGTGCTACCACCCTCTGATTCCTTCAGCTTTCTCTCATTTCATTCAGCAGTTGTTGGTCAAATTCACTTCTCATCACATAGAGGTGAAGATAAAGCTTGATACAAAAAGAAATGACTGATGAAAAACCCATCCTGACCACTCCAAAGCTCACACACTGTGGCAGGTAGTAGACTGGCACTCGTTTGTAAGAGCATTGTTCCATAATTGTTAGTCCTTGTGCTGCCCACCCATCTTGCGTTCATGTCATCCTCCTTTTCCCTTTCCATTCTTTAGGCAGATAGACCTCAGTTGCTGAGTGTTGCTTCAGTGTAAAATAACATGTGGTGCTTGTGGTGTGGGAAGGAAGCTGGCTGTGAGAGATAAAGGTTGAGGTTAAGAGCAGACCGACTGTTACGCTTCTGGGGCTTTGCTGCTCTTTGTATAACCTTGGTGTGGCTGAGTGATACAAATCTGCGCTACCTTTTCTGATAAAATCCATCTACCAGAGGCAAGCAGCAGCCATACCTCCACATCTTTTTGTAGTTTGTTACAGCCCTGGCATTCCAAAGGGTCTGGATGGGTCAAAGGTTAGTTTTCCATCATATTGCTGAAAGAGAGTGACCAAGTTTGGTTGGGGCTCAGAGACTTAGGAGAGAAACTGAAGAAAAAAATATGTCGGAGCTGTAAGAAACAAAAACCTTTGGGGAAATTCCAATATTGCCAAAGAAAAGAACAGTCACTGAGAATGTTTGTGCAAAACCACCATCTTCTCCTTCCTTCCCACAAGGACTAGTGCAACTCACTTTGAAAGAGAAAGAAAGAATCAAGAGAGCAAGAAGCATTTCACCCAGCTGTCCCACTCTGCAAAGCCCCACTGCTTTACTTTGCCAGACCAGCAGGCAAGCAGAAATGCAAAATCATGCCATTTGTGACCTACAGAAACAAAGCTCAGTGTTTGCATGGGTGGGGGACAGATACAGTCAAGCTTATCACCAACTGGAAAAAATGCAGAGTAGAAATGTTCTGGTTGCCTTTTTTTTTTTTTTTTTTTAATTTAAAAAAAAAATTCCCCCTTCATGCAAGCCTTAATTATTTTTCTTCTCAGGAAATGCAAATCCTAAATGAAGCCCAGCTTCATTGCACATAATCATAGAGACCCAGACTGAGGGTTTTGAAGGCTAGAGACTGAAACTAATGGTTCTGAAAGATGCTGCACCAAAATCAATCTTAACACTTTAGTGGAAAACAATACTTAAAAATAAGACAGGAAGCATTGAAAAACCAAAGGAGATCTGAGCTGATCTCCTCAAAGTGGTGCTTAACCAAATTAAGGAAAATCTTCTACCTGATCTTCTGATGTTTTATGCAGCAAGGAAAGTTCTTACATTCCTGTGGGCTATAGAATAAGCAAGTGTGGATTTACCGGGCAGATCTATGGCAGCTGCAGTCTCTCCCTTTGCAAAGCCCAGAGAAGAACACGCATTGTTCTTGAATGACCTTGTCCAATCATTCTGTCATCTGATTGAGACTCAAGTTGCCTGCTCAAAAGGAAAAAACACTGTAAGCATCTGCATAATTGAAACCTGGGAAAAGCATAATGTAAAATAAGGCTAAAACTGCTAAAAAATTTCACAAAGGAAAACAAAAATATGTTCTTCCTCTGAAGTCAGAGAACATAGCTGTAGCTCAGGCATATAATCCTGACATAAGGAAGTTACTCCCTCTAAGAAAATTTGGTGGAACCAGAATGGAATTGGCATGTAGAAACCCTCTGTCATTCAAAATACACAATTTGCATCTTATAGATACTGATTTTATTAAAGCAAAGCTAAAGCATTTGCTTTAAGCAATAAATAAAACTAATGATGTTTTTTCCCTTAAGTTCTGATTACATCAAGAAAACCTGAAAGTATTTTTCTGCACTGGTTTAGCTTCAAAAGTACTACTGATCCTATAAAATACTTTATAGACCATATGCAGCTCTAAAGAGGATTAGGTTATTTATTGGTAAAATATCTAGTAGTCTAAATGTTACAACAACTGCAGTTGAAATCAAGAGAGCTCAGGACCTATGAAAATCAAGTCTTAAGTGTCTAAGAGGCGAACAAACTGTTCTCCTTTCACACTGTAGAAACTGTAAACAGAGTCAGAATTAAAAAAAATTATACTTCAATTAATGTAATAAAAATATGTTTTGACCTAAGGTTGAATTGAGAAATTGATGGACTAAAATATAAGTTAGTCTGAAAGTGATAAAACTGTGTTCTGAGCTTTCAGCCTTCCTTTCATTTTTCTCTTTCTCCACTGTACCAATTCTTTTTTGGTCTGTCAGTTTGTCAATTAATACAAGCAACAAAATAACTAAATAAATGTAAACCATATTTCACAAAATGAGTTCTAAAGAGTTCTAGCTTAGCAAAGTTAGGTTATGAGGTGTTAAAAGAACCTGGTGACTGCTGAAAATACAGTATAGACACAGAACAACTGGAGCAATTACCTTGCCAGTGAGTTTAAGAGAACTAATGAAGGGACAGAGTGAAGTCTGCAGAATAATTTTCAAATTAAAAAGAAATCAAACCAGACGATTTTGAAGTAAGAAATATGTGTTACAGAACAGCTCCTGTAGAAAGGATGCTTCCTCTTGCTCTCAGTGAAGGCCTATAAAGTTACGCATTTGTGGCCCTTACCTGAGGCCTTCTATAATCTTTGTAACAACAGCTGAAACAAAAAACAGAGGAGCCAGCTCAGAGACTGCCCAGACAGAGCCACAGGCAGCAGGGATACCAGCAGCTTGGCATTTTGAAAAAGTTCTCTCTGAAAAAATAGTAAGAAATAATTGATTGAAATATAATCAAACATAGCTAACAGCCCCCCGTAGGACAGATTTTGTTCTTCAAAACACTGATCACATCCACATCTTAAAGACTGCTTTCCATTTTCCATTTTCAAATCTGCACCCACATGATACAATTTAATACAAGTTACACCTTTGTTCACAGAGGGTGTTTCCAGCTTTAAGGGCAATTTTGTACCTACTTGACTTGCAAAGGGCTATGTCAAACCCAACCAATCAAAGCTTTCTCCATCAAGAGGCATGGAAAGTCTTTTTGCCTACAAGACTCTCTCAGCTTCCTAAGCACTTCAAAGCGACTAGTCCTGAACACTTTTTGAGTTCATTTGCATAAAAGGCAACCTTTTCTATTTCTTGCCTCACACATTAGATTATTTTCATGCTGCATATTAGACCACTAATAAGGTACAAATTTCAGAGAGCATGATCTAGTCTAATAAGCACACAAAGTTTGAGGACCGAAACCCCCTGTTTTCCCTGATTGTCTTCATTTGCTCTGTGTTTTAGTGCAATGAAAATTAATGACAATGTGTGATTTTTCCTCTCAGAACTCAAATTTTTATCGGCAGAAGTTAATAATACTCACTTTGGACGGGTCATAAGGAAAAAATCAGTCTGAATAAATGTTAAGCTAGAAACAGGTTGAGACATATCATCAGACCTCTGGAAAACATCTGGAAACAAATCATGAGTTGTAGTCAAAGTTGAATAAAGTAAATGAGGAAGAACTGGTGGAAGAGTTTGTTTCTGCATGTTTCGTTTCCAGGATGGATTTTCACAGTAACAGGCGCAGTCCTTGCCCAGGACAGGCTATTTTTCACATTTACATGGCCAGGAGATGGATTCCCAGAATTGCACTGACAGAATTCAATGCAGACCTCAAATTTAAGTGAGATAGTGACTTTTTTTGTGTGGATGCAGAGCAGTAAGACAAATTGAGGAGTTTAAGGATATGCTGATTTATCCATTAAAAAAAAATAATAATTCCTTAAGTCGTCCATGGAAAATGTGTGACAAGTCTGTGAACTGGGACATTTTACTAGAAACAAACAGGATCAGCCATGCATTTTGCCTAGTCTGCCACCAAGAGAAAAGGATAACTGTATGGTAGTTTTCAGGAGAAAAGACATGAACAGTACAGCACTATTCTGTCCAGTAAATTTCATGATTTTATTGATATTTTTAGAACTTGGGAAATAGTCAACAGACAGAATAACCAGCAGGAAGACAGATGTTAGACCAAAATGAAGAGAATATGGATGTGTTAATATTGGAACTAGTGACATTGCTAATCTCAGAGCACACTTGAAATGAAAAGATATTTCACGGCAGGAAAAAACCCACAGTTATGAGCTTTAGAAAAATTCCGAACTGTGTGCTGTTGAGTTAACGTAATGAGGGGAGTTACAAGACAAACTGAAGCTGCCTGCTGAATGACTGTGCAAAACAGAAACAATCTGTATAGAGTTACTTCAAAAGGAAGTATTATGAAGTTCTCATCTCAGAGCAAGTATTTTCAAAAGTAAGTTGTGCTGAAAGTGTTATAAATTCCATTCCAAAGCATTTTGGAGAACAGGAATCTGGATAGTAACAGCAGCAGGTAAAATATTCAATTTATTTTTGGTAGAACTGCATTTCTGTTTGCCATAGAGTAAGATCAATTGAACTATGACAGAGAACGAAGACACTTAGGAGCTACTGCTGAGAGACAGAGATAAAGCATTTTTCCACTCTGCTAAATAAGATATTTGCCTGTAATCTAAATCCAGAAAGATTCTACAGACAACTTTGCTGCTTTAATAAAACCAAGCCAACTTCCACAGGATATTAGTCTAATGTTCTGATGACATTGTCTTCAAATCTACATTTACCCTCTGTGTAGGACTTTCAGCACTCTTCCAATATGGCTCTTAATATTTTCCATCTTCCAGCAATATTGAAGACCAGATTTCCGGAATCTGATTGCTTTTTCTCAGTTTGGCTGGAGTTGTGCGAATAATTGATTTTTACTGGCTGAAACAAAAAAAGGGGGGAAAAAAAAAAAGGAAAGCTAGTGAATTAATTTTCACTCTAAATATTTTTTACAATTTTCTTACAAAAATGGAAATCCCTCAAAGTTTAATTATGAGTTGAATGAAACATTTGTTGCCAAGTAAAATTACATACTTTTTAATTTCAAATTTTGTTAAATTTTGAAGGCAGAAAAAATTCCAGCTTTCAAAAGCTTCAACTGTTGACAAAACCATTTAGAGAACTTAACAAGACTTTACAAATAGTTTGGTTTCCAGGACCAGATTCTCACATCTGCAATTATTGGACAAATGAAACATCTAGCAGAAAAATAATGCCTAGACCTATGTCTCAATAGCTAACATCATCTTCCATTCCTGATCCTCTCCTGCCTTCTTATTATTGCACTTCTTTTGCAGCAGCTTCTCTAATTCATAAATCCTGCTTTTTTAAATTTGAAAGCCTCTACTAAAACTTTACTTGTCCATCATCCAGCATGTAAACTTGCACTTTTTCCCCTTTGATTTTGCAGAACAAGATTTCAAGATGATTTTAGTACCCAAACACAACAAAAAAATTTCTCAAATTTCAAATATTTTTGCATATTGTATCTCTCGTCTCTTTTGTTTGACATGAAACACCCTGTTCTTCTCTTTCAGTGATTCCTAGTTCTATTCCATGCCCCACAGCACCCCAAGGGAATGGTGTTTCCTACTTAAAGCAGTTCATCGTGCTCCTCCTTTTATACACAGAAGGCACCTCTATTCTCTGAAATGTTTTGGTACTGTCCTTTCTCTGCAATCATGAGAGTGAGAAATACTTTTTCTTGTTTAATATGAAAAACACCCAAATCACAAGATATACAAATAAATCTCCACACTAAAAACAGCCATTTCTTCCATGTTGCCAAGGAAATGAGTACATAGTTAATCATGATGAACAAAACACAGTCCTCTCCACCTTCTCTATTTCTATCTTTCAGTCTGTCGAAGCGTCTTACTGCATTTCTGCACAAATTTTGGGGGTGAAACAGAATTATTAAGAAAAAGTCTTCACATTCTGGGTAAGAACATCCGACTGTAGGGGATTTAAGCTGCAATGACTGAGAAACACAGGACATGGTGGTGACTGAGTTAGGCTATAGGCCTCAGAAACTGAAGCCAGGAATTGCACAGGCACCCAAAGGTCAGCATATTTCTCATCTCTTTCTCTGTGTACCCTGCAGTGTTCTGTTAACATTTTGCAATAGGTTCAGCAGCTAAGTTTTTGGGGTGGGTGTAAGAACGCACCACTTCCTGTGGTGGCCGTTGTGCTTCCTGTTTTCTCAAGGCTGATGGAGACGAGCTGGCGGGGCTGCTGATTTTGAAACAGGGGCAGCTGCATGATCGTCTTGTGAGAGCTCAGAATGAATCACCATCCCATCCTTATAGAAAAATCCCGAATCTTTCCAGAGTTGGAACTCTAACTCTGGTGGCGTTGGGCTACCTGCTCGTGCATTGAGAAGAGGGTGGGGAATGCCCAGAACGCCAAACAGTAAAAAATCAAGAGCCAAACCACAACAGATCATGAGATTAGTTCAAAAAAATCATACAACTTTTGGAAAATATTTTTTCTGCTCACTTAATTTCCATTCTTTGAGATACATCCCATTCTCTGCAATAAGAACAAGAAATATTTTCTTTTTTAATATGAAACCCACAAAGTATCACAAGACTTTTAATAAAACCACAAGTCAGTAACAGTAGATGGACAGGAAGGTTACTGAAACACAGAACTACCTTTACACAGACTTTTGACCAATAAACATTCAAAGCATTCGAGGTTGAAGGATACACTAAATACAGTTTGTTGGTAAAAGAAGGGAACTTTCTGAAAAAAGACAGGAAATTAAGGGAAAAGAAATTGACCAAAAAATGTCCTCTGATGTAGGATAAAAGATGCAGAATAAATCTATCCTGTAAAAACTTTATCTGGTTATTATTATTAAAAATTTCCGTATCAATATGAGACATTCTTCATACCTATTTACAAATAACTACAATATAACCAGGATTACGGAAAATGCTTCCCAGAGCAGGACACTCTCAAAACTGAAATGAGTACGTGAAGCACCTGCTTGCAAGAACAAACTCCCCGTGCCCCACCTCCACCCCCCAAAAAAAAGCAGTTAAATTAATACTGTACTTTGAGCTCCAGACTCACATTGGCCCCTAGATTGTCTAGAAATTTGAGGCTAACACCTGTTAGCTAACATATGCTAATAAATACGCTTGAGAAATCTTGCATAGACAAGGCAGTGTGCGTTTTACCATACACTAAGATCACTGAATTAAATATTAGGCTTTTCTCTACACTTTAAGTTATCCATCACAGCATTAGATGTTTCTGGCAAAGTAATGAGATTTTTTTTTAACTTGTTTCAGTTCAGATCCGAGCTCCCCAGCTTGCTCCAGATAGTTTCACAACTACAGCCTTAATTCATTGCTGCTGTCTTCAGTGCCATGCCTAAAAGCAGCCCAGGTCTACATACACAAAATGAAAAGGAGACAGTGAGAAAAGGAGAGCCTAGAAAATCTCTCTGAAGACTGAAAGGAGCAGTGGTAAAAGGAAGGACTGGTTGGACCCTCCTGGGGAGGTTTGTGTGGTCACTCCTGACATTTGAAGCCAGCTCAGAGGGGAATAGAGACTACTATTTAAACCAAATAGCTCTGTTACTCCTTCATCTTGCAAGTCTCATGCCTCAAAGTGATCATATGTTCAGCCCAACTGACTGTCAAATGTTTACATTGTGCTGGGTGCCTTCAACATCCATACTAGAGAATGCTTTTATATTCCATTACCTGTATGTTAAGATCTCTGCTCTTAATCACCTACTTGAACCACATGCTACATTGTCTAAAATACTCCCAAATATTTGCACATTATTCTCCACTTCCTGGACCTTCACACCCTCCTACTCTTACCTGGTCCCCCTAATCTTAAGACTGTGTTTTAGATAAATATTCAATATGGATGAATGTCCCTTTGCTTTCTGAATTCTTGTCATGGGCCTGCCCTGAGTTTTCACGGAGAAGTGAATACGAAAGAGCTTGAGTTCCTCTCCCCATGCTGCATTTGTTTCACTTTCTCCTCTTTTCACTCACTGATTTAATCTGAAGCTCTCTGAGCTCAAGTTCCTGAGTTCCCAGTTCATAGAATGAAGACACTTGTGCTGCTGAAGGATACAAGAAATGAGGACATTAGATATATTCCTGCTCTGGCTCAGTGCATCCAGACACTGACACTGGCTTCAAGTGTCCATTTCTTTACTCACATTCTTTTCTGAAAAGCTCATCAAGCCTGCTTAGCAATATCTACACAGAGTTTTGCATATAAAACACTAGAATAAGAAAGGGCACAGCTCAGTTTTCCTAATACCACTGAGCAAAACTCTTCTGAGAATCAGTCTATGGTGTGTTATAACTTATTTATTTTTTTTTTTCCTGGCCTTAAAAGCAAAATGACTGCAGTCCTCAATCACATACATCTTGAACTGTCTGGCATACGGCTCAGTTTGCAGCAATATGGACCTAGCTCGGTTCTTGTGGAGTAATTCCTTATAACCTCAACTGAGGTGTTAAAAACTGGAGAAGCAGTGTATAGTGGTGCAGACAGGTCTTGGAACTTGAGAGAAAATGCAATGCTAAAAGACATGGAGGGTGGTAAAATGGACATGGATAGTGGTAAAAAAAGGACAAAATCTAGGGATATGTCATCGATGGATTTATCAGTGTCCATCATTTTGTATGACATGATGAACGATACCTACTTTCCCAAAATGTCCAACAGTGTTTTCTGGAACTGAACTAACCGAGAGGATCAAATCACACCACTTTACAGTTACTGATGTACAACAGCATCTCCAAAACTTCTGCATGAGGAAGCAGGCCTTTGCAGGCCTGTGTGATAAACCTGGCCAGTCCTTTGGAACCACATACCATGAGTGACAGAGCCCATAGTGACCAGAAAGGCAGGCTGCTATCTGGAAACTGGCTACCCAAGACTGCTACAAGTCCGTGGCTAACCATCAAGTCAACTGTCAGACTGCTAGGTGGGGGTGGGGGGGTTGCCGTGTTGTTATGACAGTTGTTTATCCACTGATTATCAGCAGCAAGAATGTATGTGAAATAACAGCAGGCTTTTACGGAAAGAGCCTCTAAATTGCATTATGGTAACAGATGATGCACCGCGTCCATGTTTTGTGCTCCAGCAGAACCCCGTGAATAAGCTAACTGCAAACAATCCCACTCCTCTCTTCTTCAAGGCTGGATAAACACAGACTGATCAACACCAACCTGGACAACACTAGCAAAGTGCGGGATGTGGGAGCTCTAGGGAAATATGCACATATGCAATGTTGGGCAGTCTGGAACCTTATTCCTTCCCATAGAGATAATCATCAGTGGCGTCCACTCCAGACACTGCTAACCTGCAGTCTTGTCCTTTCACATAACATTAGTGTTTTCACTTCAGATGGTCAGGTGGTGTGGGTATGAATACAAGCTTGAGCTTGGAGCTATCAGTTAGATAAATCTTAAGTCTGTTAAAGAGGAAAAGTTGCGGTGACAGAATTTCACAGAATTTAACAAATTCATATCACTGCATAAAAGAACATATTTGCAAGAAGTTGCAAGGCTGGTCTTGTCGACAATTTAAAAAGAAGTAGTCAGGAATTCAGGGCCCAATTCTCATTTTCCAGGTAATGTCTCTTCTCTGCTCAGGACAAAGACCACATGTGTATATCAAACCTACAAATTTTTTAATTTGGATAAAATGGTACGGAATATGGAAGAAGAACAAGAGCTTCTGTTCTTATGTAAGACGCCCATAAAAAAGATACTACTACTTTTAAAAAGAAAAGTTCTTTTCTTCATCTTTTCACTCTTGCTCTTCAGGTTCCTTTCCTAATAAAACTGGGAGAACAAGTAATACGCTCTCAATACTCTAACAAGAAACTAGTTAAAAAAACCTAAAAACCTTCATAGCTTGAGTGAAACCTCTTTGACTCCCTTCTACATAGAAGCTTCTATGTATCAGCATAAGCATATGCTGGAGACAGATAAAACCAAAGTCACTGCAAAATACGAAAGAAGGAGCAAAGCTCAGCAACAAACTGTTCCAAGGTACGTTTTCTGATTGTTTTATGAACAGTTTTATAGGTAATTTGAAGAAACTGGACCCACGGGAAAAATGACTAAAGAAATACTTTGTGGAAATTCCTTGCATTTCCAGTCCAGTCAAATACAATAAACATGCTCCCCTGAAATACATACACAAAATCTAGAGATAAGTCATCTATGGATTTATCAATATGCAGAGAAGAAGAGACTCTGTAACAAAGAAAGAAAATACCTCACTTGTGCAAGGCTGGTGAATGTAGATCATACCTGTCATGTGCACGTATGTGTGAGAGGCCTTAAATTTTTTGTTCAGTAATTGGCACTGAACAGGACGTGTGCCCATTATCCTTATGCAGCTGGGAGAAAAAGAAACAAAAGTAGTACCTTGTCCTAATAGCCATGTGTTCCACAACAAATTCAACATCTCATTGGTAAAAGACATATAACAAATATGAAGGAAGAAAGTGGCTTAAGGGTCTATGCACACAAAAACAGAAGAACCAGAAACTGCGGAAGTACAAAATCACTATAAAACTGCTTAAGGTGGTTTGTTCATATTGATTCCAAGTGGATTCCCTAATGACAAATTAGCCATTTCTGACTGCTAGGAAAATGACCTTGGAGTCCTCACTACAGATTCCAGAAGCGGTCTCCCCCAAATCTAACATCTAATATGTCAGTCAGGTCATAGAGTAACAGAATGCAAATGCAATACATCTAAGACAGGCTGAGAAAACAGTTTTAGCCTCAGCGGAGTGTGCTAAAATGCTAAAATAAGAGGAAGGTCCTGCTGTTGTCCCAAATCTGGGTTCTCTACCCAGTGTGCAAGCCAGTAACACACAGAGCAGAGGTATTTCCAAGTTTATTCCATTAATGCACAGAAATGGGGTCCTCGTCCCCAAATGGAAGCACACCTTAATTTCAAAAATCTCCACTTTTATACATTGATTATTACATATTCAAACAATTACTACATATTCATTGTTATTCTCTTTAATGATTGGTCAAGATTTCTTCGCTTCCCATTGAAATTAGTGCACAGACTCTGTCTTCTTCTTCTTCCATTGTTCTCTTTTGAGTAGGTGGTACCATTTGGGTATGTGGTATCATTTGGGTAAGTGGTCAATGAGTCGGTGGTCGTGATCTCTCCCTGCCAAAATTACCTTTTACCTACTTCCCCTCTAATCTTGGCAGTTCCAGGAGGTTTTCTTGGTTTGCTGGCCAGGCCTACAGTCCATCACTCTCTTGACAGGAATATCCTACTTATCAACAAAGCTACATTGTCTAGTGGTTAGTTCCTTAACTGAATTGTTGATAAATCATGTCTAGTTACTATTTCTCTATTTTAATATTAGGTAAATAATTAAATAGGGTTGTGGCTGTACAGAGAACTCTAGCAGCAGCAGGTTTCCTTAGTTGCTTCAAGTACATTTTACATTTCATTTTTCTAGTTAATATCAATTTTACTACAACACTGCTGGCTGACAGGATTTGTGAGAAAATTGTCCTAGGATTGAGACAAATTGTCTGGGGGAGATTTTTTTCAGTGTGCTATAAATTGTCACAAAGCATGCCTCTCCTGAATAATATATTATTGTGCAGAGCTCTTCAAACTGTTGCCTGGGGGAGGTATGTGACATACAGTGGCATGGCCAGACCCATGGCTGAGCTGAAGTTTCTTCTCAGTGCCTTCCTGTGTAGGTATATACCAGTTTATCTGGAGGATCTTGAAGATGCTGCTGCACTGTGGGGTGTGGATAATCCTGCTGTGGCCCTCTACAGTATTGAGGAGTATTCTGTGAAGAGAAGGCCATCAATGTCTAAGGTGTTTAGCACCATAAATAAATAAAACTTATGGGAAAATCCCTGAGAGATTTTAAACTCACATTTACATTAGCAGCTATCTTAGTTACTCTTGTATGAGGCTTTATTGTCAAAAGATCATCCTGTAAGGAGAATCTGCCAAGAGAGCTTATTTTCAGACAACTTGCCTTTTCTGAAGTGAAAGCAACAATAAATAGTTTTTGATGAAAAGGTGGTAAACAAACAGACTGTCACAGATTTAACAAAATTTGACTTTAGAAACCCAGGTCTTTGGGTTGCTAGAATGGAGGTTGTTGTCTATAGGAAAATAAACATGAATCAGACTTACAAATAATATAATGCCTTTTAAACTTATGAGGACTACAGGCTAACATATCTAGTTTCAAAAGTTAAGTCTTGATTGTTTCAAGAATGTAAAGAATGAAGATTTTGAAAAGTAATCTGGGTTAAGACTTGAAAAAAACACACTGAAAATGGTTTACATTTAATTTTGTTGAAACAGCATGATCATGACTTCCTAATTTGGGGTATTTTTTGTATTTTAGTCAAGCATCTTTCATCAGTGATGTTCCCAACACCAAGCCAGATGTAGTCCTTTGGGGTTAAGGTGAAAAATTTGTCCTTGTTTCTTTGAAAGCATATCTAGACCATTTGGTGATAACTGGCCATAAAGGTACTGAGGATCTGTTCACTATTCTTGTCTCAGGAATCATGGTTTTATGAGTAACTTCAATAGCTGCATCCAGTTTTGATCTTTTTAAGAACTGATTGGATCAGGAGAATAAACAGAAAAATATACTGTCCATAAAGAAAAGCCTTGTCTCTTCTGACCTCACACAAAATAGGAATGGGAAAAAATGGGGAATGTTTTCTGAAGGAGATTCTGAGGAAGAATACATATCCATTAAGCCAAATGTTCATTGTCAAGAGGTAACTTGTGAAAGGAAGTAATTTTAGTGTTGAATCTCTTGAAGGTTTGATGTTAGCATTTCAGCAAGGAAAAAAAAAAAAAGAGCACTGCAGAACCTGCTATTAACTCATAGCTAAATATAAAGGGCTCTAGCACCAGATCTGAAAACGGCTCGGTATATACTGTTATCTCAGGCACTACAAGCAAATGTGCTAATAGGTTTGGTGCCAAAAAGTCAATGATAAAGGGAAAGAAATCATTATTATAAAGTTTGGGGGCTTAAACCACCCATTGCAACCACACTCCACATTCTAGCTGCTAGGAAGTCATGGGATTCACATGTTCTGTCACTGCCTTTTGCCTCCCACTGACAGAGGAGTGTTGCCTCGTGTTGTGACCCATACTGCAACAATGTAGGTTGACTGCAGATCAAACATGTCCTCAGTTTATCGTCAAGGATCATGCCCAATTCTTCTAGGGCAAGCCAAAGGGAGCCCTCTTCCCAGGACTAGCAGAGCTACTGAAACAGATTATGGTATCTTTGTATGGTTTTCATTTTGATTCTCTGTGTCCACATTCAGAGCAACAAACATGCAGAGAGACTCTGCCAGGTCTCCTTCTTTCAGAGAGCTGACTCCACAGTGTTAAACAAAATGCAGTTACCCTGAGCAGAGCTCCTCAGGTCTTTCCCTCTGCTATGTTTTCTTCTTCCCGAAGTCTTCTGACTAGCTCTACAAAGTTAATCCCATCTCAACTGAAATACACAGAATCAAAGCTGTGATCCCGGAATGATAGAAAATAAAGGAGGCTCTAATCCAAGTAGTTCTAATCATCGGCCCTTCTCACATTATTCCTCTGCTTTCTGTGTTTAGCTTTCCAGTTACTCTCTCCCTTTGAAGCAGGGTATCTTGCATCACCTGGCTTAGCACTTGTAATAAGACCCAAGATAAAACCTCACAGGCAGTTTGCCTTCTGGCTGAGAACCTCTGATCAGCTAGACTTCCTTTCCAAAGTGAAAGGAGTCAGTCTGTGCCCCAGTCCCCAAAAGTGAGCTCTTCAAGAACACCTTCCCATAGTCCTAATACCCAGTACAAGACGATGTCTTAGATGATTTCCTGCTACTGGTGGTTTGAGGATGAGAAACAGTCTTTCACTTTTCATCGGACAAGGAGAATAATCATGTGAAATCCACAGTAGATGGGAACATCGGGAAACAATCTCAGGAGAACAATTCAGCGTATCGTGCAAAGGAGGAATAAAAAGGCAAAAGCTGTTCTAGTAAACTTGTAGTTACTGGCATGCTATTGAGCAATAGTTTTGGTAACACGGTGTATATTCATACTTACATACATACACAGATTCTCACATCTATGCACAAAAACATACAGATGTCCCTTAGAACTGGGATGTGATTTGCAGGTGGTGTTCAGAAAGGGATAAATATTGTGGGGCACTCAGTTTGTGAGGTTATCGCTGTTCTTCACATCACCCTCAACAGCAAATTAGAGCCAAATCTATTTAAAAACAGTAAAGGCAGAGAAGTGAAGTTGCCTTTGGTTGTGCTTTTTTTCTCTTTCCCGTTGTAGCTTCCTCTTTCTCTTCACCAGCTCAGCACTGCTGGCAGCTTTTTATAAACCACGATTCCTACTGCTGTCAGCTTGTTTGGAAACTACATGGTGAGCTCAGTCCAGCAGCTACTGCTGTGGGTTTGTGTTTAATTGCAGACCAGCTTTGCTTTAAATTCTGTACCCACCACCATAACTTTAATTCCAAAACACTCAGAGAGCTCTGCATATTCAAAAATACTCAATAGAAAGCAGAATTTTGCACTAAAGGTATGCAGTTGTGCAGCACAAACTATAAGTGGAACTGCATTCCCATAAGTAAGTAGTAAAGAACTTTTGCACAATGCATATGGCAGCGATGGCCTCTAGAAGGTTAAACCATGGCAGGGCAGTCAGTAATGCTGGGTTATTCTAGGTTGACAGTAATCTGCACTGAGCACGCAAAATGATATCATGACCACAGCAATAGCTGTGAAGCAAAAAGCAATATTGAGAAGATCTTCATTTGAAGTGGAACCTTTTACAGTACCTCAGACATCTTTAACAGCAGAGACAGGGTGGATGAGTTAGTAAAATGCTGTCCAGGAAGATTATGATTACATGAATGATTAGGAATAAAACAGGGAAAAAGCTTCATCTAGCCATAGCATCAAGGAGACATTACCAGGAAAGTAGGCAGAAGCAACAATGGGGAGGAGCAGGAGTGGGACTGAGGAAACACTGCGTGTTGGGATAGTGAGATAAACAGCACCTGCATTCCTGAAGTCTTTGTCCTCTGCCTGCTGCTCCAAAGGCAAACTTTGCCATTGGTTTGGTGGAGAAACTAACTTGGGAGGGACACGTTATATTTCTTCTCACCACAGCAGAAGTCCTACAGTCAGTTAGGGACTGGGGGATGATGGCAAGATCTTGGCTGAATGCAAATGGTACTCAGAAGAAAAGTTATACAAAGAAAATAAAATTGGAGGTTTCTCTAGGTCACAGAGTTCAAAAAACCTTTTTATTTGCAGATCTCTAAAATGCTTCCATGTAAATGCAAACATACCTGCAATTTACATGATTAGTTTAAGCCCACCAATAAGAGGGTTACTTTTTGTTATTTTTCTCAGATCCCTCAGATCCATGGACTTGCAGAGGCCTACAAACCATGAGCTGAAAAGTCACTAAATCATGACCAGAAAATATAGGTCTAAACATAGTACTTGTACTGGTTAACCTAAATTTAATTACTGTATTACTGAATTAAATGAAAACAACAACATTGGTAATACCATGCAGCAACTGTAAACTATGTTAAATTTAGTCACTGTTTACAATACACAATCCAGTACTTGAATTAAATTTTAAAGGAACAGTTAAAGTGAGGTCTGTGAGTAAAGACACAGAAAATTTGAGTAAGCCCAGGGGCATAGGAGTGGGGGAATAAGCTGACTGCAGAAAAGTTAAAGCTCCATTTATCAGCAGAGCAAATTTTATCAGCAGCTTTACCTATATTTGTCTATGCTGTACTTAACTGCATGTAGTATTCCTAACAGAACGGTACTTATCTCAGTCCCTTGTATTATCATTCACAATGGGTCACTGTAGTCACTGACAAGACCCCCCTCAATAGACAAAGCCATTGGGAAAGTCTGTCCCCTTCTCAGCTGGCAGGAATCCCACAATCTGGGGACAGAGTCAGCTAAGTTATAAATATTCAGCCGTGGCTCTGTTTTGGTGTCTACTCCTCTGTCTCCTACCATCTCCTACTCAGAAAAGAACCATTTCCCTTTTCTTAATGACCACTGAAATCATTTAGGGAATTTCCAGCACACGGTGTACAGATTCTGATTCACTTTAACCCCAGAAAATGTTTAACTCCTTCTGGGAATTATTGTGAATTGATCCAGTCTACAACCTAAGATACCCCAAGTTCCTCTTTTTTCCTTTTTCAGCCATATACAAGCACTTAGCATCCAAAGCATGCTGCTCCTGTGCACCCCTCTGTCACTGCAGTGAAACCTTCTCAGTCATGAGAGCTTAGGCTCTTCACCCTGTTAATTGAGTCAGATATGTGGAGGTCTCATCTCCTAAAAGGGGAAGATAATTTCATTTTTTTCATTTTCTGAGATACATATATACCTGTTAACTTATTCTTCTCTAACATTCTTTAAAATATTTCACTGCTACCACTAACATAACATGACCAAAACAAAACCTCTCTGTGTTCCTTCCCTTCTACCCCCTTCTTTTAGCAAAGCTATTCTTCTTACTCTTGCCGTCACTTGGGTGTTGTCTCTGACACTACGCCAATCTACACAAGCAGGCTTTATCAAGGATGTGCAGCTTCCTCTTGCAGGACACCTGTAAGATCAAATCTTTTCACTTTCATTGCCTAAACTCTCACCCACCAATGGCCTCAACTACGGTAGTCTCCTTCTCTCTGGCCTTCCTAGCTTCAGACTCTTTTCCCTTTCTCTCCTTTCTCCAGTGTAAGAGTTCAAATATACTGTTCAATACAATACTGTTCAAATACTCTCTTTTATATTTCTCTACTATATTCCTCTCAATTACCACATCAAAAACAAATTTAGAAGTCCTTTTAAGACCCTTCACACAACTGGTCCTCCCTAGTCTTCGTTAGTTTAATGTATAATATAATACAATAATGTAATTGTTTAATGTTTGATGGAATACTTCTGGCACAACAAGAGTTAAATACAGTTCAGTACAGTCAAATACTGGACTGTAGGTACAGAAAATTGCTTGTATTAAAAAAAAGATTGCAAAATTAGAAGACTGATAACCACAGTCATGAAAACAACAGGAGGGAGGAAATAAAGTATCAACCCATATATTGTTAGCAGAACAACTTTACAAAAAACATAGTACCAAAATACAGAGCAAAACAACTGCAATCAAGCAAAAAATTATCAAGGCCTTCAATGGGCCTGCAGTCTTTACATGGCTGACATAGCATTTGTCAAAGCAGTATGCAAACTGTGCTTCCAAAAAATTGAAGAGCTTAAGATGGAGCTACTTAACTCTAGGTTGTTAATTTTTGCTAACAGAAGATTAGTGAAAGATGTCAGCTTTTCACCAAACCCTGCAGATTTCAAGGCACCTGAAAAAACCTACAGGCACAAAAGCAAAAACAAGCACTAAAGAATCTAACTGCCTGTGACACATAATAAAGATGGTCTAAGGATACAAAAGAATGAAATGTAATTAATTCAAACACCCTTTATGTTACCAGGAATTACTTCTGTAAGAAGAAAGTTTCCATAGATAATGTACTACAGAGTGTGTCATACACACCTGTCCTAGTTGTACACATGAAGCTGTGACATGAGGCTTGCATGCATGCTTCACCTCTTACACAGCCAACCGTCTACTGTGAAACTGTGTAAAGAGCACTGGCTTCTAGTGCTTCAATTCTGTTCATGCAAAATTCCAGACCCAAAGTCTTTGTGAAAGTGGTGGCAGAGAACACGAAGCGCAGTTGTAAACCCACCAGCTACCTGAAGATGTGTTTATTTGTGAATAGTGTTTTTCTCTTTAGAATTCTGAGAGATTACTAAGACATATAATCCTAATAAGATGCAAATCTGGAAAGTATTATTTCCATCAGGAGAGCAAGAGTTCTTCCTAGATACTGTTGCACTCTCAAGAAAGAACTGCTGCCTAAATATCCCAATCAAACTCTGTAGAGCAGAAGTATTTCTGACACAGCTTGGTAGAGGTCACTACGGACCCAGGGAAAGAATTCTCTGTAATGGTGGGTGTAGATCAGCAATTTAGTTCAGATCATAAGTGCACTTCTAAAATTAATCTCCTGATCTTCCCTGGTTACTGTACTTCAATTTGCACCACATACTAGAGTGCATAAACTGGATTCTTTCCAGATGAAACTGAAAACGTGGTTCAGGACTCCAGCTGCAAACGGGAATTCAGTCCATGGCATCAGAGTAGAGCCAGTCTGAGTTACAGCCCCTAAAGGAAATACAGGGCGGTTGTTGAGACTTCAGCAACAACAATTTTTTTCTCTACAGATATGCTGCTATTGAGCCATATCTCAGATGCACCTCATCCTTATACTTTAATTTTGAGTATGCAAGTATCTGATTTTGGGAGGGGAAACCTCAGTTGGAGGGTAAGTTCAAGGCACAACTCTATGAAGGGATGTTAGGCAATACTGCTCGCATCTTACTGGAGCTACAAACTGTACGTAGTATGTACACCAGATGTAGACTTCAAGAGTAGATGGTATTAGAGCACTCTTCCATATTAATTATTTGAAAAGATACAAAAGTTTTTAGAGATTGGGTGACTATAAATGAGCAGAAATGTGTAAATTCAAAATCTGTTGCCTGTGGAATGCAGAAGATCATTAAAAACTGACATCAAATCTTATTGCTATTTGAACATGCCTTAAAGCCAAAACAAGATTTTCCAAATACAGTAAATAAGAAAATGTAGCTGAGATATGAACAGATCTTGAAACCATATAAATTGCCAAAGGGAGATTTTTTTCTTTGCTGAATTCTGCTTTATGGACAGTTTGAAAGTTACTAATAAAATGAGAAATTAAGTGCTTTTCATTTCTGTAAGTGATTGCATATCATAATGGTTCTTAAAAAGTCCATGAGGCTTTCTGGATT
The DNA here is from genome assembly GCA_013398295.1 of Chionis minor. Taxonomy (NCBI): domain Eukaryota; kingdom Metazoa; phylum Chordata; class Aves; order Charadriiformes; family Chionidae; genus Chionis; species Chionis minor. The sequence goes on from VZSF01007401.1 coordinate 74,361, forward strand.
AGTACTGACTCAAATTATTCCTCTTCCTCACTCGTCATTCTGGTATGGATTTAGTGTAGTCTATCCTTGAAAATTTTTGCCAATATAGTGAAGTTAGTTAAAACTGTGATATTTTAATGACATTTTAATCACATTTCCCACTGGCAAAAGCCCTTGTACATGCCGTTACATAAAACTCAGGAACTCATGAAAGCTGGACTGTCAAAAGCACTTTTTTTGCCACTAGGAACTGCATCAACTCTAGGAGGGGATGCCCACATAGCAAGGAAAAGTCCTGTTGAAATGTAGGCATGGTAATAAACCTGTGGGTATCAGAAAGGAACATCAGTAAATGATGATGACCTATCACAGTGGAAAGGGGAGGATGTATTTCAGTGGAGTCTACATTCACACTGTTAAGGATCCTGAGATGAAGCTGCACGTGAGAAAAAGTGGTAACAAATTCTTCTCAGCCAGTAACTTGCAGCAGCCGTTTTCTGGTTCCTACTCTCTCATTATGGAAACATGCAACAAAGATATTTCAACTCATATCTTCAAGTCAGTAGCAGTACACGTAATGAAGAGTTAAATGCAGAGGACTGTGCTCTAGAGGTCCAGACCCCACCGGTTCCACAGCCAGAGAGACCCACAGGCTCTCTTAAGAGAAAAGGGCAGACACCACCACCCCCCGTGTCATCTGAATGGATATCCAATGCTAAAGCGTGGTATACAAGACCCACAAGCCATCTTATCTCTAGATAAAAAAAGTTTAATGGAAAACATAGCTCTGGGAAGAATATGGAACGTACAAGAGGATCCCTTTCTTAGAGGTCTTGTCTTACTCTTACAAGCAAACTCAGTAGCAGAATCTATGTAAACACTTGTTTCTGATTAAAAGACTTCAGGATGAGTGATGTTGTATGCGGTTTTAGTAGGGAGAAAAATTACCTTCCAAGCACCAAACAAGGTTTGAGGTAACGGGACCTCTCTGTGATGTGGCTTCGAGTTGAAACCCTTTTGCTTTGGTAGCTTGTGGTTAGAAATAGCTTGAAGAATAAATGAGTAGAGGTAGGGGAAGAACTGTTTTAAAAAACTCCATGCAGTGAGGTGATGCTTAGAGGGAAAATCTCTCAGATTAATATGAATGTTAAATCTTTTCAGAAATAATATTTCAGAAACTTAATCTTTCAACTCAGCAGGTTTTTCCTCTAGTTCTCCAAATTCCCATCATGGAGAAGGATCCCTACCCTACTTCAAAAGCCTTTTTGAAGGCCAGATTTCACTCTGTAAGTAGCAGTTCACATCATATGCCTCTGGAAATTGGTTCTCTACTATACAATCATTTGGTAACTTCATCTGTTTTCCGCATGCAAGTCACCCAATAAGGTACTGCAAGGATCTGGGCCAAAAGTATCATCTCCAGTAGGCTGTCCTTTAGGAGTGAGAAGATTCTGTAATTACAAACTTAGAATAAAACATCAGTTATAGGCAACAATGAGAAAGTAATCTATGTTGAATTTTAGCAACATTGTTACTAATGATGTTCCTATACAAATATGATAGTGTAAACAAGCATTTTATTTCACTTTTGGCATTTCCATTTATGGAGGTACATTCCTTCCTAGGAAGCTTATTCAACTTCTGGACTTTCTGCTGGTCCCCAGCCTTTATGGTACGTTGTTTGGTTCTAATTCATCACACAGAGAATCAATTTCATTATTTATATTGATAACCTTGGTGTACTCCTATGTTAAACTGGTTGATAATGTTGGTAATCTAGCATTCCCTGAGTGCAGTAAGACTGGTGTAAAATATCTATCCTTATTAGGTAATTTCCTGTGCTAAGAGACAGCACAGAAATATCCTCCAGCACATGAAATATAGTTGCATTCCACTTTAATAGAAGCTTCTCTGTCTAAAACACTACATTTTTAAACCTTCCAGTAGCTGCTCAAGCTATCTTTCAGTGTGTGATGAATCAGATAACATATCTTCTTTGTTCTGAATAGCCTTTTTAATAGACACACAATTTCCACAATTACTTTTATCACCTATTATCCAATTACCCACTTTAAGATTTGTGTATGCTATTGTTCACTCCCTTCTCCTCTGTTTGCACTGAATTTTATCGTCGGGACTGTACTTTGCTTCTCTCCTTTTCCCCCAGGTGGTTCTGATCACTTCCAGGCTGGTATCCAAGGGGAAACTTGAGAACCATCTCAGAGACAGAAGTGGACTGTTTAGCAGCCTGCTTATTTCTAGGTTAAAGTCAGGAATTCGTGCTACTAATTAAATAAGAATGAATTGCTTATGTATGAACTGATGCTGGTGAAATTCAGCTTAGGGCTTCAAGAGTTAATCTCCCGTCTTGTTCTTGATCTTACCCCACTGCTAACATGGTTTGCTTGTTGAGTTCCTTAGGGTGGGGAATGAGAGGAACTTGTGAGTGGCCTCTGGTTTTACCAGTGTACAAGGGAGGAAGTCTGTAGTGGCTGAAATTCCCCCTCACACATAGACCCAGGTGAGTGGTGAACAGGCTACTTTCAAAAGCAGAACCTGTGGCACATGGGCATAGATTGAAAGGGAACAACCCAGACAAAGAAACTTCACTTTTCCAAGACATTAGTAATTAACTGCAAAGCAAGAAGACATTTTGCAGAATGGGAGCATTCTCCCCTGGTGGCCAGGTCCCACCCTGTACACCCTGCCGCAGGGCCCACTCACCCCTGCCCCTGCCTGAACCTCAGCACAATGGGCGTTTGTTCAGCGCAGCCAAATACAAGTATAACAGAGAGATAAAGAGAGGGGAGAACACCATGTGAGAAGAGCTGAAGCAAAACCTCTACAAGAAATTTCAGCACCTGACTGTTTTGATACAAGTCTGCAAATCTTGTTCTCTACTCACTGCTAAAGGCACTCAGGATCTGAGAGAAGTCATCCTTGCATGGGACATGTAGGACTATCTCCTTTTCTCCATTTGCTTTCTCCTTGCAGGAGCTAGAAAAGAAATCACAAGTACCAAATAAGAGGACTAGGTATCTTTCACTGGATCATTTTGCTCTATTGCAAAGTCTATGAAGAAAGTCTCATGGGCTTAACTTCAGTGTTTTGTAGAAAACAAAGACTGTATATTTGAAACTGCGTACTGTATTTTTTTTCTTTCTGTGAAGCATTGCCACTTAATTCCAACACGGGACTATTATTAAAGCAAGTCTCTGCCACTGCACTGTCCTCATAGGAGTTGTCAGGACTGTGTCTCTATGATACATCATTAAACCAGAGAGCAGCACCATCGTTATGGTTCATCTACAGTGGGAAGCACAGTCTTCCACAGAGCACTGCACCCATATGCTTGTTTATTGGTAGCAGGCCCAGGCTCTGGGCTGCTGATTATACAGTAAGCACCTGCCCATGGCAGATCTGGCTCAGGGCAGACTTCCTGTTACAGCGCCGCAGCTCCCTGAAATGAGATTTATGCAAACTGGCTAAAAGCTGTGATGTCACAGCGCACTGATAGACCCAAGGGCTATCTCCCTTCTACAGACATTTGATAAAATCAGGAACTTCACATACAACTCGGGAAGAAGTTCACCTCAGAACCTATTAGGGCAAACTATGAAAACTTGTTAGGGTCCTTCTCCTATCCTGAGATCCATCACTGAAAAGGGACTCCACGGAGTCTGAGGATCTCACTTTTTTCTTTTTTCTTTTTTTTTTTCCTTTTTTTTTTTTCCTTTTTTCTTTTTTTTCCCCATGTGATTTTTTTCAAGTCAGTTATTCTGGATGTTTGAAAACTGAATTAAGAAAAATTCACTCAGAAGTTGGCTGAATGTTGCAAGCTTGCAAAATGGAAGGATTTCCCCTCATTCCCCCTGTGAGTATATGGGGTTTATTCCTAATATGGATCATTGGGCTCAGTAGCAAAAGGCAAAGTAAACCAGGTTTTATTATTTGAGAATATCTCTGGTTTGGTTTGTATTTGTAATGCCAGGAAGTTGGGCTTAGGTCAATAAAGCTAGTGACAACATTGCAATGAATGGGAAATTAACATTTCCTCCCTAAACTTGTATCTGATTTTGATCTCCATTTGTTTTCACAGATTAAATGTATGGTATTTTTGTACAGTATGTGTATAGCAAGTTGGTAATTTTTTTTCTTCAGTGACAGCTTTGTGATATAAGGCCGAGTCTTTCTTCAGGTTGTAATTCTTAATAATCCGGAGTCTCTGACATAGTTTATGTATTTAACTATCTGCCAGTCTGTGAGAGAAGACTTGCTGAATGCTGATTTTACGTATTGCAGATTTTAGGACTCTGTACTCTTTGCAATTATGGCATTTTAGTTTCTAACTTCAGTTTCTCTTGAACTGAATTCTCTTGAATTCTGTTGCTATGAAAAAACGGTTGTTAAATGAGGGGAAAAACCCACAGCCTTTAATTGGGTCTTTCAATGTTTAAGATACAATTTTTTTTGTATGCTTGTGAGGACGTTTCTATCCTTTCTTTAACTCTGAAGCATTGTTACGCTGCTGTAATTTATTGTATGGTGACTTCGGAAATTATTATTTATGAAGAACTTAATGTCACTAGCCCGTTGTTCAGAAACAAAACTTAATGGGAAACCTCCAAGCAGAATGGGTAAGAAAGGCCCTAACTAGATTTTATTAAGTTTGTAGAAGCTGAAGACATGTCAGATGACATGTTTTACTTGGCTTTTTATGTAGTAGATGACTTATGGTTATTGCTATATGCGTTCAGAAAACAGAAAGAGACAATGCAAATCCACAAGTCCTTTCAACAAAACTTGTAGCAAGTTTTCTTTTTGTCTTGTCCAACCTAATGAAGGCTAAAGACATGTTTCCTTACCTTCCACCCAGAAAGATGGCCCTTTGAATTCCTTTCATGTTTGGTATCCATGTTGACTGAAAAAATATGTCGTCTTCTCGGGAGACCCTTTATTCTAGTAGTTCATCGTCAGTGTCCCTGAAATCTCCTATCTACCCAAAGGGTGAGAAGACCCTAAAAATCTTTTTTGTCTTTTTCTTAAATACACCAAGTTGCGTAGTGGATCTACTGTAAATCCATCAGGACAGAAATCTGAAATGAAACTGAGAAAATGAAAAAATTACACAGCGATTTCTCAATATGTTACTTGTTGGGCTTAAAAAAAAAATTCTAAAAGAAACCCAAACCTTGTTTTCAACTACCTCAGAAACCAGTATCTCCGTTTAAAAACAAAATTAAAAATTACTGATTTTCTGCCCACTTATTCACTCATAGCCAAGTTTTCTGGACTCTTTTTTTCAGTATTGAATTCCAGTGCATACATGGAATAAATGGAGTGAAAATCTAACACAGTCTGGCCCTTATTCTATTTGTGTTGCTGTTAATACGCTGGGTGAACTCCGCTCAGATGAATGATACAACAGGCAGTGAAAACGCAATTATGTCTTACAGGAGCACTTGACAAGGCAATTTGGTTTTTATTTTCGTGATTAAAACGTCCACAAATTAATCATTTTGTATTTTGTACTTCCAAAATTGTTTTAAGTGCACTTTAAGCACTGCCATTTAGAGCCCCACATGGCATCGTTATAAATGTCTATGCCTCTTGGGACTTTTTCAGAGGGGAGACTTGAGCCTGTTTGTAGACAGGGGTTTCTTGTAAAGCAATACTTCCCTCCTCTGCCCCTCCCCTTTCAGTTGAGGGTGGGTCAGTAACTGCTTTCCTCTTGACTACACTGGGAAACTCTTACCCTTCATTTGGAAAACTCTGCTCAAATGGTTTAGGAGTACTGCATCTTCCTCTGAAGATTAGGAATTTTGTATGGGAAAGTTCTGCAAAACTGGGCGAATGTATTCCAGTGCATGATAGAATCTATTTGCGCTATGGGGTGAAAAATTATTAAGTCAAACACCTTTGTCTAAAGTGAGCCCCAGTTATATATGGATCCCTAAGCAGACACCTATAGAAATCACAGTTTTGTCTGGAAGTATATCGTATGAGAGCGAAAACGCCCCACCGAAGCGCTCTGTTCCACATAACTGATTGCCAGCACGGTTCAGTGAGGCTGTCCCACTAAGCAATCATAGAATCATAGAACCATAGAATGGTTTGGGTTGGAAGGAATCTTAAATATCATCTAGTTCCAACCCTCCTGCCATGGGCAGGGACACCTTCCACTAGACCAGGTTACTCAGAGCCCCATCAAGCCTGGCCTTGAACACTTCTAGGGATGGGGCATCCACCACTTCTCTGGGCAACCTGTTCCAGTGTCTCACTGCCCTCAGAGTAAATAGTTTTACTCATCTTTTCTAAAACAGTTATACTGTAATTTTTTTCCAAGGAAATACGGTTAATCTTGTCCTTAAAACTTGTCTCAACAGCACATCATTGGAAACTGTGTGGAGTATTTCTGAATCACATGCTAGTGAATAGTTATGTCAGGATAACAAAACAAGATCAGCATTTAGTGAATTTACAGTCACCTGGAATCATCTGACAAAGTCTTGGTGAATAACAAGAAATTTCAGATTGCTATTCAGTTGAGTCCCCCGTATCTCTCTTAACCGATGCCAACCAAGCTTTCTCCAAGTAGTTTTGTGGCTTTTCCCTTAATTTTCAGGGCAAAGAAGGAAGATGGTGGCAACTCTCCATTTATCAAAGTCAGTGACAGATAAAGTACTGTTTGTTGACCTCTTGCTTGAGGTTGGAATATGGTTTTAGATCATGTACTGCACCTTATGGCATGTAGGAAAGGAAGTACCAACTTCAGACCACAGCTATGAGTTGCTAACAAAGCTTTCTGTCGCTCTTTTACATGAAAACAATTTATAGAACAAATGGCTATTGACATCAGTTAAATATTAAATTATATCATAAGCCATTCTTTGCTATTTGTCAGGGGAAACAAAACAGTTCAGTGTCATGGAAGTGTTATTAGTAAGTAAGATGATGAAATGGGTGTGTGGGTGGGGAGGTTCCAGAGAAGGACAGGGCAAGTGGGTAAAGATTGGTGCAAGAGGCAACAGCAGCACATGGCGAAATCTCTTCTCTCTAACTAGAGAAAAAACTTCTAATAAAACTTAAAAAAAAATCAGACAGAGATTAAAAACAGGTTTTGGAAATAGTTTCTCCAATGAATAGAGGAAAGTATCCCACCTTCCCACAGGATAAAGATAGAGAATCCATGCTGTACTGTCTCCTTTGACCACCATTTTATTAAGTTTATGACACACAAACTTTTAAATATTTAATATAAGTCTTCTCATATTAGTTATTGTACCTTTGAAGATCAGATACCAAAAATGAAAGCCGTACCAATTCAAGTCCTTTGTGGGCATGAATTGGTCCAGGTTGCATGACTTAACAAGGATATACACATAAATATTTTATCAAACAGATCACTGAGCAGAAAACAAATTCAAGGAAGAAAATTCCCACAACCCATTAAAAAGAGATTTTAAGTCCCAAAGTTTCAAAAGAGAGTATGTAAAAAACCAATCATCTATGTAAAAGCAGACTGTTTTTTAGATGTTGAGTATCTGCAATGCACTCTGCAGTCAGCCAAATCTGTAAACACTAAGGGAATCACTTTTTAAAGAGTCTTCCTTTAGGTCTGGTCATCGAATACACATCTAAAATTGTAAAACAAGCTTTTGAATGGTAGAAATAATTAATTCTCAGCTCTTGGACCACGAGACAGTATTGCCTGTTGCAGTATATTGAACTTAAACGGGGGAGTTTGGAAAATCTTAGGGAAGAAGAGACAACAAGGGAAGAACACAACTAGGAAGAGTCAAATGTTCTTTCCCATGCCTAAAATTTGTATTGTTCATCTACTTTCGGACTGATGCTTGGCCAACTTCTGTAAAGATATGACTGACAGAGCTTTTCTCGTACCAGTGGAAATTTTATACATAGCAAATTCAGCCTAGATTGACAGAACACTGACTTCTTTGGAAATCTGTTTATTTTTGGCTAAATATTTATCAGAGCTACAACTTTTGATGCAGTCAGATATGGAACATTTTTATAATTTCAGTCAGTTTCTAGTATTTTAGTTGAAAGGAAACAAAGACTTTTCTTTCAAATTACATACACTTATATGACTTTTTTATCCTCCATTTCTCCCAACTTGTATGATGTGCATTTTCCATTTGGATGTTGAGGTCTCTTCTTTCATAGAATATGAATGTTTTCCTTTGAGTTATGACAAATTAACAATTCTGAATATGAAGGCAAAGCCTCTGTAAATTCTTCAAGATTTAACAGGAAGCATGTATTTATGGAAAGGATATGGGGGATTGGGGTGAATTAATCTGCAAAGATAGTGAAAAGTAGAAATTCCATTCAGAACTTTATCCTGAAGAAAGCAAAACACAGTATAATTACTTTTTCTTGTCAGAGATCAGAGTACACCACAGGTCTAAGGAATGAGACTGAGTGAATTCATATAAACAGTCATGGTTAGAGAGAACACAAAAAAAATATTTAGGGGAAAACCAGAAGTACCAGAAAGAATCCATGCTGTACTGTCTCCTTTGACCACCCCTCTGAAATCTGCAAAACAGGTTATACTTCCTGTGAAATCTCTGTGTAGATGGAGGGCGATTCTATTAGAATCGTATTGATTTGGAAAGGGAGACTGCACCTGCGTTCTCTGGAGACCAGAAATGAGTGCCTTCACTGGTATCCCTTCTGTGGCTACAACTAAATGGTTATTTGCCCCTTTGGTTACTCTTTCCCTTAGATTGTCTTGATTGCAGGTTATCATTTGCACAAGATTTCCCCAAAACAACTATGCACCACCACAGATTACATTTGGAGCTGACAGCCAGGCAATAGATTTGCTCCTGAGGTTTTGAATATTCCATGGATGTGATGCCCAGATACTGTGTATTCTGGAAGTCACAATGTTTTAGGCAATCTTAACAGTCCATTTTAATCCAATATGCTAATACAGCACACAGCTGCTACTAAGGATCTAACAAGGTCCAAAGTAATTTCTAAAAGTATTTTCTATTAGTTTGTGTTCTAACATCTTAATCCTCTGGGAATAAGTCCCTCTTTTTCTTGATCTAATTTCTTCAATATCACCATAGAATTTACATCCCTAGAAAAGGACAATCTTTAAAATCCAAAATTCCAACAGAATGAACTGAGGGAGTTAATTAGAAGAATTAAAGAGTAGAGATAAAGAGCAATGGTAACTCTGATGTAGTATTCATAAAAAACAAAATCTTTTCCTTTTGCCAGCTGCTTATCTACCACTTCCATCTGGATTTTAATGGCAGCTGCTGCCTTAGGTTTCATGTTCTCGAGCAGTCTAAAGGAGGAAGAAAAAGAGAAGCTTGCCTGCATTTCTGGCATGCTGTCACCACAGCCTAAGCTTACAAAATGCTGGTGTTTGTCTCAAAAATGAGACAGATTTATGGAGGGAGATTAAGATTTGGGACACACAGATAGGCATATGGACACATAAACATATGAAAATAAAAAATATGTCCATCATGTAAGTTATGTTTTAAATATTTGTCTTTTTCTTTAAAGTTAGTTATGCTAACGTCATTAGCAGAAAAAAATGTTTCTATTGGTACCTCCTAGAAAAAATTTCCTTTCAGAACTAACAGCAAGAAGGTGTTTGAGTTCTACATTGCTGCTGACACCATAAGAATTTGTTCAGATTGGAAGAAAATACTGTAACAAACTTCATTGGACAAAAGTTTAGCAAAGCCCTCTGAAGGACGTTGGCCTGCTCTAACTCCTCTTTCTGAAAAACACAAATGTTAAACAAAACAACAGAGTTATCCACAACTAGTAATAAACAGACTACTTTTATTGAAACAATGTTAAGACATTAAACAGTATTAACATTGGAGTACCAGGAGATGGGAGGAAGACAAATAGGAAAGTTGCCCTACTTCACAATGTTTGAAGAAGACAGAGAGGACTTTAATTATACAGCTAAGCATCCAATATGTCACAACTCAATATCTGCCAAACATTTGGACCTTGAAAGTCTTTTTTGTGCATACCTAATAGCCCTGTGCACCTGATTTGAACCATCAAACATTTACAGTTCATCTTGAAAAACTGAGATGGGACAAAAACTGAGAAAGAAAGTTTTTATGTCCTCTGTCAGTACCATTACCCTCCTACAAACTGCCACCATTTAGTGAGAACTCTCAGAACGCTCAGAATACACTCAGAATTCACTCAGAATCTAGAAACACTCAGAATAACATGATTAGGCAAGAAAAAGTTCTGCTTTCTCTTTTGTGTCCTGAAGGAATATTATAATAATAATAATAATAATGATGATGATGATGATGATGATGATGATGATGATGACGATGTCTGTCATTACCAAAGAGAACGTTTTCCTGCTGTTCTGGTGTGATAGCATCTTGGCTTGGGCCTGATGTCCAAGATGGCTCTCTAAGTAGTATCTGCAGAAGACTGGAGGGTGGGATATCAAGAACTTGTGTAATACCATAGGGTAAGTTCTGCTACACAGACTGGGTCTAAGGACATGGATATTTTTTTTTTTTTGCAAACCAGTGTTTGGTGTCAAGCATTTGATTCCTGCTGATTCAATAAGAATTTGAAGCCTCCCCCTTCTTTCCCCAGGCAATATAAAATGTGTTGGCATCTCCCCTTCACTAACTGCATGAATAATTTTCAAGAGATTTGTGTAAGCTTACAGTTCTAAAAATTCCTTTTCTCTTTACAGCCCTCTGAAGATATGGTACCCTATGAGTCAGACCTCTACCGACAGCCCCATGACTATTACCAGTATCTCAACAGTGATGGAGAAAGTCATGGTGGTAAGTTAAAATATATGTCCCTGGAGCATAAAGTCTCATCAGATACCACAGGAAAGAGATTTAGGACATTCAGGAAAAGAACAAACATGTTCCTGTGATCTATAATGTATAGGCACATAATCTCAAATCAGAAATCAATGATATTTTATTCTGCTTAATGGCACTGTTCCAACCCAGCAACTGTTTCCCTGAAAGAGAATTTTAGAAAGCACAGCATGATGCAAGGAGCTTCCAGGATATTCAATGTATTGCCAGGAAGGTGGAATCTCTACCCTTCATTATCTTCACTGTGTTTTCACCTTCCTCTGCAGATCAAAAGCACTGTGTTTCAGAACTCTTTCAGGACATGGATTTCCAATACTCTATTTCTCTTCTTGTGTTCCCATCTCCAATTCCTGCTTGACTTAGGTCCCAAATTTGGGCCTTCATTTTAACCATGTTTCTTTGCTATTTGGCCTTTTTCAGCTACATGTATTTCTCTCTTTCTTTTGATCTCTTTTGCATGCTGCCACACCTAGCTTTAACTTTCACTCTTCCTCCAGTACACCCAAGTACTTCCTTGTAGCTGTTTGTACGTAAACTTAGCTCAGTATAAAAATACTGTATGAATATTTATTGTTTCAATTTATGTATGTGACTTCAAAGCTTTGGTGTCTTTCTATTTTCACGTCGCCTGGGCACTGGACTCTAAATGCAGAGAGGAGAGTCTTGCTTCGTGAATTTTGTCTCCTGTGCAACACAATGGTCCACCAACACTACCCTGGAAATATCAGAGTCAATATTGACTCAGGAAGGAAAAGCACCGTTCTACTGTATCACTCGTGGCAGTCCCTTCAGATCCTGGAGTTTCCCTAAAAGACTCCCACTGATATAGCAACTAGACCCATCACTGCTTAATTTAAGACATCTAACAACTTCACATAGCGCTGTTTTATCTGTGGCAATAGAAGCTACCTTAAGGGAGAGCAATTTAGAGAATAGGATTGTTCTGGGCATTTAACTGAAAAGGAGTCCTACCTAAATTTGTTCTCTACATTGCATTCAAGAAACACCTATATTATTCTTAACACCTGGTGACAAAGAATTAGTTCAGTTTTTATAAGTTATCTCTTGGCATCTGTCAAGTCATATTAATCAAACCCAGCAAATTCCACATGGAAATTCAGGGTTTTTACATTATAACCTGTAACTTGTTTACACACCCATAAAATGAGGATAACATTTATTATCTCAAAAGGCAATTGTGGCAATTAAACAATAAATATAAAAGATGCCATGTAGGAAAACACACTGGGAAATAACTTTTCTGTCATTAAATTGAAGCTACCTCAAGCAACAATATCCCTTTATCTTTCATAATCTTATCATCCCATCTGCTTTACTGCCCATTTTTCTGTTGGAAGGCTGTTCCTAAGCTACACTGCTCAGATCATTAAAACTTTTTATTCATCATAATGAACACAACAAAAACTCAAGTATCACCTGTGTGGGTTATGGCCTGACAATACCTAAAGACCCACTTTGAACAGAAATTTGTCTCTTCCTAAAGCTGCGCTGCACGTGTCCTAAAGACCTCCAAAAACTTTTTTTAATGTTTTAACTCCTACAGTAAGTGGTTATGGAAGAGGCAACTTAATCCCAGCCTGCACATGTCAATCAAATTTTTCTTTATGAAAGCACCTGGAATGTAGTTGGTTGTGTCTGCATATCTAATATGTCCTATGCTTTCCTGAATTGCTTGAAGTCCAAAAGAACAATGAATGACCAAAGAATATAAAGGGGAGTGAAAAACAGAAATTAACACATTTTGCTTCTTTCCTATAAATACTGACAAACCCAACTTTGGCTTTTGTTTTGTTAACATGACAAAACTAGTGGGTGTTGAGAAGAACAGGAAAGGGACATCACAAACTGCTTTAAGAAACACGTACTAAGTGTTCAGAACAATGTGGATAAAACCACAATGATTAAAAAATTACAGGGAAAATGAGTAAATACAGTGCTGCTGTGATAGCAGTGAAGTGAAAGAGCTGAGAACATGATTAGATAAGAAAAAACACCTAGGCAGAATTGTAAGAGAGGAGTTCAGCTTGAGGTACAGTGAGATCACTGGCAATATATATAAAATAATTTTGCAGGTCTACTCAATAACACTATGGATCTCAAAGAAAAGCTACCAGATAAAGTAAATAGATCCTACAAGACAGAATACTTCTGACTTTGCTGATAAGGGACTGCTAAAGAAATAAAGTATTGCTCAAGTGTCAGACTACCTCTGTCTCATAGCTAGTAAATTAATTTTGTGAAAGGGTGATGGCAATAGATTAATCTGTAGATCTGCGGTACGGGCATTACTGTCACTTTTCTAGAACATAATGCTGAAGGCAACCCTTACTTCATGTTCACGCGAGCAGGCAGTAAAGTGCACACAATAGTGTGTCATTAATTTAATATGTAGGAGATCATTGCCAGTAAGTGAACACTAAATTCAACAAGCAAAAACACACTGGAAGAATATCCACATGTTCATCACAACATGCATTGTTTGCATTTATTTTGTATACTGTAGCTTAACTGTTTTGTAAATATAATAAACACAGAGACACAGGCAGGACGGAAGCTACTTCAAGTGATCATGTATTAGTCCATCACCCTACCCTGAGCTTGTGTGCTAGTAAGTCTGTAAATGTAACACAGCATATTTTGTAACACTAATGCAATCCTAAGAATTACAAAATGCCACCAAAGCTTTGTCTCTAAGTTACTACTAAACATTATTGGTTTAGTAAAAATCACTTTTTGGATGAAGATGAATGCTGACACTCGTTCATTTTGTTTCTAGCCTCAGGGAACTTACTAGATTTCGTGATTTGGTATTTTATTTTCATCATATGATCATTTCAGAAACCCAGCTTTGATTCTGTTAGGATTTAACCCACATAGAAGTGGAGGAAAGTCCAAACATGTGAACCTTAGTCTTCAATGTTGTATGGCAGATAGAAAGAACTCCAAACTTCATTTAAAAATCCCCTTGCTTCAAAGCCATTCTCATGATTTGCTGGGGCCTGACTCATAGGTTTTCAAACATTTGGCATTAAAATCACAATGTTTGTAAAGTGAGAGCTACTGAGATCCTACTGTCATTATAGGTAAGACTGCTGCACTGCTTAGGAGCACAGCATTTCACGCAACAGAGACTGATTCTGTAGGGAATCCAAGACATTCATTTTCCAGTGTCCTTCAATATTTATCTCATTTCCTCTATGGACTTTTTCTTGACTCGTTTTTTCAGATGAGCTTAACACAGTGGGAACATGAAAGCTGTGGAATGTGACACTGTGTAAGAAACCCTCTCCTAGTTCAAAATCTGAAAAAATCTGTACAGCCCAGAGCAGCACCACTCAGAGACACCAGCCAAGTACAGCCATGTCAACACAGTCATCTCCTTCGAGCAGGCAGAGTGCTGTGCTGACAGAGCTGTCACACTTCCGGTTCAAACGCTGGCTCATGAATTTCTGCATGGCTCTGCACCGTGTAATGCAGATTTAGCCTGTTACTCCACTTTATAATAAATACTTTCCTTAACCCTATTTAATATTCTAACTGCAGGTTCTAATGTTATTGATCTATTAAAACAGGAGCAAAGCAATTTACATTGGTCAGAAGATGGCTGAGAAAGTTCATCAAGTTCAAGTTATATTTTTTCACTTGCAGAGTGAGAATCTACCTCCATGGTGAATATTAACACAACACCTTTAGGTCCGCTGTTGCTTCCCAACAGGCTAACATCCTCTCTGCCATGGGAGGGAGTTCAGAATTCATCATTGTCCTTCGTCTAACCTTTCACTACATACAAGACCAAAACAAACATGATCTCCATGTCTCTATAAGAGAGAATTTTTTTCACATCCTCTTTCACTTCACACGAAATTTCTCATAATGACTCCATTGTGTAGCTATAGCTTGGCTTTTAATGGCATTTTCCTTTACCCAAAGAATAGACACTTTCCATTTCTAGAATTTTTCTCTTTTTTCTTCCTTCCACCTTTACATTATTGAGAAAAAACCAGAATTGCTATGTGTTACTGACATAACACTAACAAAGAGCATAGAAGTAAATAGCTGCTAATAGCTCTAACAACCGCAGACACAGATATTTAGAATTTTTTAATATTTTCCTGTGCAATAACTTAGCCAGAATGGTTAACAGCAGAGGGCCTTGTGGAGACAGAATTTGGAGTTTCTCTTTTAATGCAGATAAAACAATATTGGTTTTCCTAAGTATCACTGTGAAATTATAGATAATTTAGAAAGAAATAAGGACTTTTCCTCCTGTCACAACTTGAGTATTTGAATATATGTTTGCATTGAAGCAATTTCTGACATAAATTTATTTTGTATCGTATTAGTATTATGTGGTCAGTGTAAGGCCCTAAATGCTGTGCTATTAGTACTATTCTATTATAGTATTTTTACAGCAGTACGTAATTCCATAAGAAGATAATTCAGTAACAACTAAGCTAAATGTTACATAGTGATTAACATGAATATGCAGAAATAGTGTTCCACAGGTTACTTTCTTTGCCAAGAAAGAGTTTAAAAGAACAGTTCTGGCAGCAGCAGGAACCTTGTCACAGGCTCGAAAAAAACTAAGCAGCATCTTGAATTATAAAAGCATGACTACGTGATAGAAAAATATTTAAGAAGAATCAAAAGTAGGCTACTAGGGGCATGCACAAATACTCATGACTATGCATGCTGGAAATGTACTGTCTTCTCTCTTGACCACCATAGTTACTACCAGTAAGACACTCCACAACTGAAGACCTGACATTGGCAGCCTCAGAGAGTTTTGCCTGGGCTTTGCCATCCTCACAATTATGCATTGATCTCATGCACTGTAGTGGATTATCAAAGACAAGGGGTCTTTGAGAATATACATTGCCATCTGATAGAGGACTTTCTGCACAAGGAGCAGAGCCAGATTATTCTACAGAAGAAGAGTAGATATTACTCCTGCAATGTATTCTCAACACCTTCTTATACAGGGGTGCCTATGGCATATGGGGCCTCAATAGTTGCCTCGACTTGGGGAAATCCGCAGTAGTTTAGTCCAGAAAAAGCATGAGTTAGTGTGGCTCAGTCTTCCAACTAAACCAAAAAGTTTCAAATTGAAAGTGCCCAAAGCCCCCGAGCAGGACACAGCCTTAGATGACCTCTGAATTCAAACTCACACACACGCCACCATTTCATGGGTTGGAGCAGATGTGAATGTAAGAGTACCTGGGTACTTTGCACCCATGAAATCCACTTTTTTACTAGAGAAAACAAAATTTTTCTCTAACACTGCAACATGAAGAAGTGCTGCTACGCATTATAATTACAACTTTGGGCTAGAAAATCTATATGTAGCCCACAAAAAGCGTTATACAACAAAGCAAAGAAATCACAAAGAAATGCAGCAGCTCCCTGTGTGCTTTTATAGGCACTTTTCCTTCCATTTCACATGCAGTGACATGGCTTATCCATGAATCAGAAAAGCAGGAAGGACAAAAAAATTAAGCACTGGTGTGGTAAACGGTCTTATAGAGCCTCCAGAAAAATTTCTACAGACCTGAACCATAACAGCAGCTAAAAGAGCTTATAACTTCTCAGGTACAACTATGTTTGGTATAAACATATCATTGAGTTTTCTCTAAAGGACGCCATATTCAAAGTCACTATCCCAGATTTCAAATCCTCAATGAAATTAGACCTAATTGTTTGAAACATAAGTGGGGAAGAATGACATGAAGCCGAGAGAAAGAATGAAACTGGTATTTAGGAAAAAACATTCACAGCACATTAGCATCCAGATAATGTCATAGGCAATAACATCATATTTCAGAATGAGACAATTGCTCCTCTACAAATTCAGTACAACTACACTTGGAACAACATGTTCAGTTCTGCCCATTGCATTATCGGAAGGATGTCAACAGCTGGGAGGAAGCTTGGAGAAGTGCACAAGTGTGATTAGGAGGGTGAATATACTGATTTACACTGAAAGACTGAGAGCTAAATATATGCAGCTGGGTTAAGTGATAATTAGGAGTGGATTGTAAGGGTACATTGTAACAACCTGAAAACATGTGAAGGGTAGGACAGAGATTATTTATAATAATACAAGGGAAGAAAACTCAGAATAGTAAGGTAAAAATTAGAACCGTTACACTAAACATCATTAAAAAAATTTGGCCATGCATAAAATTATGCAGTAAAAGTTAAACTATGGAAGATTAGTTCCTAGCTCAATTAGAGCAGAGGACACGATGTTGACTTTGAGTTTAAAAACAGAGTGCACATAAATATGTGCATAATTATGCATGCATCTACTGTATGTAAGAGAGAAATAGAATTTGCAATGCTTCACATTTCCTCTAGCAGCTTTTAAATTTTGAGCAGCAGATATGAAATTCTAAAACTTTTTGAGGCTTTTACTAAAAAACCAGAAATCTAACAATGAGATTTATATGGAATTTAATTTCAAAATTAAATAAATCAGGAAATAGTATAGTGGTTATCTGAGTACTTTTTTATGTTTTTGAAAAAATATAATTTATCACAGAAGTGTACTAAAGAGTTAAAAAAAGTAGGGAAACAGTCTGCATCAGAATGTAGCCTCACTGTAAACAGCGCACACAAGACTGCCACAACGGTTTATCCTTTTATTGTCTAGTATTGGTACTGAAAAATGTGTGACTTACCAACACATGATTACACGAAATATCTAGAAAAGCGCCATGCCTTTTCTGCAGCATTCCTGAAATTTTGCTAGCCGTTTAAAATAAAGTCTGAGGATAACTGCAAAATTACCTGTAAATTTTCTCTATCTCCTCATTTCTCTTCCATGAGGAAGAGTGTAATGAGAATACGACAATATGTAAACCAGTAGAATTTGTTGCCTGAAGAATGAAAATGTAAGATTGTTATGGTCTCTTCTTGAGAAAGGTGCTGGTATTAGTATCTTTTGCATCCTGTGCAAAATTATAATTGAAATCCATCTCTCCATCTAAGAGTATTCTCCTAGTTAAAGTGGCCTAAGTATTACTTTCCACCCACAGGCATTTATGAGGTTAGGAAAAGAAACTTTATGGGGACTTATATAGACAGACAGGTCAACAAGGGTGGTGTGGAGAGGGCAGAAAAGACAGCGACAGAAGTAGGAACCAATGAAAGACAGGTAAACGCCATATTTCTTACTCTTGTAATGACAGACAATCTATTTTTATTTTCTTCAGATCATTACTGGGAATATCATCCACACCACATGCACAGTGAATTTGAGACCTTTGGAGACAATCACTTCACAGAACTGCAGAGTGTACAGCCTCCCCAGCTGCAGCAGCTGTACAGGCACATGGAGATTGAACAAATGCATGTCTTGGATTCTGCAATCCCAACCACACACATCGGACTCAACCACCAGGTATGGCTACCAGCCCTTACTCAGAATTTAGGGTGATAGTTAAGGGTAAGGAAAACGCATCAGGGAATGCATACACTTATATGAAAGAGATCACTGAAATTAATTACATAAGTACTTACTGCAGAAGCACTTGATATAAAACTTCATTCTCAGAAAAAAGTGGTTTAAGCATCCTTTTTATCTGGATAATGAAGACTCACATTCCTCAAGCTGTGCCTAAAAAGATAATTGCATTTTGTGGAGGTTTTTAAAATTTCAAAATTTTGTTTAATTTGGAATGAAAATCAACTAGTTTGAAATTCTGCAGAGGAACTGGACCCAAGAAGCCATGCATTGTCATAGCAAGGGTATCCGTGACTACTGGGAAGTATTCTAAGCCTCAAAGTAGTAGGAAAGTTTTAAATATTTCCAACCAACCCTGACAATTTTACATGACCCGTGCAAGAAACGTTAACAAAGACAAATCATTGGTAATTTTACCACAGTGAAACAGTCTGAGGACAACCTACTTGTGTTTTTAGCTGAAAGCAAATAAGCCTTGAGCCAAAACACACTGTCTTGTCTCTGCTCAGATTCTACTCAGCCAGTCAACTCCCTGTACAAAAAGATACTCCATTGTACAGTAAAGATAGTCACCAAAGTGCCAGTGAATTCTCACCGAAACTGAAATTCTAAGAGGTTCCATAGTACTGCAGAGACACTAAGCAGAGTGGAGATCACTTTTAACTCTTGATACTACAAGCATGTGAAGTCATTACTGGGAGTGATAAGAAAGCTGGGTCATCTTGTGCTAAGGAATTTCCCAAGGCAGCAAGCTACATGAAGTGTGCTGAATACAAGACAGAGTAGGACTGAGGTCAGAGAAAAAAGTATTGACTGATTACAGTACTGCATATAACGGTGCCATTGATGAAGTTTTGTGGCTACATGCACGGAGTTGTCATTTTGGGCTTCTTTGTTCAAAGCAAACAAATTGTATACAAGTCAAGAACAAAGAAGGAAAAAATTGAGTGAAAAAGTTAACACTGTCAACAGGAAACTGCCTGAAAGCCATCAAACTTCTCACCTACTACTAAGAAAAAAAATCAGGAATAGAATATAAGATGTAGATGCAAACAAAGAATTAGGAACAGAAACTTACAAATAAAAAAAATGCTTAATGGAACAGCAGTCTGTGGGAAGCTTCAAGTTGTTTCAGTTGCTTGCTGCAACTGCTGATACATAATGACCAACCGCTACCTCCAACCAAAGGCAAAGAATAAAAATTAGCTCCATTATGTATATTTTTGGAAATACCCCCAGAAAACAAGAGACAGTGCTGCTGCTTATCCCACTTCATTCTACTCAGTTATCATCTTTCATTTCAGGAAAAAAGGCAGAGAATTAAATTTGTTGCAACTTTTGATAAAGAGCACTGTGCTCTCTCTGGCCCACCCCATACCAAGCTGCAGAAGATATTAGTAGACAGAATTCACCACTACCCTCCTCTTCCTTACCAGCTGGGGATCTTTGGCTTTGTACTTAAACCTACAGTAGCTCATGCAAGTGGTAGTCAGCAGGCTCTGAGGTTGAGGCTCTGGTGTGTCTCAACCGTAGTCCTAGGCAACACATACTATTATTCAAGGTATTTTCAAAGAAACAGAAGCAGGAAGCAAGCTTTAATCCTCCGCTGAATTTGCCAGTTACTAACTGCATCCATCCTTCTCATGCAATATTAGAGTTACGCTTTGCAAATATAGGAAGAACATGCAAAGATATTTCTCTAATTTTCTGTGGATGTCACACTATTTTGTGAAATCAAATTTGAGTCTCAAGCTGTTCTTGGACAAGATTTCTTTAAAAGTTTTGTTAGCCTGCCAACAGGTGGTCTCACCAAATAAATTAAGAAAAGAATAGTCATTCTGAAAGGAGAATGAAAGAAAAGGTTGGAAAACTGTGAAGAGCTATAGAAAAAGGAAAATCATAAATGGATGCCACAGACCCTGGGACAACATCAGAATATGGAAAGCAGCTAGCAGTTTTTTAAGCCTTCCCTCTCCAGACTCTATTAGTAACCTAGCTCTTTCAAACACACCAGCAGGTCCTCTGCAACTCTGCATAACATGATTGTGTGACACTGTATGTATTGACCGACGCTGAGTTTCAGGCATAAAGCAAAAATACAGGAGATGACAGGGAAAGTGGGGACAGTATGGGGGAAGCTTACTCAACTCCCCAGGTCGGTGACTGCAACTCCCTTTGCTTGTGAGACACCGTTCCCTCTCCCTCCTCCACAGCCCTCTCCCACTGTGCCCCTCCAGCCCCAGAGAAGCAGTTTCCTTACTCCTACTTCATCCCCCAAAACACTCCAGGTTTCCACAACCTTTTTCTCCACAGGGGCACCAATCTCTGTTTCCCCTCCGCTGTAAGACAACGTCCCACCTTCTCATTCCCCTTCCCCCATGGCAGAGTCTCTGCCTTCCTTCCTACCCCCGAGGCCACAGCTTTCTTAACTGTAAAAAGCTAAAGGTGACTCTGTGGTGAAGGCTGAAGTTTCGCTCTTGGGGTCTGACAGGAAGCTTACACACACTCTTACCCAATCCTGGTCTTCCTGCCAGATCGCCTCCAGCCAATCTGCCAACTCATTAACCGCCAGCTGCTGCACCCCAAAACCAGCCCTTTGCACACTCCTTATTGGGACATTTTAAGCTGGTGCAAATCTCATCTGAAAAGCACCACTCAGCAAAGCCTGACATGGGGTGGGTGGTGTGACTCATGAAGTGAACACCCACTCCCTGCTTCAGTGCCTAAGGTCCACTGGAAGGGAATCAGGCTCAATACATCTTGTCTTGGTGGAAGGAAGGAAGAACAATTCAAAAGGAGCTCACCTTCCAGGACTACTGATCTGGCCCATTTCATGAAAACCACATTCTATATGCTGCCGGGTTTGGGGGGGTATTGGTTGGGTTTTTTTGTAAGTGTAGGAACTGGCTTCTTACTCCCTGCCCCTCACGCTGATCTGTTTCACATTCTTAAATAAGAAGCTGCAATAATTCATGGCAACTGGTCACGATACCTAACCAACCATACTGCAACTGAGAACTTACAGAACTGAGGTTTTATACTCCACACTACTCCTGACAAGACGTCTATATAAGGGCAAGAGAATTTAGCTCAAAAACTGGCTTGCTAGCTTTGCAGATGAGAAATCACCATTAATGTGGAATTTTCAAATAGCCACTTAGGAAAAGAGAATGTGAGACAATATGGTGTATCCTTTATCTTAGTGCTAAGGCTGTTCCCCTTCTCACAGAGGAAGTTCATGACAGGAAACTGACCCGTGTAACCCCTTCTCCAAGAGCTGGATGCAGTCCTGTAAGGATTCAGTGCTGTCAGAAGGTACTATGCCTGAGAAAGGAAGAGGACAACAGAGCCAAAGCCAATCAAAGCAATCATGCGAGGGCAGAACTGTTCAGCTCTTTCAAATTTAAAAGAGTAGTTCCAGAAGGTCTATGTTAGAAAAAAAGTTGTTCTCAAAAGCAGTTTTACACAGGGGATAGGCAACAGGGATCAGAAACTCATTGTGAAGAATGCTAGCTTTGGGAAGGCATGGGAGAAGAGGGGCAGTAGCACTTGCATAGGATATAACATACAGAAAAGTTCTGACTTTCACAACGTTATTCCTCCTTCCCTCTTGTAAAGATGCAGCTTTGTACATGTGCAAGTGTTGCCTGTTAGCTGGAAGTGTTTCTTAATAGGATGTTATTTATTATATATGTCAACAAGTCACCCATTATTACCCTAAATAAACTCATTTACCTCTTACTTTCTCCCCCCTTTGTCTGTAACTCTCTCCATTACATTTCCTTTTTTTATTTCCATGTCCCACTCTCTATCACTACCTCCTCCCTCTACTACTCTTTTCTCCCAAAGGTGTCCTATTTGCCCCGGATGTGCCTACAGTACTCCTCTCCAGCGCAGCCCAGTTCTGATGAAGAGGACATAGAGAGGCAGAGCCCCCCATTGGAGGTATCAGATGGGGAGACTGATGGTGTGGACCCTGGGCCTGGAATTATGCATGGAGAAACAGGTCAGTGATGACACAGGGACTTTGTCAAGCTATGTGCTGAGCAGCTGTTACATTACCATGATGATAATGAATAAAACTGTGGAACTGCTGTGTTAGTATTTTACCCCACTGCCAAAAATTCCCTTTCCCTGAGTCCTTGCACTCTCCTGTCCTCTAAATATTTTATGACCATAACTGTGTCTATATCTCAAATCTGATTTCTTCACATACTCCCACTTCGTCTTTCTGCCTTGCCTATTCAGTTTTCCCAAATGGCAATGGCTTTTGCTATTTCTACTCCAATTTCTACCAAAAGATGGGAAAACCAAGGCAAGAAGGCCAAGGAACTGATTTTTAAAAATATTTAGCTCTGTTTGTTCAGTACCTGAAAATCAGGTTCTATATAACCTGCCCAAATTAGCTTCCAATTAGTTTCAAGTTAGCAATGTTTTTCAGCTAGCTTCAAGTTAGCAAATGAATTTCAAAACAAAGGCTGGGCCTTTGGAATTCCTTATTCTTGTTTTTTCTTCCTGGTACAGCAATCCACATTACGTCCTCACAGTGTAACACTGTCTATTGCTATAAATGTTGCTAACTGAAGAAGTTACGTGACTGACAAGCTAGCCAAAACAGTTATATGAATTATATACATTCTGCTGTTTCTGTAGGAGCTACGTGCTAATCCTAATGCTCCACTGCCTTTCTTCTCTGACTCCCACACAGGCAGCAAGAAAAAGATACGTCTGTATCAGTTCCTTCTGGACCTTCTTCGCAGTGGAGACATGAAGGACAGCATCTGGTGGGTGGACAAGGAAAAAGGTACTTTCCAGTTCTCCTCCAAACACAAAGAAGCATTGGCACATCGCTGGGGCATCCAGAAAGGCAATCGCAAGAAAATGACCTACCAGAAGATGGCACGGGCTTTGAGAAACTACGGCAAGACAGGGGAGGTCAAGAAAGTCAAGAAGAAGCTGACCTACCAGTTTAGTGGAGAGGTGATGGGAAGGGGGGTCACTGATAGGAAGCATTATCCTCACTGAGGCCATGGGACCCTGAGCAAGAAAAATATTAAGACCTCCTGGCTGGATACCAGCAGAGGAGATGGACGCATCTTTCTCTTTGCTTCCTGTGCCCCCTTCTCTGCCTCTAAACGGCCTTTACCGTCAGATGTTTCTGGTACGAATTCCCTTCTTCAGCATCTGAGAATCCTAAATGTGACAGAATTCTTTGCTTCCATCCTACATGTTGGACAGAGTTGGGAAATTTAAACAATGTACAAATATATTATTGTCAGGAAAGATTTTTTTGATTGTATTGTAACTAAAGAATACAGCTGATGAAGTTTTGCCTTCAAAGGTGGTGCTGTGTCACTCACAGTGACGCTGCATTAGCTTACAGCTTTCAAACTAGCATTAATACAGGCTCTGCCGCAGCTCTCAAAGCTAGAGAGAAGTTTGCAGATCTTGGAATGATACTCGTTCTTTTAAATAGTAATAACATGTACATATTTAATAAAATTTGATATAATGAAGTTCTGGTGTTTGCATAATAAATGATTACTTCACAAACAAATCTCATGTGCATTCATTTATGCAGATACAGCTCATGTGTTGTACCTGAACAAAATGCACACTGGGTTATAGGGCCTTATCCATCTGTCACTACTTTTTAATTTACTTAGAAACATCATCAATGCTGTCAAACTCAGTAACAATGATAATAGGTGAGATAGAGTACTGTAAAAGAGACTACAGTACTGAAGTAAATTTTAAAATACATATATCCATCATTACTTTTTCCAGTGCAAATAAAGCCCTGCCAGTTGAATATTTTCTATTCACTGACACCAAGAATGGCATTTATAGCTCTATCTGCTTTAGAACATAACAATTAACCATGTTCTTCTGTGGTTTCACTCATTTTCCTGCTCCTGTTCTTTCCTCTTGCTTACTTACTTCCACAGTGATATCTTGATTTTAGCTTATGAACCTTTCTGGGAAATAAGTTGCATTTAGTCATGTCTTTGCAAAATTCTAGCACAAAAGGTTTTCAAGCTTTTAACTGTGGATTTTAGTCCCTACTGTAAAACAATTAATAGTAACTAATAACAATTGCAATGTATAGATTACACTCAAAATGCAAAATAAAAGATAATTCAATACCTGAGAAACAATGGTAAAGTTACGCAGTACATCTAAACACAGAAATGAAAACCAATCAAGACTAAGAAAATTAGCATTTTAACTTTTGAAATTTTTTTAACATATCTCAACTTTGTTCAAGAACTCAGAAATCAGGAAATATTATCACAAGTCTCCCAAAATAGGTGAAGTGAAATGAGATAGGTCTATAATGAAGAGAAGGGTTTTGTTTAACAATATTAAATGTAGTAGAACATGCCAAATATGGAAGTCATAAATAAGTAATGTAACTTGAAGCTTTTCAGAGCTTGCTCCTCACTGAAACCAGAAACAGTTGAAAATGATGAGCTTCTTATAGACCCGAGTTCTCGAATTTGTATCTAAATGTAGTCAATTTTATCTACACTAATCATCATAGAATCATAGAATGGTTTAGGTTGGGAGGGACCTTAAAGATCATCTAGTTCCAAACCCCCCTGCCATAGGCAAGGAGACCTCCCACTAGACCTGGTTGCTCAAAGCCCCATCCAGCCTGGCCTTGAACACTTCCAGGGATGGGGCCGCCACAGCTTCTCTGGGAAACCTGTTCCAGCACCTCACCACCCTCAGAGTGAAAAATTTCTTCCTAATATCTCATCTTAATCTCCCCTCTTCTAGTTTGAAGCCATTATCCCTCATCCTCTCCCTACATGCCCTTGTAAAAAGTCCCTCTTCAGCTTTCTTGTAGGCCCCTTTCAGATACTGGAAGGCTGCTATAAGGTCGCCCTGGAGCATTCTCTTCTCCAGGCTGAACAACCCCAACTGGCTCAGCCTGTCACCTTTGTGGCCCTCCTCTGGACACGCTCCAACAGGTCCATGTCCTTCTTATGTGGGGTGCTCCAGAGCTGGACACAATATTCCAGGTGGGGTCTCACGAGAGCAGAGGAGAGGGGCAGAATCACCTCCCTCAACCTGCTGGCCACGCTTTTTTTGATGCAACCCAGGATACGGTTGGCCTTCTGGGCTGCAAGCGCACATTGATGGCTCACCATGGAACTGAAAAGTCTGGTGACATCACTGGGCTACAGTGTCTCCTTGCAGACAAACAGAAAGAAGCTCCTTCTTCAAAAAAAATCACAATGTAATACTTCCCAATTCTTCTTCCCAGTTCTTGAACACGATAAATACATCAGTCAATACCAGAAATCAACTGAGAGTTAAAAGTGGGTGAGGGCTTCAGAACTTTCCCTGTCTAAGACAAGAATAATAAACAGAAATTATCTTTCAGTCTTATAAAAAATCTTGTAACCCAACTTTTAATTACCGTTATTTAAGGATCATGCATATTGTCCTAGTCAAATATTTTTTATTTAATCAGGGTTAGAATATGTCAAAGCTATAAAACAATTTAAGAAGATATTTTGGTTCTAAAATTGTACTGTAAGAATTTACTTCCTATAGGACACAATGTAATACTCATTAAAGTAGACTTATATAGATTTCATCTGCATCCATATTGCAATTGTAGCTGAAGACCCTGAAGGTAGCCCTCAGAAGACTAGAACAACACTCAGCACTGACGTAATCAGGGTTTCTTCAATGCTGAGCTAGAAACTCAGGACTTTTCTGCTTGGTATTGATGATGACTCTCCACCACTGACTTGCTACTAGAAAGAGATAAAAGATATTTGTGCTCATCAGACTTGAAGATTTAATATTCAAGAAAACTAGGGGATTAATTCCTCCCTTCATAAAAATATCTTTATCATAAACACAGCTTGAAAAGCAGATCTGATCATTCTCTGACACTATAATTTTGAGAAGAAGGATCATTTCCTCTTGCAGGAAAACTATGACAACTGGAAAGAGCTCACTGGTGAGCTAACTGTGGAGATATTTAGGATATCACAACAGCCATTTCAAGGTTGACAAAAAGCCTTCTTCGATCTCAGAGACCTAGTTTTCCATTCTCCTAGCAAGTCTTGCATAGAAAACAAATGCTGGAGATATAATACAAAATTAAAATATACATTCAAACAAAACCAACAAGGACCTTTAAATGTGAGATTTGAGCACGGTGCATTACTATAATATAATATTTTAGAGCAGTTACTTGTACCTGAATTGAAGTATTTGCATTTTACACTGGTTTTGGCCGCAAGTAACATGGAAATGGAAAAATCTGAGGAAAAATATTTCTGGAGACAATATTATTTACAATTAAAACATTTAAAAAAATACTATTGAATATACTTTAACATGCAGGTTTAAAATTTTCTTCATCTCCAAAGCTGAAATCTTTTTCTCTTCCTCTTGTTAATGCTTTGAAATACTGTTTCTAAAAATATTCACTCCCCATCTGTTTCTGGTTAGGTTTTTCATCTGTGGCATAAAGAGTCTGAATAATCATGTGTTGCAGCTGTGAAGGAGACCAAATGATGATGCTTCTCTGCCACAGTACCGTTTGTATCTCATCCAATCAAACTGGTCTGGATAGTAGGCTGTCTAATCAAGCTGAATTATCGCCATTCAGTTGCACATGCAAGCAGAAGATCTTTGGCCGTTTTAGAGAAAAATACCAAAATTAATGTGACAAAATCACTGGTTCAGGAAAATTACAGAGAAACAAGCATTGTATTTTCTCTGAAAGTGGCCAAGTACCAGATAGGCAGAAGTGCTGGAAAAAGGTAAGTCAGTTTATTGGAACATTTTGAAGCCCACTGTTAGAGATCATCAATCCTCTTTCAAAGCAAGCATTCATACTACAGCTGGATAGTCAACTTACATATGACCTTTGCAGCCTGCTTTAAAAAAACAACCACATATATTAGCTGCTGACTAGTTCCTAATCAATTCTTGTGGAAATATAGTATACAGAAAACTATTGCTGAGCTAAATCGAAAATACTGAACTGCCTAAAATATTCCAGCCATACATTAGAGGTGTAGAAGGTAAAAAAATTGCATTGGCTGTACTGAGGAATGATCTGCTTATAATAATTTATAGACATAGCATATATTTTTAAATTTTACCCAGGCAAAGAGAGTTTTAGACGTTTCTAGATCTGAGCTACTGCTCACCTACATCAGACAGAACTGCATGCAGTTAAAGGTGTTATCATTTGATTTTGCCTGACAGTCCACATTTACTGAATCTCCCAAACTTTCTGGAAAATACATATATACATATCCTAATATATTTACTGGTTTTTTGTCTCCTCCTTTTGACATCCTTACACTGCCAAACTCTTATAATCTGTATTCATCTTCTTTTTTCATTAGAACAGGGCTTATGCTCTCTACTTTGCCAGGGTTTTTTGCCTCAGTAAACCTTCTGCCTCAGTTTACTTTCTCTATTTGAAGTACTTAGTCTCTTTTTCTTTGTTCCACTTCTTTCTAGTTTTTTCTCCCCCGTTCAAATCTTTGCACAACAAAAGTCACTTCATAATCATCAAGCTTAATTCCAACTATAGTGCCAGCTTCATAACAAGTACATATCACATGACATCCCAATTCAGTTTATTTACTCTGTTGTTCTAATTTTGCTTATGCTCTAACTGCACATCGCAAATTCATAGCAGAGTCTTTATCACTGATGAGAATACAATAAGTATTTTTTCTTTGACAAAGCCCAGAACAGTATCATCTCCACAGGAATCCCACTCTTGTGTATTTAAAATGTATGGATTACTGGTAGAAAAGACTATGATATGACACAGACTACAGCACTCTATGGGTACCAATTCAAATAATTTGCATTTATTTTGCGTGTTAACTTGCTATCTCACCACCTTTCCTCCTAAGCAACACTCAAACCAGATTTACATAATTTTGCATACCTATGTACCTAAAACACTAAAATTGTAAAGCTTGTAATAAACAAAGCTACTGTAATGAATCCACTAATCTCATACTACAGTCAAGTAGGCAGAGAGCTTTGCTCTTTGAAGCAACTGTAACAGCTAAAACTTCACCAAGTTTCACCTTTCCTCTCTAATAAATTCGCATGTTGCAATTCAGTTGGTTCATTTGAGCCTGTGGTATTAGGGAAGTCTGTACATAACCCTAGTCATCGGAGTCCTATTCCAACAAGTGGGGAATGTGAACTTCTTCCAAGGAACATGAAAACAGCAGTAGGCTGCAGATGTTTTCTCATTGATAACTCATCTGCCTGCTTTAGGCCCATTTATTTCACAACACCTCACAGGATCACAGAGTAACTTAGATTGGAAAGGACCTCTGGAGACCACCTCATCCACCCCCCTACTCAAAGCAGGCCAGTTAGAAGAGGCTTCTTGGGGCACTTTTCTTTCCATTCTCTGTTTCTTTCCATTCTCTCCACTCATACAGCCACATCCCCCTTCTTCATGCCTTTGGTTCCCCACAGTGCTACCTTTTACTATTGGGGAGTCAAAGCAGTACGTGAGAATGAGCAGAGCAGTCTATGGACAGGAGAAGAATGAGGATGTGGTAGAGCAGATAAGGTTTAGCAGGAGGTGGTGGAGGAGAAGGAAGGGTGGGAGGAGGTGTTGGGGAGACCAAGGTTATGCAAAGGATTGGGGAAGCGGCTTTGTGGTAGGAAGGAATGCAGTTTCTGTGCTTTAAGGGCTCCTTTTGAGCTTTTGTTTTAACTCTCCAGCACCAGAGCAGCAGTGCTCTTCATATGAGAAGCCCTTTGACCACTGACACCTTTGCACAGAATGGTCTGATGCCTCTGCTTTATGCAAAGTGAAGAATGTTTGGGTGCTGAGCCGGACATTTGCGTATACAAATCAGTTTGGGTTTCTTTTAGATTTAACTTACTAATTTTCTGAGTTTTGAGTGTTTGCTTTTAGAAACATAATTGTAGAATTCTTTAGACATTCCCTCTTCCACTTTTTCCGACCCACTAATGCTCTGCACTCTGTTCCTTTCTGAGCCGGTCCCAGCTATCCACTCACAGTCCTCTGTTCAGCTTTTCTCCGTCTCTAGAGTCAGCCACCAGATGCCTCCATATTTAGCAGACCCCACTTGCTTTATTCCCAACGTCAGATTTCAACTTTCTTCCCCTCAGACCAACTTTTCTCACATGTGCCTCCCGTCAGCTTCTCTTTATGTGAATGGTTCTCAGTTCCAATGTATTTCTTCAGCCATTTATAGTTTTCCCACCCCACATCCTCTTACGGTTTCAGTTTTATCACCTACTGACTCCCAGTTCTCTTCCCTCCCTCTCATTTGTAACCCAGCTCCCCATTCAATATTCCTGTCCTTTAAGCACCTATTTCAACACCCTCCCACAACCCCAGCCTCCATTCCTTCTCCCCACCCAAATCCTTTAATCACGTATTTTTATTTCCTTGTTAAACTCTACTTGATGTGTTCCCTTCTCTCTCTGAAGGTCCAATTCTTTGTCCCCTACAGCTCTCCCCTCCATTTTTTATGCACCTGAGGAAGCTGCTATTCGGAACTCAGGACATACGTGCTGTTTGCTCTCAGTTTAACTGTGCGGATTCACACTGTGAAGCCCCACAGTAGCCCAGAAACAAATGCAGAGAAATCCTACTGACCCCTACACTGGACCCAACTGACACAGACAAAAGTCCTTCAGAGGATAAAATCTAGAAAGTTCTCCCTGAGCATATGTAGACTGCATTTTTTTCAATAGTCTAGAGTATGGAGCAACTCATGTTGGTTATCATGAAGCCAGCTGAAAGTACATGCCTGAAATGAAAGCAAGTTAACTGTCAAATATCCAGAAAGATCCCAAATATGGGGTGAAGTGTAAGGGACACAAAACGGTTTGCAGATGGAAGCTCAAATAAGCAGGATCAGCATTACCCAGCCCTTGCAAACTCAAGTTCTGTCAGTGAAGCCAAGTGCCTTTGCAGCGTACACCCCAGAGCTCCGTGTTACAAAAGCACAAAGGAAACAGCCTCCCTGGTTTCATGGGTGCAGCACCTCAGTGAACCACTCCTGCTGGACCTCTGCTCCTCACTGAGCCAGCTCTGCTGTCCCACCATTCACACCCGTAAATCTGCAGCCCCTGGAACTGAGAGTTAATTATACTGCCTTGTCCTCAGAAACCGCTGAATCACGGAGGAGATGATATTTTCACAAAACAAGAGGCAGAGAGACAAATAAGCAGAGACAGAGAGAAGAAATCAAATGGCATGACAGAAACTAAAAGCAAAAAAAGCACAAAGTAGAAAAGTAATATACAGATTTTCTGCCTGGATAGCTACATTTGGCCAAAGTCGTAACCATCTAAAAACATAGCCTTTTAATAGGAAGTTGGACAGTCTTATTAGAAGGAGATGCTGTTAACTTCTTCTACAAATAATAAATCTTCAGGTTGCTCTGCATAGTTCTCTGCATGCATAGCATGCTGCAACTATCCAAAATCAGGAAGATACATCATACAGCCTGTCACTGCAGGCCATCAATTACTGTCATTTTTGAACTTGACTTTGAACTACATCATGAAAGCCACTATCTGAGGCGCAGAACAGTAATTTCAGACTCACAAGGTAATTCTTCTGACAAGGAAAGACGCCCTTTTCCCTTTCATTCACCTTTTTAGCAAAGCCCCAGAGACATTTATTACGTGTTGCTTTGCTGTGCTTGTACATTAGTTTCATTTGAATGTAGTATGATACTTCACACACTTTCTAAAAAATGTCTAGTGTTGTGGTGCACCGGTAAGTAGTTATCACAATCCACTACACATCTATTTTGGGCCAGTGTAGCCATTGCTATCATATATGTCATTTGCATAGCAGTTTTGTTATTAAAATGCGGGTAAATAAATAAATAAATAAAGTGTAGAAATTGCTAGAAAAAAGTTTACTGTTACAACAATGCTGCCACCTGGTAACCAGAAGTGTAATAGCAGAGAAAACATTCATCATGCTCTGCCTTGAACATTCAGACATTATTTTAAATGACATTTAAAATCACAAAAGCTGCAAAGTTATAACTGGAATAGGATCGTTTCCCTGCATCAGATTAAATCATTCTCGTGGCTCTGTTTCATTGTGGGGAAGAAGTAACTCATACCCTCCCCAGATTAAAATTTGTTTCTGAATCCTGGAAAGTATCTATGGAGAATAACCAGCTAACGGACTGACTCACCACAGTACTTCAATTAAATATGCCTGATTTTGAGCACACAAGTAGTCAGAACCACGTTTAAAGTTATTCACGTCCTCCAGTAGCTTGCTGAATTAAAACCATACCACAAAATGTTTATGCAAAGAAGTAAATCTACAGTGAGGAAGATATGGAATAGATAAAATGAAATCCTGAGAAGAGATCCAAAGAAAGAAAGATGTCAGGTGTTGTCATAGGTAGGAAATCCATCCATGAAAAGGAAAATGCTACACCCGCATTAAATAAAGAATATTTATCTAAACAGAGAAAAAAAAAACCACATAAAGGTTGGCAAACATGAAATGCATTGGGAAGAGGTTCCCGGGCACTTATGACAGTCCATAACTCTTCAAGTCTAAAATAGTTTCTAACTATCTGTGATAAATAAACAATAAAGAATGCAAAACAGAATAAACTTGTTTACATGATCCAAGCAAGCATCGTTGGCATGAACTCCTGCACACTATACTCTCTACATTAATAAAGAAATGCAGAGTATATTGTCTAGCTTTCCTTTCTAATACACAGTGCAAATGCTTCATCATCTCAGTATATATTTTTAGAGGCCTATTATCCTAGCATATTAGATTTTTTTAAATTAACATAAACTTCTTTCTAGGAAATAACGGCTCATAGACAGTTACTGGGATACCACCCTCAGACAACACACCCTTAGAATTCAATCTAATGAATGACTGTGTCTCCTTTGAATGGCAACTTGGCTTAGATCATCCCATAAATTTCCAGAGAAAAATACAAATGCCATTATACTGCAAGCCATGCAATAGCAGGATGAGCTCCCCATTTGCCCTGGCAGAAGCAGGACCCTTCCATCTCCATCAAAGTGATGGAAGTGACCTCTTACAGATATGTTGTCATCAGACACAAGCCTGATAATTTTACAGACAAATACCTGACCATAAGAAAGCAGCAAATAAAGGAAAATGCTTCCATATGCAACATCGGATTTAAAAGTGTTTTAATGTAGATTTACACAGCTGTATTTTTTGCCCTAAAAAATCGGAGGTACTGTGACAAAAGTCTAGAAAACAATCAACATTCAGACACTGCCAAGTTCTGTTCTCCCAGAACAAGACGATATTAAAATTAAAAACTGGAAAATTCAGAATCAATAACAGAATTCCTCTTTCTACAATATGTATTTCCACAGTGGAATCATCACTATTGGAAAGTATTGAGTCGAAAGAGTTAATGTCATTTTAGACAGGAAAGAGTATTTAGGTGAATCAATAATCTTACGAGTTCCAAGAACTTAGAAGTAATATTTAGGACATACTTAAGCAAATATCTATTAACATTCAGAATGAGTTGTGTGTTAGATATGCGTTATCCCATATTTAATTATTCCAAGACTCTCAGTTCCTGCTCTGAAGCACCTCCTAATGGACACTCACAGAGAACAAATACAGGCTTGCAGTATATAAGTACTACATGCTTGCATTTTAAAGAGTTTGTATCTAAGTGTACTTTTCCTTTAAATCCTTACAAACGGGTTTATTTCCACTTACATTATTCTAGTTAATGGTAACAAAGGCCTATGGTGCTAACTGTAAAAAAACCTTCAGAACTGAACAATCTTTTGAATGCAAATCTAACATAGCATGTCAGCATACTATGTATTTTAGCAAATCAAGAACCTCTGAACATAGTATATAGGCTTTCAGTAAAAATAATTATTTGCTAATAGGTGAGGGAGAAAGGATGAACTAGCAAAATTAAATTCTCTAGGCAAAATGATTCCTGAGGAAGATTAGTATGTTCTGATGGCAATTACAAGAGGCTCGTGTTTTAAATACTGCAGAAGTGACTTCTAGTCACTAGTTACTTCAAGGACACATACTAGAGTGGCACCTTAGTTGTCAAGAAGCATAGATCTAATCACAGTCCACCTCTGGATAATCTGCACAGTTTTTCTTTCGTTCTCTGTTATCAGTCAGTAGTAGCTCTGCCTTCTGTGGCCTCTATTGTCTAAGGTTGCAGGGGGACAACCCTCTTCCCAGAAAGGATCTGGAAGCAGTTCCAACAGCTGGGAATCAGTTCTGGAGAGAAAAAGGATTTAATGGCAACTCTCTATTAGAGAGAAACATTTAAGAAAGGAATAACGATCTTCACTAGCTGAGTAACAGGTTTTTCGTACTGTGGGACCCAAGCCCTTTGAAAGAGTTCAAGCCAAAGCAAAGAGCTGAGATTTCCTGGCTCCCAGTGAAATGCCTCAGGCACAGGATAGCAGGTCAAAAACCTACCATGCTAACTTGTGCTCCACTAGAAGCAGAGGCAATGAAAAATGTATATAGGTTACATCCTGCCTCTCTTCTTCATTCATATGTGTGTATTTGGCCCAAAATCAGGAGAGGTAGGAGCAGTCATTCTTGCATGTTCACATTTGTCCTATCGGTCCACCCAGAGAGGCAGATGTGAAAGACAGACATGAAGCATAGCGACTGATGGGTTTCATGCACACTCGCCTATTCTGAGCCCCCTGCCAAAAGCCGAAATCCTTGAGACTGAGTTTTTTGCAGGCTAGTAAAACTGGAAAAAAATTAAAACCACATTTTTTTTAAATTATTTTTTCAGTACTAGCACTAGCTAAAATGTGCTAAACGCTTGGCTTACAGAGTTTCTCTGGTAAAGATCAAAACTCAAAATGAGACAGACAACAGTGACAGGAAATGGATATACCAAGTCAATAAAGGGATGGTTCTCCACAGTTACTATTTTGACATACGCTATATGTATGAATAAATAAGAAGCAATGACTGGAGCATGAAATGGCAATACCAGAGTAACTTTCTAATGAGGATTCCCCCAGATCTTTTCTATATAAGTAAGCAAAATTAAAACAACTGGAAGTATCAAACAGAACCTTGGAACTATTTTTAAAATGGTGCTTAAAAGAGAAGGGGAAAAAAAAAAAGACTTCCTAGTTTTCAAGAAACGTATGCTGCGGATCAAATGGGTGGATGGGGAGAAAGGACAGAAACTATTCAGGTAGTGTCATGCTTTCTAGCTGTGACAGCGGATGTCAGTAATGCGTTAGTGTCTCTGAAACAGCAAATTCCTTCCCGAAGGCCCACATTTAGTTCTACAAACACAGTCTTCAGCAGAAGAGAAAAAATAATGAAACAAGAAAAAAGCTCTCTGAGGGGCTGTTCAGTTCTGACCCAATTATAACAGTAACAAAGACTGAAATAGGTAGGAAGAATGCAAGCAGATACATACTTCGACTAAGTACAGAACCAGCACACGGGAGATGTAACGATCAGATCTAGTCTGCTGAACGTGCTATAAACATGGCAGTGTACGAATTCTTAATGCAATACAGACGTGAAGCTGGAAAATGTACTGTACGCATGTGCAACATCTGATTGTGCTCTGGTTTGTACCAACAGATCAGTGGTAGCCAGTCTTGGGTGGTTTGAGCTCTCTGGCTCCTGGAACTTGGCTATATTTATCCCAGCTGGTGTAGCCTGTCAAGTGTGCCCTGCTGTTGATAAGGTGCCGTAGTTGACAACAGTGGGGGATCAAGGGGGAGGAGCAGGATGGGGGCTACTACCAAATGTTTCTTTAGGGAGTCTCAAAAGCCCTGCAGTCTCATTCCTGTTTAGCTCGGAACCTGCTTTCTAGATACAACTGAGAGCTTCATCACAAGTGAAGATGCCAGAGCCTGTAAAGAAAACAGGTAAGGACCATAACTGATGAACAAAAGCTAAGAACAGCTTGACAGAGAAAAATATGAGTAGCTTTTGTATGCTAGAGAAATGAGATGCCTCAGTGGAAAAAAAAAATAAAAAAGAGAGTGAAAAGAGACAATATTTTATGAATTAGAAATATGAGAGATGTTGAGTGATCTTGCAGAGAAATTAGTAATAGTTTGGCAACCCTCAGCCACAGAATTTTCTTAAGAGACTTTGGATGAGGAAAGAACAGGGGTGAAACACGTTTAATTCTCAGATTCTTTTCATTTCTCATTTCCTCTCCCAGTCACCTTTAGGACGCTGAAAAAACACTTTTAGTGTCTCTCTTGGGCAGTTAGGCACTATAAACCTCTCCCGGTTTGGTTTTGTTTTTTCCCTGATACGTTTGAGGAAGTGTAAGCAGCAAACTTTGATGGTATTTGTTGTTAGTGAAATCTCTGTGAATATGAAACAAATGGCACCTGGTTCAGAGCTTACTCTTTGTAGTTCTTCCAGGACTAGGAAAAAAAAGACATTGTACTGTCAAGAATATATGTGTATTTCTTTTCATTCACACCCCCCCCCCCCCCCCCCCATCTTTTCACCTTGAGCCAGAAGATTACTAGCCATTTCCAGAAAGTCAAGGTCACAGATCCTGCCCCACTAGAAAACATCAGAAAAAGATTTCAAATTTACGTTAAGTTCTAATTTAACATTGAGAAATAAGGAATCACTCAGAGGCTGCCCAAATACGAAAGAAGGGGAGGCCTAGGATGGGGTGTAAGGTGCGATGAATCTGTTTGAGCAGGAGGAAGGGAACCTGGGAAGCAGAGGTAGAGAGAGTTTAGCTTCAGGACGCCTGTGTGTGGGTAGAGGAAGATGCCTCAGGAGCACTTTGTGTCCACAATTAAGTTTGGAAAAAAAGTTGTGAAAAGCTGAAGTTATGACTGATTGTTTGAAAAGTGTGCATATTGTATTGTATAACACAGGGCTGGAGAAAATTGTACTAAATCTGGGATTCTTCACTTTTAGATCTCACCCTTCACTGATATCAGTGTATACACAGAATCACTCCTACCTGAATGTACAGTACAACATGCATGCTTTTTTAAACACACGCGGTTTCCAGAAAGAGTCGATAATAGCTGTTGATACTTATTAATGTAGGTCTGTGTGCTTTGCAAAGGACTGAACAGGCATCAGTCTCCTGTTAGGCTGGTCAATGGGAAAATCTCCTGTGGTCACCACAACAAAATAAGAACTTGTCAAGAAGAACTTTCCCTTTGGCCAAAATGTTTGGAATCAGTCACTGCCAGAGGCAGAGCAAAATCCAGCCCATATTCTCCATTAAGAACTGCAAAGCACTAACGCACAATTAACTCCAACAAGATGCATATTTCCCTGTATGAAAACTCTAAAATAACAGCGGTATCACCGATCCTTCATTTTTTTCACAACTATAACATCATTTGATGTTCTTAAAGCTGCAGTTTCTGAAATCAGATGGAAGTAGAATCATATAGAGAAAAGAAGCATATACCAGACCTGGTAATTGCAGAGAAAACTTGAAAATATAAGCTGTAAAGATTCAGCAATCACCCCAAAAATAAGACATTCATAATCATATTCTATTTTTAAGTCACGTGATTTTTGAGATTTATTGAAATGTCTAATTCTTGTGATTGACTACGGTGGCAAAAAGAAATATGACAGAGTAGGCAAAATTTGACAGTGTGATCACCTAGGCATTGTGATTTTTGATTTCTAATGCTTTAGCTGCCTTTAAATTAACATTTTCAATGTCTATAGATGAGAGGCAACTTCTCTGTGAAGATACCCATCTTTGCTAGCTAATGGCAAAGAGAAATTTTATTCTGGCTTATTTCTCCAGAGAAATCTAACAGGTGTCTAACATCACTAGTCCTACACAATTCTTATGAACAAACCAGCCCAAACACTGTGATTATCACAGCAGGGGGAGGAAAAGCTCTTATTACCCACTCTGACTGAGACAGAACCAGTCACGTGCCCCATAACTTCTACAGGGGATCTCCTCATTCTCCCAAGAGACATTAATCCCTTTGGTTTTCTATTTCATGTTGTTTATACAGTTCAATCCATTTCAAGATGGGATAATGTTGAGCATAATCTCAGAAGGGCTGAATAATCATCTAGCAATTAATACAAAGGAAAATGCTTCATGCCAGAGAATAAGCAGAGATACTCTGCCTGTATCTGCTGTTTTAACAAACCTTTTAACATGTTATAAAATGAACACAACAAACAAACCAAACCCCCACAAAACCTAAAACAGTGAAGTAGAGTTTCCAATAGATCTTATTTTAAACTGTCCAATAAAATACTTCAGGATAAGGCACTACCCCATTTATTTACAGAATACCATAAGAACTGTCATAGCTTTCCATAAAATCTATACACTCCCCAAGAGCAACAGGATTTAGAAGACCTGTAGCAATTTCGTGTCAGAGCAGACAATCAAACATTGAAAAGCATCACTTTTTCTAGGGTTGCAGAAACTTTATGTTCTTCTCCCTTTGACTTAAACATTTCATACTTAATCTCTGTTCAAAAGCTCTCTTTTGGAAAGTTTTGATCACTTTTTTTGTTGTGAAAATTCATAAAGGTTGAAAAAAAAAACCCAACCATTTCCCTAACAATATTTTCTGACATTAAGAGGAAACAGCTGACCTTTTAAACACCAAATTTAGTAGATAAATGGGACTTAATGGGAAACGTGTGCATTACTATATCTGGAAAAGGAGAAGTCTGGTATTACTCAACTTCTCTGAAAATCAGTCAATTTTTATTCACCTATTTTATAGATTAAGGAGTCTAGATTTTGCAGTTCAGATTAAAAAAAATTATCAAGGGTTTATAAATAACCTGGCTTGTAAGTACACAGAGGCTTTTGGACTTAATAATAATAATAATTAACGTTGCATAATGAAGAATATAATGTACAATTTTAGTTTGAATATAAGCTCATCATTTTACATTTGCAAATACCTCACCCAGTAAAGCACTGCTCCATGATAACGAACTTCTGTGTACTACAGTAATACAAAAATAAATAATAATTTTAAAAATCCTCTTTTGTAAGCTAAGATTCAAAGCAAGCTAAACATTATTATCCCCATTTTACAGAAAGTATGATGGGTGCACAGAGAGAGAAGTGACTCTGCTTAGTGAAACTATTCCTCGCCTCTTGCTCATGTTACAGGAATTTACAATCTCAGCTGCTGAAGTAGGCAAGGAATGATAAGATTGAGTAGTTCAATAGCTTTTGGATCACGGAACGATTAAGCTTGTAATTGCAAGAAGCCACTTAGGTCCTGACTGAGGAATGTGTAGCATCTTTATATAGTTCCTCAGCAAGGAATTTACAAGGTCTGCTGCTGAAGTCTGCTTATCCACAGTTTGGTTTTAACTCAATGGAAGAGCAAATGGTATAAAAGGAAGGCCAGATGCCAAGTGTAAGTACTAAAGCAAAGATAAATTTTCAACATGAATCCTTAACAAATTAAGGAATTCCAAAAGCTAATACTACTTTTATATTAATATTGAATATTAATTCAATACATTGTCCAGACACATATTTTAATACCAAATACGCAGAATATTAAGTAAGATAACGCAGCTTTGTGGGAGAAAACCTGTTATTATTTTTTCTAATTGCACTCAACACCGATTTGTGCTGGAATTTGTAGCATGTGCATTCAACCAGATACATTAAATCCTCCTAAAACACTTATGCATTTAACACTTTTTATTTCAGAAAGGCAGAAATTTGAAAGCATTACCTAATGTGCTTTCTCCTTAAGAGCTTATCTCCCTCTCCTCCATGTACATATCAAAAACAATGGATGAAGAAGAGCTGAAGTCAAAGCCACCACTCTGAAAAGCAGAATGAAATGGGAAAAAAACCCCAAAAACTCCAACAAGAGAGTGGCTCTACTCTATCACTCGATCTAGTTTAAATCATTCTTGTGGAATCCATGCTTCTTCCTTACTTTCAGTTCACATACTTCATGCATACTTTGAAATTCAGTGATTTTAGCAAAACATTTTCAACTAATGCTTCTGATTCTTAACAAGCCAAATTATTTAGAGAATGTGGCTAGTAATTGAAATTACTCCACTTAATTAAACATTATTTTAATATACATCTCATCTCCATTTTTTCTGACAATAATCAAATAGGAACGTCTCTTCTAGCTTCTAATACTAACTTCTTATTAGGGATACAACAGTACTTAGTGGCTACTTATTAACAATTTGAAGCTGTACAAAGACAACAGAAAAACCGTCTGCCTCAAAACACTTACAAAGTAAAAGCCCAGTAAATAGACAGTTTAAGAAGACAGCAAAGGAAACAATGATTAGTGCAATAGATAGCGGCCTTGGTAGTAGCTTAGCCCTTTTCTAGGTTTTTGCACAGGAGAGTATGAAAAAGTTTTGAAGCAGGATAGTTAGGTTAGGTTAGGTTGATGGTGGATGTTAAAAGGAGACTGCTCCAAAGCGGGTCAGAAATTAAGGGAGAAAGCATGAAGATGCTAGCATGAAGATTTAATAAATGGCAGCAGTAGGAAGGCAGAACACTAGTCTTACTAATTTTCTAGGTGAAAAGTGAAGGAAATTGGGCTTGAAACTTCAGTTATTTCATTCTAGTTTAATCTGGCCAAAAGCAAATGCATTTTATATTTCTTCAGCCTCCTGACCAAAAGACTTATTAATAAATTATTATCAAAATGCAATCTGATCATGGACCTCCAAACAGAGCTTTTTATTACAATTAATGAAGCTGTAACTCATGTAGCTGTATGGCTGATGTGTACACCTTCAGGTGCTACAAGACTTTTAAAGGATGGGGTGCTGCATGCAAGTTCCGGTAGCAGCAGCATTAGCCACCGAGAAGTTTACTGCAAGACCACACGCAGCCTGTTTCCTCTTCACCTGGGGTAGAAATCTGCTGGTTTACATTACTCAGAAGTTATATTAAGTTCTTTGCATTACGGAAGTTAGAAGTGATTAGGAAGGTCTGGGATATGAGAAGTGAAGTGCTGAAAAATGGGTTAGTACAAAGTGGCTCAAGTCTCATTTTCTTTCATTAAGCTCCACATCCCTCCTCTCTCCTCATGTAAACTCCCCACAGAAATTCCAGTTCCATCCCTTCAAAACACTCACACACACACACACAGAGTGACAGCACCTAGCACTCTCCCATTATTGACATAATTCCTGTCATCATCAGCCCTGGTAGCTCACATGCGCGTCTGCCCTCCAGAATTGCTGTAGAATGTTAGTACTAATGTCACCTTTCTCTCCCTTTGTGCAGGGTGGGTTAGAATTTGCTGGAAAGTGAGAGTTAACAAAGTGGGCAGCTACTTGGTCATCAAGTGCTCCAGCCCAATGGCTTCTAAGTGCACGTACGACTGCAGGCTGGATAAACATGTGATAGTGCCTGAGATCTGTCAGTGCCTGACGGGCACAAGACCTGTAAGACATTCCACAACATCACGAGAGGTGTCACAGTTGTTGGGTTTTCCACAGCCTGATGGTGGTGGTTGTATCCAAGAGTGTTTTGAGCATGGGATGCATATATGGAACTCAGACGGGAGTATCTGGGTGGAATCCAAATGATGAAGTGCGAGAGATTACCAAATGGTGAATGCCTTTCTGATGAAAGCAGGCAAAAGTGAGATTCTCAGGACAGACAAGACGTTTTGACTGGTGGTGTTTTGGAACATTCCTAATGAGGAAATAGCTGGTTTAGACTGGTACAACTGCATGAGAAAAAAATGTGAACTTGGGTCTACATGTTACTTAAAGCAGCAGCCACAACGAAGGAGACTGTGAATAGCTGATCTCTCACTTCTTTTCCTCTGTTAAGCAGCACATTTTTCCCCCAGAAGGAAAAATGAGGCATTCTTTTCACATGCTTTTTCAGCAATCTCTCTTCTGCAACAAAGAAATTTCCTGTAAAATCTTATACTGTACATCACTACTTTTCCTTTGCAAATATGAACAGTGAAAGATGAAAGGGAATACAGATGGATACAGAGAGACATTGATTCAGACACAGTCACCCACTGACTTTGAATCTCAAGTGCAGGAAAATGACTCTTAGAGTCTCCTTTACCTGTGAAAAAGTGGGTTCTCAACAACTGTTCTTGCAGGCCTTTATTCACATGGGAGATTTTGGCCTCTTCCACTTTTATGCTTTAGTGGAACTATTCACAATCACGTCGGAACTGAAATGAGTCTTTTGGCAGGAAAGGGAGAGGGGGAAAAAAAAAGTCAAGGACACTTACTTGTAAACTTCTACGTATGTATTTAGATTTCCCAAAAGTCAGAAATATTATGTGGTGGTGGAGATTTCTCACTGTTCATGCAGTTCTGGCCAACAATCTGTTTTGTTGAGTCATCTAAAGTAAATGTAAGAAACTTAATCACTTTGCAGGGTGTGCAGCAGATCAGAGAGTTACTGCCAAGTATGCATGTCTTGAAACACTGCCATTTGTAGGCTGGAACCTTTACAGGCCACATTGCTGTTAAGTAATTAGTATATTTATAGATTCTTTTGTGCTTAAATAGAAGAGTGATGATGATAGCACTCAGAGACAAAAAACATGCCTCTTTGCTGCTTTATCTCTAGCGTCATAGGGAAAGGAGCCAGCTAGTAGGTATTTCACGAGTGCAGAACTGACCTGGCTCCCCACTGTGTGGTAACCTGGCCACCTCTACACATCTTTTGAATTCTGTACATCAAATCTGATGTCAGCAATGAGTCTTCCGCATTTATTCATGATACACTGCATCAAAGTATACCCTGCTGTGTTATTTACTGAAGTACAATAGCATATCAAAAGATGTGCAACTGATAACAAGCATTTGAGTATTATGCTGAAGTATAGAGCCCTACATTCTATACAGTACCATATTCTGTTTAGGAACAATTATACCACTTACAGGCCTGAGGCTAGAAAAAACTCAAATAAAAGTATGCAGGGACATTCTAATCCCAGAGGAAATTTCACACACTTCTATCTTAATATGGTGAAAAAAAGCATGCAGAAGAATAAAACAGGAGCTCAGTCAAGGTTACTATAGGCTCAGTGCAAACCAAAATTGCTTTTTCATCAAATACATAAATGTAATTTAGGTTTTTTATATAACAAAGAGAGGCAAAATACAATACATACTAAATTCTAAAAGTAGTTGTAATTGATACTTTAATTGATGTTTAAGGAGCTTTGAATCCTTTGCAAAACAATGCAAGAAACATGAATTGCATTATGACTAAAAGCCAAAGGCCATCATGAAATCTTTGCAGATGTAACTCCACTGAGGTCAATTCATTTACGCAGTCTGAGTACATGCTACAGGAATAGGGATTTTGTGTAATGAACAGATGGTATTACAAGTAATATACCATTTATACTAACTAAAGCACCTGTCTGAACATGAGCATAAACTATTTCTATAAAATATTTCCATGCCATGTTCCCTTTATTTTTATAAAGCAGAATCAAAAGTTTAAAGCTAATTATAACCATTGTTGTGGTGTTTGGAAGAGTTCTTGTTGCTACTTAAGTAAGAAGAGCCACAGACAATTTGCCACAGAGGCAACAGATACAATTAATGTGATGGAATTAGTAATGTTTAATAAAAGCATGGTTATGAAGGGGTAAGTCAACAAAAAGATGACATAATGATGTACAAAAAACATTCAGTGTACAAATCAGAATGCTAATTACCAGTATTTTTATACATGAATATAGTTCATAGCAATTAGCAAAAAAGATAACAGATTTCATTAAGACCAAAACACGAGCATAAAAGTAAAAACTTCATTAAAATAAAGCTGAAGGAATCCAAACAAATAAATAAGGATAAAGAAATTAGTAAAATAACTTACCTTATTAAAGTCTAATCTTGAGAAAGATTAGGATACTCATGGACCAAAATCATGACACATTGCAAATTCCTATTTGTCGTGCTACTTTGATTACGTATGAATGAAACATCATTTGGTTTATGCTTGTTCACCCCATATATTAATAATTTCATTAGTTCTCATTATAGGCATCATAAGTGTTTCTTGACACTTCCTCTTGACACAGAGGAAATATTTTGATTCACCTTGTAATTAATTAGAAAACTAGTTGTTCTAGAGTGCTATGGAGGCAATTAACTTTTAATGCTGAACTAAACAATTGAATGCAAACAACTGATATTATTTAGGTGGAATAAAATTACAAGGGCCATCATAAGAACGTGCTTCCCTTTCCACTAAAGCCTTGATCAGTCAAAACAGATGGAGTAAAGATGAAGCATTGTGGTATATCAGGACACAGGTTACCACACAAACTGCAATTCTGTTGGAGGAACAGATCCTGATCCCGTTTAACAACTGTATTAAGCAACAGTCAGGACAGAATTAGTATTTCTAAATAAAACTGCGTGACAAATTAATGTAGAGAGCTTGCTATGTAGGAATATGTATAAGGCCATCTTATCATAGATCCAAACATTCACT
The DNA here is from genome assembly GCA_013398295.1 of Chionis minor. Lineage (NCBI taxonomy): Eukaryota > Metazoa > Chordata > Aves > Charadriiformes > Chionidae > Chionis > Chionis minor. The sequence continues at coordinate 118,187 of VZSF01007401.1, forward strand.
TAGGAAAATCAGAGCTCATTACAGGGAAAAGAAAGAGGAAGAAGGACAGTGAGATGAGTTTGATCTCCATTCCATTTTATTGCATGACAATAAGGAGAAGATATGACATCTTAGTCGGAGACAGAACTCGATAAACACAAAGACAATTCCACAACTTCTTTGTGGAAAGGGTTGTAATTTATATCTTGCATGGGCAGAGGGGAGAAAAAGGAGACAGCTGTTGCAGCCACAACAGCTGACTACATCAGATATGCCACAACTGCAAAACAGATTTTAGTGAGCCCTCTCTCTTTTTTTAGTTTCTGCATTTACCAAGAAGCCGAAGACAACAGAGGTGACAGCCGGAAGCACAGCTGTGTTTGAAGCAGAGACAGAAAAAGCCGGCATCAAGGTGAAGTGGCAGCGAGCTGGCACAGAAATTACTGAAAGTGAGAAATATGTCATCAAGGCAGAAGGAAACAAGCATTCACTGACAATCAAAAATGTTGGAAAAGAAGATGATGTGACATATGCTGTAATAGCTGGAAGTTCCAAGGTCAAATTTGAACTCAAGGTCAAGGAACCAGGTACAGCGTTCCCTAAGCAATTCTAATTTAATCAGTATTTCTAGTCCCATATGCAAACTTCATGAATGAGGTCCATGGAAATTAAGCTAACTTAATACTGTAAAATTTCTCTACCAGTAATACATCTGGTTTTGCACAGTTATTTGAAGCTACTAATTAATATTAAGCTGAGTAATACATTTCCTGTGGCTAAGACACCCATCTCCAGATGTCAGAAGTCCACACAGTGGACATCACAGAGGGAATCCCAATGTACACCTCTAGAATTCTCTGTCAAGCTTTTCAACTTTACTGAAAATCAAAGCAAAACGAACCTACTCTAACCTAACCCAACCTAAATTAAGATGCCTGCACGTTAGGCCTGGCTGGGTTTTCTTTTTAAATATTTTGTTTAAATACAAAATTTTAACAATCAACCAAATATTTACAAGTTATACAGTAACGTTTTTAGGAGCTCATATGTTCCCAGAAACTGTCTCAAAAACACCTGCTAACTAAAATAGTTATTTCAAGAGGGATTTGAATACAAAGAGTAACCTTTGTATTATTTGTACATCATTACTACCTCTGTATGCATTAAAGGATCAGTTAGATGGGAAACTGAAAAACTTCCCTGGGCTTTTCCCGGGAAGAACTATAAGACCCAAATTCTCTGGAATTTTCTGATGAAAAATGTCTGAAAATGCTGAGGATAGGTGAAATAACTCATTTTTTGAAACATTTTGAATTTCCTGATCCCTTTTTTCCCCTCCAAAATGGTCCCCATTTACCACTTCTGGTATTTTAGTTTTCCCTTTTTATTTTGGTGAAAAGCCTTAAATTCAGATTGCTTGTATCACCTCCTCTCCTTTGCTACCACTATTTACTCTAGTAACATGATGGTAGTGAGATCTTCTAATCAGCTGAAAAGATATTGCTGAATATTTAACAGGAGACAAGACATCCTGTTCCAGGTGAAAAGACAGTCCGTGACAGGTTATGACAAAAGGGAAATGCTAGTATGGATTAGGACAACTTAACATCTGTCAGAGCATATAAAAGTATGAACCTGCTGACTACCTCATCCTGAAAGTAAAGAGGTACATATTATACTAGTTCTATCTCCCTCATTGTCTTTCAGGTTGGTTGCAGGTAGAGCCTGGTACAGGCAGGCAGCCTACAAATAACATAGTTACTGAATTTGGAATTGTCATCATTACCTAAAAGCAATACATCTCTGACAAGCACACATTGGTGATGGAGATATCAGGACGCCAAAGGAGAGAGAATTTTCCTGTATAAGCTACATATTGATGACTCAAAATAAGCCTTTTCTAAACAGTTACACATCCAAGTTATGGGAGCACATACACTACATTACTTAGAATAATCTTTAGTTCTTTCCAGTAAAAATAGAGTTGAAATTTATTTGGACAAGATCCAATGGGATACCTTCTAACAATAAAAGTGGTAGAACTTAATATTTAAGTATTAAAATAGTACCAATTTAAAAATCACACTTTTCTTTCAAGAGACAACTACAGCTTAAGGTAAAAAGCATAAACTTCCCAAGAGCAGGGTTGATTCATGTTCATATGTCCACAGATACTGTCTTGTCTTCCAGACTTTACTAATATTAGATTGTTAGAGTAACAGAATTCCCCATTAATTACATTAAAATACATTAAAAAATGTAAATTGCCCCCTAACCTGTTCAGACACAGCCAGCTCCCTTTGTGACAGAGGAGCCACTCAAATTAGTCATCACATGACACAATGGGGCCAGAAATGCCTGGTGGAAAAAACATTGCAAATAGCTGGGAAACTGCCTGTGGAACTTAGTGGAAGAGGTAGGGGAGGCCCTTTGGAAGTGGGTTCACTACCTACGGAAAAAAAACTCAAAACAACTTTGCTGCAACTGATCTGTTTCAAGAAATTCTACCTGCCTCCATCTGCCCCAGTTGCTCACTCCTACTCCCTTTTCATACATTTCTATCTTCTCTATTGTGCCAAATGCATCGGCCTGAATTTGTCTGTGAGGTCATGGTTTAATTGAGAGGCCATAAACTTCCATGAGCCAGTGGAAGAAATGATAGACAGATTTTTAAAATACTTTCTCCATATTGATTACTAGCAGTGTCTAGAGCTTTTCCCAAGCCACACACAGCAATAGCATTTGGAATATTGCATACCAACAGCAGTGTTACACCAAATCTCATGAAGAAGCAAAATTTGTTTACAAAAATAATAACTGAATAATTTTTCATTACCTTTTCTGTTCAGACCACTGAAGTTAACATCAAATAATAGTGTTATTCATCACCTGACAAGTTTCTATATATCAAGACTATAGAATTTAAAAATCCATACATCTGTTCTTTTCAAGCTCAGCAAAACGAAGAACCTCATCATCCAGCCCAGTAGGCCCCTTCTCCTTCCAGCACATCCTCTAAGTTCTAGAAAAACACAGCTAATTTCTCTGCATTTCCAAATATACATTAAAAGCTGCTCTTCTGCGAAATTTCTTCAGAAAGGAAGTAGAAACTTGACTTTTTCTAATCTTGGCTTACATTTGTTTCCAGAAAAGAGTGAGACAATCACTCCTGCTGAAGCTGCTCCAGCCCCAGCTGCCTCAGAGCCACCTGCTCCACCAGTAGAAAGCTGCCAAAACACAGAAGGTAATAAAGAACTAACACTGTTACCAAGTCTGGTTCTTTAACAGAAGGGAAGAACAGGAACAGGGAATCCTGAGACTCAGTGAGGGAAAGACAGTAGCTGAAAAGCAGACTGATAGTGATGGATGACAGACAATAAAGAATAAGGAATCTCAGAGACAGAAATATTTTGAAATTACTTAACAAATTCACTACATCGGCTGTAACAGAAGCTGATGCAGAAAGTTCCAACTAGTAATTCTGATGTCTATTTCAGCTGCATCTTCCAGTACTCAACCAGAAGAGCCTGTGGACACTATTGGGCTCTTTCTGACACGACCCCAGGATGGAGAAGTTACTGTTGGTGAGTACAAAATTGAGTCAAGTATGTCTGGCAACTGTACCTGTTGCTTGACTATTTAGCTCTCCATGTACAGGATGGCAGCAGTGATATAACAGATAAACTAAACACTATTCATAATTTTATTTTAACCTACTTCCCTTACAAGGTGGAAACATCACATTCACTGCCAGAGTGGCAGGTGAGAGCCTGCTGAAGAAACCATCAGTGAAATGGTTCAAAGGAAAGTGGATGGACCTGGGAAGCAAAGTGGGGCAACATCTTCAGCTACATGACAGTTATGATCGAAATAGCAAGGTATGATTGGCAGAGTCAGGTTCTCAGTCTTCTAGACTTCTAGTCTTTAATCTGGGGAAAATATAAAATAACATAGGAATGTTTTGATAGTAAGGTACACAAGGCTACACACGATACTATACTTATGCATAGAAGCCTATGTTTTGCCCATGCAGACAAAAGACAAGCGCTACATACAGACTCTTGCACACCTTACCTATGATGAAATGAGAAAATGTCTAGAGGACTCAGGGAGCAGTTTTGCACTCTTTACTGCAGGATTCCCTCCATTTTCCTCTCAAGTAACAGATATTTGTTATATTCAAGAGAAAACAATAAATCAGACAGATATTTACGTATGGTCTATCTTGGTTTTAATAGATCAAGCATTCAGCTATTAGTGTTGGCATTTATTGTCCTCTTTCATTGTCTAGACTACTTTGGATAGCTGAGTAAGATCCATTTTTACCATAAATGCGTTCAAAGATACACAAACAGGAATACAAGAGAGTTTGTACCATGAAGTCTCATCCAGTGCGGTATACGAAACGCTACCACCCTCTCCTGGTTGGAACAGAACAGACTCACTCACATTAGCCACTCCTTTTGCTGAATTTTCAAATATACTGTGTACATTCTGGGTAGAGGCTGTGACTGCACACACCAGTACACCAGCATAGTTTGCTAATATAACATTGTGTCCTCTGGAAGACCTGTACTGATAATAGTCTAGCTTTCCCTACTGAACTAGGGGAGCTGCAAGTAATTTTTATGACAGTAATGAGTTACACGGTCAGGAGGTTCTTCACTCTAAAAGGACACAGAGGCATATTTCATCCCTTGTCTATTTCTCTCTATGCCTTAACAAGCTGTGTTCTCTCTCTCTCTCTCTGTATTTCACCATTTCATTTTCTAACTTATGAATTGTATCATTGTTGTCTCTTCTAGGTGTACACCTTTGAAATGGAAATCATAGAAGCAAACATGACTTTTGCAGGAGGGTACAGATGTGAGGTGTCTACCAAGGACAAGTTTGATAGTTCTAATTTCAACCTGACAGTCAATGGTAAGATGAATTCCTGCCACCTTGCTTCTTCCTTTTATTATCTTTTTTTCTCCCTGTATGCCCACCAACAATTCTTTCTGGTACACAGTGGCAACTGGACGAGCATAGGTACAGGTATACTTACAGGCCCACAGGTGAGGACTGGGATGGGCTGGCAGAGATATAGAGCATTAGAAGTAACACTTGGATGTCACTCAAGTCAGAACTCTGGTGCTTGTAAAGAAAGCACACAGAAAGATCCAAATCAGCCCCGCTTTCCTCTGGCTTTATCCTGATTTTAGATCCATTCTTTCATGATATTTAATTCCACTAGAATAAGAGAGAGGTCTCTGTAAAAAGTTCAGCACTAAAAATGGATACTTAAAAAGAAAAAGGAAGAAATGGTAAGATTTAGACAAGTAACACTATTATCAATTCCTTTCTTTCCAATAAATTCAACACATGCAGAAGCCCCTTGTGATATAAAATTGCTTAGATTAGCTGAACCATTTTACATAATACACGGTGCCACTCTCACAACTGCTGTACATAAGCTTATCAGCAATTGAAAAGGAAGTACATTTTAACATCAATTTCTCATAGAGTGGAAGAGTTTAGGTAAAACAGTATAAGCATGGACCACCTGAAAAAGTTGAATGTTTGGACCACTTCCTGTTTCAGTGGTTCTGTTGAAGGGACTGCAACGTTAATTTGTGTCCAGCAACCAATAAGCCTAATATGCAAATATGAATGTTTATTGAAGGTACTCAATCAGCAGTGTTCATTTTTGAAGTTTCACTAGTTCAGTGTAGGACTCATGAGACTTAGGAGTTATGACTGAGATATTTCTCCCAGTAGCAGCAGTACACCTAATTCATAACAACAGAAGCTTAGAACAGAGTGATAAAATTCTCTGTATGCAACAACATCCAGGATGGAGTTTCTGTACATCTCTAGATACTTTCAGGAATTTACCTTTGCTTTCAGAAGATGGATTACAATTTATTAGTAGTAACAATATTCAGTTGTTATCCAGGAGTTTTCTCATTACAGTTTAAAAACCTTGTGAAGCCAGTATTGAAACTAAACCTTACAAGAATTGACAAACAAGAGGTAAGACAGTGCATCATGCTGCAGCTTATTATGAAGAATGAGAAAAATTAGGTTATACACGAAACACTGCATGCTGAAAACTCATTAGTTAGGCCACATGTTTAAAGATCATGCTTCAATCTTTTAATATCTAATTGATCACAATTTACAATATAAGAACTTTAGAAAAAATGTCTGCAAAGGGAAAGCTTTAGCAATAACACAGTATTTTTGCATTATTTTGACTTGCTCTCCCATTCTTGTTTGTCACTTTTTGTCACAACAGAAGCACCAATAACTGGAGATTTGGACATTCGTGCTGCCTTCCGACGCACGTGAGTATGTACAGTAGGAACTTACATAGATCAGATTATACTTCCATGCAGAACTCATTACTTTCCTAGACAAAACTAACTAAAAGCAAAGTCGTACAAACAAGCACAATGACAGGGATGTCTACTAAGAAAATATTCCTACTGTTAAAATACTATACAACTCCTAGAAATCATGTAAGAGAGTTTAGACTTCATACTAGCAAAACAATCATGCTTATCTTCAATTACACAATTGATAATGTGTATAATTCTACCAAGAACTTCAGCACGTCTTTTCCAGACGGGTAAAATGCAGTCCAGACACAGAAAAATAGAGAAGGAAAAGATTCGGTGTAGTGGCTAGTCTTGATTTGGTCTGGCTTGAGGAACTACATGTACTTTAATACAAACATTTGCTAAACAAAGAAGTGGAGTTTGATATGAGTTCTGTAAGTGCAGATCACTGATAACATTAATACAAGCACTTTGATTGTATTTGTTTTCACGTTCTATGATTATATTAATTGAATGAAGACAATGATACTGTAAGTGCCTGTGTAAAAACTCAGATCTATCTAGGTCTTAGATATTAAAGACTGCAAGGTACTGCAGTGGTGTTGAAAAGGCTATTCTCCCCACATTTGTAATGCTGTCTGAATTGATATATGACTTAGTGGAATAATGTTCCCTTCTATCAGTGAAATTTTAAAAATTGGTTGGGTTCTTTTTTATTTAGACATTAACAACGTGTGTTTTTTCATTATTGAGTATTTCTTCTCCCCTTGTGTAATTCAGTTTCTGGTTTAGTTTTTATATATTTTTCCAAAGTTAGTAGACCAAGAATATTTCAGCAGACTTTTATTTTTGTAACATAGGACACAAATTGTCTGTGGCAACTCACTGAGTTTTTCCCTAAAAGTGTAATTTTTATATGGTTTGGATTTTTTTAACATCCTATCAGAAACTAATAAAGGCTTGCAGAATTTATCTATAGTCAAATCCATCTATAGGCAGCAAACCAGCCTTGCTGTGATGCCTGTTCAATAGAGAACACTCAGTACACAGCTGCATTGTGTTATTTCACTGCAGGGAAATTAACCTTCAAGAGTTTTGTTCCTTGCTAACATAATTAAAAGAATTCACAGAATCAGTTCAGAGTGAGCACAGTGTGAGCAGCTTCAGGCTGTTCAGATTTTCAATTTCTTCTGTAAGGATGGAGCCAAATTTTGAACTGACCTGCTTAAATCTGAAGCTTTGTCTTTGATACCCTCATTCAGGAGCCTGGCAGGAGGGGGGAGACGGATGACTTCAGCCTTTCTCAGGTAGCTACTGTCTGTCTCAGCAGACAAATTCAAGTCTAACAATGAACTGTCTCTCTCTGCTTAGGAAAAAAAAAAAGAAAAAAAGAAAAAAAGAAAAAAAACACCACAGAACTAGCTGCACCTTAAATTCCAAATAAGTCATCATTTACAGTATGTAGTATTTATATAAGACGAATACATACAAGTAATTAGTAATGTAAAATCAGTATAAATAATGAAAAGACTAGGTTGATAGTTCAGTGAGAGGCAGATTCATCGATGGAAAAGGCATGTGTTTGGCAAGTGGCATCTTCTCACCATTGTTAGAAGAAAAAAGTAACTTCAAATTATATGCATGTCTGCCCCCTCTGTTTTACCTTTTCCTCTCTACCTAGCACATGCTGACTAAAATTGCCACTGCTCACAGAAATGGACGAGCACACGTATATATGAAAGTGTATTGTTCCCTGGCACCCTCTTTATCCTAGTATCATTAGATTTCCCACCCTACTCCTTTTGGTCCCAATGTTTTCTACCATAATGAAAATACACTTTTCTCTTTGAGCATTATACCCAGAAAATTCTTTTCCAGTACTGTACTATCTTGAAAGTAATCACAGATTAATGATTAAAGTACCATTAAATGGTACTTTCTTAATAAAAAGGTCTCTTTTCACAACATATTCAAAATTACACTTACTCAAAATTGTTACTTATTCTCACTAATCTTGCATTGTCAAGCAGCACAAGAAGTTTGGCACTTGTTTCTTTTCCATTTTATTAACAGTACTGTTAAAATGCACAGCATTTTTCTGTTGAAGCTGTTTTCTTACTTTTTAAAATATTTGTTCCTGCAATATTGGGTTTTCCTGATATTCTGGTTTACACTTCCACAGATAGACTGATTTTCTCTGAAGCAACTAGCACTGTGTATTGACAGACACAGCATTATGGGCTACCACTACTACAACTGAAAAGAATAATTTCTATGTATAAAATAATAATTAAATAAAAGGTGTTGCTGCTGAAAGAATCTGAATGCTATGAGATGGCATCACCAGATTCTTACACTCAAGACAAAAGAGGTGTCAAGGAGGAGCTGAACATCAATGATGGGAGATGAAGAAAATCCATTTTGACTTTTCAAACCCTGTCTGAGTGCAAAAAAGACCTTTATTTTTGCTAAGTTGAATAATCAATAGTCATGAAATCCAGTGTCACTCCCAATACTTTCATATCAAATCCCTGAAGTGATTTTTTAGGAATTAAACCCAAATAAGTGATTTTAATGATTTTACGCTAAGTTTTCAGAGTAGACCTGTACTTCAAATGTTCAGAAGCAAAGCTAAACCACATTTCATTCAGAACACCAAAAATAACATTGTGCATTCCATCCGAGTTCACCATATGTAACAGACAGAATTACACATCAAAAAATTCCTGCTTGTTGCTTCTTGTTCTCACGAATCAATTCATCACCACATGCTTGCCATGATGCTTGTTGAACAACTGCATATTGAACCTCATCTCCGAATCAAAGTCAGATCACAGAATTCCTCCTTTAACTCTCTCAAGCACCAATGATGTGACACTTTTTTCAGTATAACGAATTCTGGAAGCACAAAGAGCCTTAAGAAACAATTATAGCTGGGATAATACTAGGGGAAAAAAGTTATTTTAGATTGTAAAAAGTCCCTCAAAAAGGTTGGTTAAATACTTCTCCACACTGTAAACAATATCCACATTCCTGAAATTACAGCTTTTCAAAAGCACTAATGATTCTAAAGGAAAGCTTCTGCAACGTCATTATGGTAACAAATACATTCCAGATTAATAAGACCACCAAGTTAATACCCTGTACAATTTTATCCATAATCAGTACAGAAAAAGTACAAGTTTTTTAAATATATTTCTTAAAACTATATAAAGACAAATATGGACAAAGAGCCTAATTAAGTCACCTTCCATGTCAGTGCACATTCTAAGTCATTCTAAACCCATCTATTACTCCCCATCAAAAAAAAAAAAAATCATCTACATATTGATATAGTCTGACAAGCTATTCCCTTTTCCTCCTGAAACTAATTATGGTTTTCTGTTACTATACAGTACCGAGGGACATGAAGAAGGTGGAGAGTTTAATTTTAGTGCCCTACTGAAAAAGAGGTGAGTAAAAATCCATAGACTTAGAGAAATAAAGTAATCAGCTTCTGTTGAACAACTCTGAAAACATTTCAACTAGAATAAGTGAAAGTTTCATAAATCCAGAAACCTTGTAGTTTTCCTAAAGCAGCTCTAACTGGAAAAAGGATGACAGCTAATTATGGTAAATTCCTCAAATACTCAGCATTTGCTGCATTTTTGCAAGGTTTCTACTGAAGGGGGGAAAAAAAAAAAAAGAAAAAAAGATTGGTCTTTCCCAAGATAGAAAAGGCTGGGACTAGGACAATTACATGCTTCCATCAGCACTTTTCATTAAAAAAAAAAACCGAAATACAACAAGAATTTACAATAACTGTATATAATGCTGCCTTATACTAAGAATTTTCTGTCCTAAGAGAGCTGGGAGGACAAGTCTTTTTATTAGATATCTAGATGTTACTATTATGGTATACAACTATATATTGCACAGATGTTTATCTAGATATAAAAAGATATTCTATGTTGTGTATATATATATATTTTTTTTTTTTTACTCTTCTGATTCTAATTCTTATTTCTTGCTTTTACTTTCACTTTTTTTGGTGGAATTTCATCTCCCATTCTCATCCTTCCTTGCCACATCTGTTTCCACAACCTGTCCACTTAATGTTTTTCTCTTTTTACTACCGTCTTAATCTGGATGGTTTGGATTCCACTGTTGCCAACAGAGAGTAAGATTTCTGTTTAATTTTATTATAAATGCATGGATCAGGCTGCATATAAGAACCAGTTGCTTTGAAATAATGCATGCATCTTTATCTTTCCTACACTTAGAGCATCACAAAAATTAGACAGTATGAAAGAAAATTATTAGCCGTCAATTTCTGAGACAGAAATGCTTTTAAACAATTAACAGAAGTTAACAATGGACCGTTCAAAACAAATCAATCTATTTCTCTGAACGTCCTGTGGTTTCCACCCTCACTTTCTTTTATAAGCAGTTTTAAATTGTCCTTGAATTTCCAGATTTTCTCAACAACCCACTGCTTTAAATTCCTATTGTCATAGAAATTAAAATCAGAAAAATAATTTGCATAATATGCCTGCTGGTGCCTATCAAATATGCGCTGAGGTTTTGTTTCGTCCATCCTTAAATATGTAAGTAAATGTACGACTGAAGTCACTTACTCCATAAATGTACAAGCTTCTCTGTTGCAAAACATTTCTTGATATTGCAAGTAAAGTTTCCACCGCTCATTATCATCCCATTACTCCAAGCATGCTTCTTTCTGTTTACTGCCCCTGGCCACTCACTCTGTCCTACCGGTGTCTTCTTCCAGTGTCCTGTCCAGTGAAGTTACTATAAACACTCGTCGCCAGACTCATGTTTTGCAAAACTAAACTTCATCAGTTTAAGTTTTCACAATTAACTAACTGGGTGACTGTTGTTGTGCATTTGTGTTCAGCCTCTGCTCAGGTACTGGTATCACTAGTTATAAAAAGTTTTTTATCTTCACAAAGAGTACAGGATCATGTAGACATCTGAAGTAGCTTGGTTACAGAAGGTAATAAAGCCACAGTAGCCTGTCATTCTGAAGTAGGGAAAATAAGCTTTCTGAATAATGGCAGTAATGAAAACTGTACAGGTTTGAGACCTCAAATACAGTAGTTGTACACACATTCTAATTTCTAGACAAAATATAAGGCAAAAAATAATTGTTGGTGTATTTTTTAAAATGTCAAATAAATGGAGCCCAACATGAAAATATTTGCATAATCTCATACAATGAACTCCAGCTGGAATGAAATGCTAAGTACGGTAAGCCCCTCTCTTAGTGCCTTTTCCTTCTGGTTTCACAATTAGTTTCTAGCAGTGACAGAACTCTGAAAATCAGTAAAAATCTCCAGTATTTCCAGAAATGTTCAGTTTGTGGATTTAACTATTCATTATTTGTTAGACTAGAAATATAATTCATTAGAGAACCTTATCGATTTCACTGCATTTTATCAGTGTTTTTGACCTTTCTTGACTTACAAATCTCTATTTAGTGAATTTAAGCATACTGATAAATTCACTGCTCCTAGTTGTTTTTCAAAGCCACTTTCGAAGTAATTTGTGGATCTTTCTGGCTTTAGACACCTGAGGTTGAAGACCACTCCTATATTAATGAGAATGGATTCGCATAAAAGCTCATCATGGAATGAAAGTATTCTTCAATAAAAAAAGAATAGAAAAAGGAACCTCATGCTGAGAAACTCTCGGGAACTATGCAGATTCAAGTAGAATTGGAAATTATTCTTTTACCACTTCTGCTTTGTCCCACCTAATTTACAAGTGCCCCTCAATCCAGACGTAATGAACATTCCCACTATAATAAACAGAGCTTCATTTAATACTGTATCTCCTATCGCTGTAATTTAATTAAATGGTGTTGACATACAGATGTCATGGGCCAAGGAGAGGTCATTGGGAAGAGGAAGGGAACAGCTGTCACAGAACTATTAAACGGGATAGTGAACAGAGACCTTGAAGGAGGCGACAGCTGACAAGGTCCAATCAGTTGACAGTAATGAGATAGGAAGGAACCATCTCTGGGATGTACAAAACTATTTTTAACCCCTCCACATATGTTTAAAACTTATCAGCTGCATATTCCATTTACAGCAGATTCACTAAGCTGCATCTTAATGCCCTCAAGCGCATAGTTAACATATGAGGTGATCACACTGAATAAGGATCCCAAACATCAGGGAGAGTAACGTAAGAGTGGGAGAAACTGCAGGAGTCCAATTGCTCTATTACTTTTCATACACTGCTTCGTTCCTGCTGGTAGTGGACGAGCACAGCCTAACTGTGGATACTCCGTGTCTTTATGGGATCAAAGAGAAAGTTTTAACAAATACAAAACAGTGAAAAGGAGTACTGGGATGGGGAAACGTTTGCTCAGAGGCAAAGACTTTTTTTTTTCTTTTTCAGAACTCTGTTAAACACTCTACAGATTACAACCTTTAGCTTTTAGTACCATTCTACACACAACTTACAAGTCTTTCCCTGTGATTAGAAAATATTAGGATTTCCAAGAAAGAGACTATACGCTTGCTTATGATAAAATTTGTGTTTCAGCTTGCATCCACCAAAACTGTATTGCCAGATATAACAATGGGATGACTAAGTAATGGAGAAGCTAAAGCAAAAATTAAGGAAGTCTTCTCAATAGTGACATGTACTACACTGTATAATTGCTTCCAAATTGGAACATTTTTCTCATGATGTATTTAAAAATAACTCACACAAAATATTTTTTGAAAATTCCATGAGTAATCCTACCTGCAAATTTTCAGGTAAAGGGGTGTATACAGATGAGCATATAAGTAGGCAGATAGACAGAGAAACCACCAATATTTATATAATGCCTAAGGGAAAATAATAAAATTTGAATCTGTTCTTTATTTCTTATTTCCTATGATTTGATATTTCATTTTGAGATACACAGAACATTAATTTTAGTAGTACAAAAAATTCAGCACATATTAGAAATATTATGTATTCCTAGTTTTAGGTACTTACATATCTATTCCAATTTACACATATTTAGAAATATTTCAGAGTTGCTCATTGATATGATCAGGGCAACTAGCCGAGGAACTGCTTATGTTAAAAAATCATCTTTGTCTATTTGGCAAATCAGTTCAATTGTCCTGCCTTCTGCTAGGCAAAACTACAAACCATTTGTAGCTGTCCCAAATTAAATGATAGATATATAGAGAAGAGGAATCTTGATTAAATTTGTGGGTGATGTTGATGCACTGTTATGACAAAGCAAATACACGGTTGGCTACAGTTATTGCAAGGAGTCAAATACACCGATTAGTTCAATGACTGCTAGTGAGGGCTTAGTGTTTAGTGAGGGATGAACCACTCCAAAGATATAAGACATTGCATGCCATATTTCAGTTCAGACTCACTGAACTGAAAACCTCTTCTCTTGCTTCCTTTCTGTTCAAGAGCTACAAGGGTGCTGGAAATCCCAAGCCTGGACTGTAGTACTTCAATAAACACAGTAGTCTCGTAACAACCAAGCCTTTGTTGGGCAATGAAAGGAGTATCAGAAATGTTTGGTTATACCTGCTGTCTAGACTGACTTCAGTTATGATTTTTTAAGTCGTAGTGTTTTTCACAGACGAGTGGGGGCTTGTTTTTTTCCTGAAAAAAAAAAAAGAAAATATGCCAAATAATCCTCCACTTCTCTGCATTACCTGCTGCATAATATGTGTGCATGTCAAGGTTTACCACTGGGCACGGCTTCATTATAAGGGTATATTTCTGCTGCACTGGTCCTTGTGATATCAGAAGTGACAGCCACAGGAAGTTCCTTTTCCTAAAGAAATTTTTAAGAAAATGTTACTTCTCTCATTCTTTCTTTGTTTTCCAAAATGCAAACTGACAGGCAACAACTCCATGACAACAGGGCAAAGTGGAGATACTTGTTTCCCTGCAAGGTGATCAGCCATAATTAGGAATAAGCAGAATTACACTTATATAAATACACTTATATAAATTTCAGAGTGGAACTGTACAAAATGTGTGAGTTTGCTTTCAATAGGGAACAGCATTTTTCTTAAGCCTATTTCAGAGCTCTTGCATGAGCTCCTTCATCTCCCCACTACTGAAGCACAGGCTTGTTCTGCTAAAGGTGAAGATGACATTCATGGCTCTTTTGTATTAACACATGATGCCCTCTTTCTTGCCCATCGGGATGCTGCATGTTTTTCCAAACGGTTCTCTGCATCATTCTGGAGTACAGCAGCTTCTTGCGCTCGGTAAATCGGTAAGGTTATGCCAATTTCTTTTTCTATTTACGATCTTTTAAATAAAAAGTATGATGACAGAAAAAGAATGCCTTTCCCAGAGCCAGACAACCAAATTTTCACTTGCTTTTGCTAAACCGAAGATTAATTCTTCCATAGTGACTAGTTCTTTGGTTAAACAACAAAATAAGTAGTCCATTGTAAATATTGTCGTCTTTGCCACTACTCACCAATCTATGTGGCTTTATGTTTTATAGATTACTATAGCCAAAAATTGTCTTTACAATAGGTGACAAATGTTGTAATAATCTGTGATTCGTTGTAGTGAAGAGAAAAAAATGTCCTGAGTAGAAAAGGACTTGTTTCTTATTAACATACCAGCTGCCTTATTTCTAAAGTGTTCTCAGGATATCAGTTCAGTTCCTTGCTTTGCCGCATGTTTTGTATATTACCATGACAGGAAAATAAGTCTCCTTGTGTTTCCATTAGCCATCGTTAAAAGGAACCTAATATTTATTTGCTTTCGCGATTAGAAAGTAAACCCTTTAGGACAGTGATTGGATTTTAATCACTGTATATATAAATATAAGTAAAACTAGTCACCAGTTTTATTCCATTGTTTTAGGCAATAATATAGCAAAAAGTTAGACTGCAGAATTTTTTATTGAGAAATGGCTTCATCTAGCCATATGTAGCTCTCCAAGCCTATGGCTGTTTTTAAATCCTCTCAATAGTGGCATTCAGATACTCTAATCCGCTTCCACAGAGGTGACGGAAAATGTGAATCACAATCTGATGTTGATGTCTGGGAAATCCTGAGGAAAGCTCCTCCTTCCGAATATGAGAAAATTGCATTTCAGTATGGGATCACAGATCTGCGTGGGATGCTGAAACGTCTTAAACGCATAAAGAAGGAAGAGAAAAAAAGTACAGGTTGGTAAACTGTATTTATTCCAAATACATGTGTTAGTATCTCCTTCTTTGGGAGTTCTTCAGATACTAACATCAGCTAGACAGCAGCCAGAGACAAGAGCATGAGAAACAGGAGTTTCCTGTTCCACTTGCTACACAGTCTAGATTAAAGCTAGGCCCAAAGCTCTGAGGTACTTTGCTCAGAAACTCTGAGTATTCTGAACCTGCTCATTTTACTAGTTTCTTCTACTCTGCCCCTTACCTTTCCCTGAACATAAAACAACACTCCCCCACCCCCAAAACTGGTCAGTATATCACGCATCAGTGATACAATCAAAGAATTTAATTTCCACTGGCATGGTACGTTTGGAATTCTTGAGCCTTTTCTAGTCTTGTGAAGTATTAATTACCTAATTTTAACTAATTTGTTTTAAAAGTCTGAAACAAAGAAGGTAAGCTACGGTTCATTAATACTGAGGAGATCAGTATAATTTTCCTATACAGGCAGATGTAGCTGTAACTCTGTTTAGGATATGTTGAAGTACATATCCGCATCTGATTTAGAATGTTCTACTTTGCTTATTTTAATTTATATCACATGCTTTTCATCCCATGTTAAGGAAAAACAGAAAACAGAACAGGATGACGAACAGACAGAAATGGCAAAAATGCAGAAAGTAGGGAAAGTTTAAGATGATGGTAAACAATAGAAAGGTAGCTCCTTTCCTGACAGAGAACGTTTAAAAAAAAAAAAAGTAAAAATTATTAAGATAATCCTTTTTTAAAAAAAAAAAATAAATAAATTGCTCTTCATCATAGCATTCCTCAAGAAACTGGACCCAGCTTACCAAGTGGACAAAGGGCAAAAGATAAAATTAATGGTAGAAGTTGCCAATCCAGATGCTGATGTGAAATGGCTGAAGAATGGACAGGAGATCCAAGTGAGCGGCAGGTAAACTGGAAATATGGGATATCCAAAAATGAATGAGATACAGCTTGGACGAAGTGGAAAAACTGGCTTTTCTTAAAAAGAAAGCAACAAAATAGGGAGAACTAGGAGCTGAGAAAGAATCTACATAGTGTTTTGGCTCAGGGTCAGTTTGCTGTTCTCACGACTTTTTCTTTTTCTTCCCTCTGCTCTAAATATCTACACATGGAACTGGATGCTTACATCTACCTACTCAGCAAGTAAGTCCTCAGATTATATTCTGATATTTGTTTATCAAGGGCTTAAAATTACTTTCTTGTGATATGGGCTATCCCTCAGCGTAGCTTGTTTGTAAAACCGATTTCTAGTGATTTTGTGCTGAAGCCATGAAAAAGCATTTTTAATGGCAGTCATGTTTGTTGTATGGCGAGAAGTTAGAAAAGCGTCCAGCACCCTTCCCTGGAGTTTGTATGTCTCACACTTGTATGAAGATTTCTCCATAATTTCCTATGCTAGTTTTTCAAACACTACTGCTGTCCACTGCACCAGGACAGGGATATAGGGCTTAACAAACCTTGCTGCTGATGTCAGGAAAAATAGTAAGAACCTTTTTCTCTGCCAGACAGGGAAAGACAGTGACTGGGTCCAAAAGAATTACTCTCTGATAATTACACTTAGATTCTCTTTTCAGATATATTTTTGAGGCTGTTGGGAATAAGAGAATACTGACCATAAACCACTGCTCTCTGGCTGATGATGCAGCATATGAATGTGTGGTAGGGGAGGAGAAGAGCTTCACAGAATTATTTGTAAAAGGTGAGCAATGGTAGCAAAAGGAAAGAGATGTCCCCTAACATTTAGAATTACTGTCACCTTCTCTACTCTCAGATTAATGAATCTCATAGGAAAGGAAATGCTCAAACAAATTCTGACGTTTATTAAAGTAGGTATTTTTCTTACAGCTAAATGAAGGAAATTTTTCCCTATGGCTACAACTAACTAAGAAAGCACAGGAAAACAGCACAGTAATAGTTACCATTAATTCTCGTTTGGAAAGTGATTTGTGTCTTCCAAAAACAGGACTAGAAACTTATTTTAAAATTTGATTCTGATCAAGAGAAACATGTGACTCAAGCTGTACAAGCAGATCAAGTAGTACAGAAAACTAATGCCTCTAGTTTAGAATTTCAGAATATATATGAAAACTGATTAATCCTCTGTTTGTATTCTGTCTCAGGAAGAAATAAAAATGAAAAGGTCATTTGATAAGATTGATAATGTGATCCAGCATAGTAAATTTTAAGTTCCATCACCATGTATTTAGCCAGGGGTTTTTCCTGTGAGGCACAGAGTGGTGAAACCTACCTCTGGTCTTCAGTCTTTTAGAATACTCTTTTAATAAAAGTCTCTTCATTTCCAGAACCTCCAATCCTGATCACTCACCCCCTGGAAGACCAGATGGTGATGGTTGGAGAGAGAGTGGAGTTTGAGTGTGAAGTGTCTGAGGAAGGAGCTACTGTGAAATGGTAAGGGGTCAAAACTACTGTGAAATGGTAAGGGGTCAAAAAACCCAAACATGAAACCACATGCCTCCATGGGACATTCTAGGACCAGTGTTTGTGGAATTGTGGAATAAATTGTGGAATTGTGGAATAAAAAGGAAGAAGGCATCCTACATAATTGTTTTCAGGAAAAGATTGATCCTCCTCCTATATGTCAAACATTGAGGAGGAACTGAGAGGCCAGAACATGGCAGAAAACAAATTAAATATAGATACTTCATAGTGTCTCTAGAACTTCTTGTTCAGTGTTTACAGGATGCTACTGACTGCTGAGCTGTTAGCTTTAAAGTTTTCTAAACACCTGACAGTAATGTCCAACTATTGCCCAGACTACTCAGATTTGTATTATGATGAGTTTGCTGTACTTTATGAAATCTTCTGGCCTTCCCAACTGCAGTGAGGTGGCTTTTTAGAAATTATTTTTTTCTTAGGTAAAAAGTTATTGTCTCTTGAGGCACAAGAGACACTAGAGGGAGAGGGAAGGTCATTGACTTATTTTAACTTATCTGTTGTGGTGATCCTGCAAAGCCAGTCATTATGCATATGCAGCAAGCAGGATTAAGACGACAAACATTTAGACCATAGAGTCCATTTTGTTGGGCATTCCAGCTGAGCGGAAGCTGGAAGGTTCACACTGCTTGGGCAGGCACAGCAGGCAGTGCTCACATACCGAGTCTTACGCACACTGTTCTCACTTCATTTCTCTACCAGATGAAATTCTCTTGTACTTGTTAACAGCTTCAGGCACAAGGTTATCAACTGTTCCCACAAAGCCCATTACATTCCTGGAAAGTGCCAACCACTCATCTGCTCTCCCAAAGGAAGGAACTGGGAATTTAAATAAAGCCCAAGAGCTAGCACAGCGTATGCATTACACTATTAGAGCCACAGGCACAGGCACACACACGCTATTGTGCAGAACTGCTTACAGATGCCTGGTCACAAGAGATGGGGACAACCAGATCTGTCCCTCTCTGGGTACAGTGCAGCTGCCACACTTTGATCCTATGCCTTTGAACAACTCCCATACATCTTGTAGACCTGGTATCTGTGGGATGGGCATTTGGTGTGACAAGGGCAAACCAGCAGCTGTCTCAGCCTGAAATGCAGCAAGTGGTCAGAGAAACTCTTCAAATCATAGCAACAGAAAGCTGAGCAGTTAGGCATTTACACTGTATTTTACTAGCTTTATTAAGCGAGATTCAGTCAATGACCTTTGGCAACAAAAGGGAGTATTTTGGACAATGGAGAGAAGTGCCCAGGGAAAACATGAAACACAGCATGGAGAAAGAGTTCCAGTTTTATGGCTCATCAGGCAAATGCTCAACAGTTTAAGCCAAGTTAACAGGCACTAACTCAGGGCACCTGTTATAGCTCTTGCACCCTTTAAACCGGAGATATGAAATCACAAGCACATGAACAAAAGCAATTACGTGACTTGCACAAGACAGACATACGGCTCACAGCCTCTTAGGCATGGCCATCATACTAGGGCTGAGAGAATTCATTATGTGGGTCTCTTCAAAGTAGTCAGGAAAGAATGTTCTCTTGATCACCCGGAAAGGTCTCACATTATTATTATGCAGTACTATGGAATACTTATTTCTAACTTCAGATGGTGTTGGAAATAATATAATTCTTGAAGAAAAAGATGCAACAAAGTACATGGTTTTGACCTGATTTTTCCATCTCTCAATGCTGGATGTATCATCTTAGCAGCTCCCAATGAAAACAAACTATAGTAATGTAAATACAATAAATCTGCGTTCCATTATCACATAGTGCCTACATCAGTGATAGCTCAGAAGACATTAACCAATTTATCCTTAGAATCTAAACAGGAAATAGGAAAGCATTTCCAGACAGAGAAAAGAGGCATTGAGTGAAAGCTGAGAACAGATACTTGATCTTGCAGATGTTCAGGACTTGCATAGACTAAACCATTGCTGATCATTGCATTAGTTCTGCTTCAAGGGCGAGGCTGGAGCAGATGAATCAACACTTCTATGGTTCTATAAAATCATTCACTTACACTTTAATATCAACTGATTCTTCTACTTCATTGCTTTAGGTACCAAAGGAAGCCCTGTAATATTACCTTATCACTTTTCACTGCAGAGGTGTATTTATTTTAAGCCAAATGATATCTGGGAGCTCTTTTTTGAGGTTTACAGTTTTATCACTCCACTATCTGTCAGTACACCCCTCTGCAAACACTCTACTCATACACAGCATCAGCAATGTGGTAGTCAGTAAAACAAACACAAACACAAATATACTATTCCCTTCCCGGGGATTTAAGGCACTAGCCATTGCAAATACTCTATTTTCATTATTTAGACAAGATTTCAAGATCTCTTTCTTACCAATAGCTGAATAGAACATTCAGATACCTTTCATGAGCCATGTGTCAAAATACATGACCAAATATAAATTTAGAAGTTCAGCTTTGGAAAACTAGCCACAGTCCATGTGCCCAGTTTTGCCACAGCAGTATCTAGAACTTCTGGATTCCAGTCCATTCTCAGCAGTTCAGCAAAGGTTTACACACTGCATTGCAGCACTCATTTCAGAAGTAGTCTGCATGAATGAGAATATCAGCCTTAGGAGGGCATCTTGCATGTGGCCTCAGACTCTCACCACTCAGCAAGCAGAGGAAACATCATCCTGCCATGACACTAAGCAGCATGTTACATGTGGTTGTTACAGGCATCCTCTGTTTCTTCCCTTACTAGTGCTGGAGTCCTCTGATCTGGAAGGGAGGCCAGTGTTTTTCTAAACCAGCTATAAGTTCCAATAAGCTGTACTGTAAAGAACAGTTAGGAGTAACCTGTAGGTATTTTGAAATGCAGTTGCAGCAGGTACATCTGAGTCACAAGTTGTAGGATTTCTGTCCCTGCTTAAAGTTTTGATCTTGTGATTTACTGCAGCAGACTTTAACAAAGGCAAAAGGTTTTCTTGCATACATCTACCTAGAAATTAGAGCTATAGTAATTGAATGAGTCCTTAAGTAGAATCTCAATTTGCTATCCTGTAAGCTCATTTGTTAAGCTGAATCGTCTAAGGGAAATAACACAAGATCAAAAATTCTTACTCTATTAAAAGCATAACATCTTTTCTATTTCTTTTTCTACATGGGCAAGTATCAACAAGAAAAACTTTTTCATTTACAAACTGCAGCAGTATTCAAGTAATATAAATTTATTCAAATAATAATTAAAAATACTAAATGTTACAAAAAGTAAGTTGAAGATGTTACAAGTTATTTTCTTGTAGCCTATTTATGCTACTTAGGATTAGGAACAGGAAATCTTAAAAATGCATTTTGGTATGACCTTGACTAAACAACATGAATGCTCTCTGATCGTTTCCCTTCATGATGATTGGAAATTACAGTAATTAAATTTCCTCCCAGCCTGGATGGTGAAGCTTAATTTAGTAGTGTCTTAAATATACTGTGGCATCCTTGAATGCAAAGGGCTAAAAAATCCAAAATACATCTTCATTTAAATCAATCCTAAAACTTTCTTCTTTTAATGATGCCCATAAACAATTTATAACCATTATAATTCACATCAGAAAAACTAAGACTTTAAGTCACTTCCCAGCAAGTCCCATTTACCTTATGGCAGCTTTTAAGATAGTAAATTTCCTGCTAGTGAAGTGTGTCTTCATCCCTGTACCTTCTATAGCATTTAACATATTTTCATGTTTATCTATAGCATATAAATAGTAATGATCAAGTAAGTCCTTGTGAGTGATCTCTCTTGAATCAGAAGTCAAATACCTAGTGAAAATAAACGGTCATCTAGTAGCGTTCTGGTTCCACTAACATTTGTGCAGCGGTCTCTTTTTTTGCCAGCTTGAAACGCTACAAAGATTGGATTTATCTTGTGTCTTCCAATCTCTGGCAACATTGACCTGACTCTTACTGTCCTCTTCCAACCGCAGAAAAATGACTCAACACTATTTGGCATTGCAGGGAAAAGGACGGAATTGAGCTGACAAGGGAAGAAACATTCAAATACCGATTCAAGAAAGATGGAAAAAAGCAGTATCTAATTATTAATGAGACGACCAAGGAGGATAGTGGACACTACACTGTGAAGACCAATGGTGGGGTATCAGTCGCTGAACTAATCGTGCAAGGTAGGCACAGGTAATATTACAGAACCAGAGAGGCTGAAAAATGAAAACAGGCTGAAGGTAACCTTCCCCAGCACAGTGCACAGAGGTAGCATAATCCTCACTCCAGGGAAAAAGAAGACTTAATAAGGGGCATAAGATTTGATAATAAAGGCCTCAAGGAGACCTCAGACCTGTGTACCGGATGTAACAGATACCCTGATAATAACAGGTGCTTAGCTCTCGGTCCTGGTAAAGCCCTGCGTGATGCGGATTTCCCTTCATATTTCACCCTTCCACAAACAGCTTGCCCAGCCTGAGCCTTTTCTGCTCAGTAAATCCACCCTAACTGTTTACTTACAGAGCTATTCTGATTTGTTGATGAGTGTATTGATTATTCTCACAAAATCAGAGAAAAAGCTGGAAGTTTATCAGAGCATCGCAGACCTGACAGTGAAGGCACGTGACCAGGCAGTCTTCAAGTGTGAAGTTTCCGATGAAAATGTGAAAGGAATCTGGTTGAAAAATGGAAAGGAGGTGGTCCCAGATGAAAGGATAAAGATCTCCCATATTGGCAGGTCAGTCTTTTTTCAGAAAACACGTACGGGCTTGGGTATTGCATTGCAATCTCAGGGGCTTGGAATATAAAACAAGACTTTGTCCCAGCTCCAGCTAAAAGGAAAAAAGTTAAAAAACCTTCTCACATGCAATCAACATGCATTGACAGACTTGCTTTGGTATGCGTACAGTCTCTCTGTGTTGCTACGTTTTGCATGTATGGCATCAGTGGTATATCAGCAGAATTCATTCTCCATTTTCATCAGGATTTCACGCTTTCTTGGTATTCAAACAATCTAGACAACATATTGTTGATAACTTTAAAATTAGCAGTAGTGTTTAGCCAGATTAAGATAGCACTTACGCATAAACCCCTTCAGAAAAATTAGTGTTTATATTAACACATACAGTTGCACAATTCTGTGCTCAAGTTTACACGTTAGGTAAAGTCTCCCTTGGTACTCCGTTTCTGTGTTCTGTTTTGAACTTACAATAATACAGGGATGGAGCATCAATTTTTAGCTTGCTTTTCTATAATTTATTGTAGTCACAACCTGATCAAATGAAACCAGCCAGCAGTGTTACAACTGCCCTAGTAAATGGTAAGGGACTTGACCAAAGCAGAGGAACTGCTTCCTCTATTCTCTATATAGACTAGACTACACATCTGCCTTTACAAGAAAAAAATCCACTCAGACAAGATGCCGACGTGGATTTGCTTGAATACTGAAAGTAGAGCAGTCTACAGCCCTCACAGTGGTTGACTTGATGTTAGGGCAAAGGGAGAAGAAATAGTAATGTCTGTTAATATCCTATAGCTTGCACCTTGTCTCTTGAGTCTTGAGCCAGCCCTATTTCTCCTGGAGAGGTAAGGTAAGGGAGTGGGATATATCTTTTCATATTTCCAGAATCCATAAGCTAACTATTGAGGACGTAACTCCAGAGGATGAGGCTGATTATTCCTTCATCCCTCAGGGATTTGCTTACAACCTTTCTGCCAAGCTTCAGTTTTTAGGTAAGTTATCTTAGAATAAGTAACGGGAATTCCAGAAGAACAAAATGATGGCATTAATCATGGTTATACCAGGAAAGAGTATGCAGAATCTCTTTCGGATACCTCAATATAGGCACATTGCTTTTCTCTGGTATTTTGTGTTATCGTTATCATATGGTTTTACAGAGCCTGTTTTCCAGTTTATTGCATTAATCTGTTGATGTATATGTCTTATGAGGTTTAATGGTTAATAGTTTTAAAATTACTTTATTGGTGCAAATGCTATGTAAATTCTGTTTTCTGATCTATTTCTCCTATCCCCCGCTTTTTTTTCCCCCAGAGGTCAAGATTGATTTTGTACCAAGAGAAGGTAAGACTAGCAGTCATCATTTATATGCAAGTAAACATATTTTCAATAGCAAAGCGAGCAGTGTTTTTTCATTTTTAATTTAATGCATGAGAATTCGCCTTTTTTTTTTCCTCCCACCATGCAGAACACTCAAACTATATTTAAAATTTATTTTCTCTGCCCTTGCTATAGAACCTCCCAAAATCCACCTTGACTGTCTGGGCCAGTCCCCAGACACTATTGTCGTCGTGGCTGGGAACAAATTGAGATTGGATGTTCCCATATCAGGAGATCCAACACCCACTGTCATCTGGCAGAAAGTAAACAAGGTAATGTATAACCTGACAGAATGTCTGAGGCATTTCTTTCTCAAATCTCACTTTGATTTACAATTCTTAGTTACAAGTATTTTCATCTTTCCTTTTTTTTTTTTTTTTAAACTTCAAGAAAAAAAATTACATAGCTGCAATGCAGCTGGTTGGGATTTAGCTGTTTTTGTAAGTCATCCTAAACTGTTCTTTTTCTGAACTGTTGCCTTTTTTCATATACTAAAACAAGGGACTGAGTATATATGAGTATACATGTACACCCAGACTGTAGGATACCATACAGGTTTATTCTTTTCGTACCTCAGAGAAAAAGAAATAAATGATCATTCATCCCTATCATCTTCACTTGTTAGAATGGACACGTTCTGGAGATGGGAGCTTCTTTAAAAAAAAAAAAAAGAAGTCGTTCTCAAGAATTCTGTAGTCTGTGAAGAAAACGTCTTCTTAGCAGGCCACCGTGGAAAAACTATTTGGTATAATAAAAATATAGGACACTTGCTATTTGCATTATCAAAGCAATTACAAAACATCAAAGAAAGAATTTAGAAGCTAGACACAAAATGTTAAGTGAGCTTCCTTTCTGGCTATCTCAGAACACCCCCACCCCTCACCATCTGCGAGCTCTTGAGCTATAACTAGCACAAAATACAGAAATACTTTGCATAATGTTCTACAGCATCATTACACTTCCCATAGTTGTAGGTATAGACAAAAGAATCTGGCCAGTTATATTAATATCCCCAGTCTCATTTCATCATGATTCTGCTGCATTCTTTGTTCAGGTTAGCATATTTAATAAGTTAGGACTTTCTTCTGCAGTGCAGAATTAGCGTGCAAAGAAACAAAAAAGCCATTTGTCTCTCATTTGGGAACCAAGAGAAATCGACTATCTCACACACAAGTTTCTCCGACAAAACAATGACTGGGTATCAGATAAGCCCTATGCAATGTTATTTCTAAGACCTGAGGTCTCAATATATGAGTAAAAGAAGCCAGTCTTGTTTTGAAGGATGTATAGTATATACTTACTAATGAAATCCTAAACAAACAGTAGCACAGCTTCAGAATATATTGTCTGATGTGTGTTACAGACCTGACTATTATTTCTGAGTGTTAAAACATTTACATTGAGTTACTATCCAATTGTTACAGAAAGAAGTAAACCTTTTTTTCTTTTTGTAGTTACACAAGATGAGTAACTAGTACCACAGGACACAGACAGATTCACAAGCAGTTACAATTCTACTGCAGGAATGTCACGCATATTGGTTAAGCTGTAAATTTGGTTTTGCTGATTTATCCTTCTCTTAATTCACTGCAGTCCGATACATCTATTTCCATTACTGTTTTTTACTTTTGTATGAGTTGATTTCCTTCCCAAGTCTGTTTGCTGCCTCACTTTGCTCTTCAGTTTTCTCACACCTCTATATTCAAGCCCTCTAACAAACCTATGGACTCTTCTCCATCTTGCAGAAGCAGCTTTACTACTCTGCTTAGAAAGACCTAGCTGACTTTCTGTGGTTTCTTTGCTTATCTAGAAAAGTGACCTTGTTCGAAGCAATGATGATTCCATGACTCCTTCAGAAAATGGCAGTGATCTAAATACTGATAGTAAGGTAAGTTCCTTATTATTTATGCAGATACACAAATATGCTTAGTGTTTTCCAGATAAAAGGTCCTATTCAGAAAGAAATAAAATTAAAGTCAGTAGATATTAAAATTGGTGAAGCAAACAGCAGATCAGGCCCAACACCCTGCCTCACAATGGTGAATACCAAACACTTTGAACAGGCACAAGAGATTTAGTGAGTAATTTAGTGCATAAGATGCTGATCGAGGAAATCTCTTTCTAGTCACTGTCACATGGTGTCTGGATTACAAGGAATCAAAGCAGTTATTTGAAAACTCTTTTTTATATATTTGTGAATGTTTATTGCTTCCCCCCCCAAATCTGTAATCTTCAATAGTAACCACAGGAAAAAAAACTAGAACAAAATCTTACAGGACACCAGGAATGACAATAGGTCAAGAGAGTAGACTATGTATGTACAAAACAGTGAAATAGGATTCATTTTTCAACAGGTTTCCTCTGTGTCATAAACAAATTTTATTTTGATAGAGTAAAAATATTTTACATTTATTATGCAAATATAAACTTTTCTCAGGGCTAGGATTCTGCTGTACTAGTTACTATTCAGGCACATATGCTTTCTAATGGTTCCTGTTCTAAGTCTAAAGATATGTGGGCACATGAAGAAGAAATGAGTGCGTTATAAATGCACAGCAAAGTTGTGGTCATTATGTTTAGACCTCAGCTCAGAGAACAGTAGAAAGTCACCCCATATGACATTCTTGAGTGACAGAAATCACACTGATACCATTAAGAGTTACAAGAAAGTAAATTTTTTTAGAGCGAAATTGTTCAAATCCATGTTATCTGATGCCAAATGTAGACACTGTTGATCAGGAACATTTGCTCAACCATTTGAATTTGAATTTGCAAAACTTCTTGAATTTACACTGTACCAAGTTGTCATCCATGACAGTCTATCAATTGATACTAGAAGTTATCCCAAATAGGAATTTGAGGAAGTACTTAGTAACTTCTTTGAAACGTAACTGGGTATGTGTAACTAACAATGAATCTTAATAATCTGCAGACATCCAGAACCAATTTTCCCAAATCTTATTTCTGTGAGCCAATTAGTGTGTATTATCTCTCTTCTACATACAAATAGAACCTGAAATACTTTATAGCTTTTCAATAATTTTGATAATATTCAGTGTTTTGAAGATTTTCACCACCTTACATACAGGCTCATCAGGCTGTGCCTGGCACAACTTACAATGACCTTATTTGTCACTTTCACTGCCCACAGCTTCTCTTTGAATCTGAAGGCAGAGTTCGTGTGGAGATGCATGAAGACCACTGTGTCTTCATCATTGAAGGAGCAGAAAAGGAGGACGAGGGAGTATACAGAGTTATAGTTAAGAATCCAGTGGGAGAAGATAAGGCTGATATCACAGTCAAAGTTATTGGTAAGTGAAGGAAGGAAACAACCACAGCATGAAAGCATCGAGTTCACTGAAACTCGCCCTTCTCTAAAACTGAGGCAAGTTCTGACTTTAGGCTTAGAAAAAAAAGAAAAAGATCATAAAGGCAGGAATGCTATCAATCACAAAATTTAGCAGAAGTATTTTTCACAAGTAGTTGCCTTCTGCGTGAAAAGGTAGGAGAACAACTCCTACAATCCATATATTTCCTTTTTATATATTTCCAGTTTCAGGTGATCCTATCATTTGACAGATGACATTCCCACCTAAAGTATGTGCTTCATGCTTGTCTGAGATAAGAAAAACTTCCTGTTATTTTGTTGTGGTTTACAATTTTAAGCAAAGATTACTCCATTCTATAAGCAGTTAATGGAATAAAGATACATAACGTATCTGACATAAGATAAACAGATTGTCACTGTAAGTCACAGAAGAGCTGGGGGTAATATGATTTTAAGCCAGTAATTTTTATAATATTTTTCGTAACATTTAACTTGTTTATACCCTGCCACATATATGACAAAAGGTCATAAGCAAACTTTGAAATGATAAAAGAAAATTATTCTCACCTACAGTATTAAAATTTAGAATTCACTGCTTAGGTGAATACCAGGTCTCTTTTCATCTTTTCACAAGTCCTAAGTTAGGATATTTACTACGAGTATCTCCAAAATAACAAAATATGTTAGACATGAAACCGTTGTATTCTATATAAAGGTTATTATAGAGAAAAGAGGAAACCCTGGAGCTAGCCTTTTCTTACAGAACAGAATCATCTTGTAACATTACATTTTTGCAAAAAGTTGATTGTGTCTGGGAAGAACAAGAGAGATGAATAATCAAATGGTATTTAAAGGAAAGCCAACCTAACATAGAAGCACCAAAGAGCAGGATTCACTCTAGACTAAGATAATACATTCTCAATTGTACCTACTGTTGCTATCTGACAAAGCTGTATCAACACGATACAGAAAAAAATGTTAAAGAAAAATATTTCATTGACTTGTACACAAAAATTGAAACAGTAACAACTTTCATTCTCACACTTTCTTCAGATGTTCCTGACCCTCCAGAAGCTCCCAAGATCAGCAACATTGGAGAAGATTACTGTACTGTGCAGTGGCAACCTCCTAAATATGATGGCGGGCAACCAGTACTTGGTAAGAAGTGCTAAAACATGAAGTCCCCAGCAGCCTCGCCTATATTTTTTGCTGCTCCTTTAAAATGACACAGAAGGATTCTCTATGTTTATTCACTGTAGGAAGGCTGACCCTCAAAAACTAACTACACTACTATGTCAAACCTTGAACGGGTCTAGATTCTGGCCCTTCAATTTTAGGGAGAGAGTGCCCCCTACCTGTGCTATTTGAATCAGAGAAATATTACAGCAAATAAATTACCAAAGCACAAGAAGGTGGTACCAAAAATACTTAAAGCTGAATATTCTTATTCAAGACTGAATTTTTAGGTCAGTATACAGGCCTATGGCTTTACCTAGGAATCCCAAAACAGATCTGTGGCCACCTCAGCCATCAACTCCAGTCATCTGCTATCTCAAGCATTTATGCTATACATGTTTCTTTTAGAAAACTACTTCATAATTCTACTTCATATACAACAACATACCACGGGTCACAACACACTTTTCAATTATTTTAATTACATTAAAATCTGCACTAAAAACTAGAGGCCAAATTTATCATACAACGCAGGAGATGAGCAGCAGCAGTCAAGAATATCACTGATAGATAGCATTTTAAGTTCTCTGCAGAGCATCATGGTTTTTAGATAAAACTCCCTGTGAGACTCAGAAGGAAAAGAAAATAATGCAGGGCCTTGGCCAATTTTAGGGAAAAATTCATCTGGACTCCAAATCTAGCAGTTTGTTTGAATTTCTTTAAAAAAAAAATACCCTGAAAGCTATATGGACTCCCATGGGGATGCCAGGGCTAGAAATGGTCTGAAATTCTTTTAACCCCCTGCTTAGTATCTGGAAGAGAGGAGTTTGTATTTGCTTTTGGATATTTGGACTTCATAATTCTACAAGAATAACCTCATTTAATTCAACAGAAGTTTTCTGTGCCAGAATAAACAAGATACTACTGGGCCAGTCCTTTGTGGTTTCATCTGTTTGGACAGGAAGCGAGCAAGAAGTTAACAATTTAAACTATTATATGCAAAGATACATAACCAATAGGCCGGTTACCCCAGCCAACCTCCCCCTCACACACACACTTTGACTATGCAAAGCTCATTATTTGGTTTTGTAGAGTTTTCAGGACACGTATTTTGGAAAGTTCCTTCATTTTGTTCTCACTGTCAAAGGAATGATTTTGTTAATGCTCCACTAACAACCCTTTGTGCTACATGAGGAGGCTTCTTCGGTTAGCAGAGGACTCTAGCACTAATAGAGCTGGAATAAAACAGCTGGCAGGGGGAAGGGAAGAGCCGAGGGGCAGCACTATTCATTCAAACAAAGCTTTAAAACCAAGTTAAAAAGGCAGGGGAAAAAGACATATGCATTCTTATCTGTCTTCATACTGTTACAGATGGCATTGTAGGCAGTCTGCTACAGTCTTTATTAGCCAACAGATATAGAAAAGACATTCACACCCCATCTTTGCTGTTATGCAAAGCTTTCATGAGGTCTCGTGTACTTTTTGTATTACTAAAGGAGTATCTTTATCTGTCATACATTCTGTGCACTTGGGGAAATAATCTGCTCTACCAGATGTCACCAATAGTACCAGTATTGTCTTTTTACCTCCTTTTTACTTTTTTTTTTTTTTAATTGGAATTCTCATACGCCACAGTGAAGAAGTATCTCAGTTCTGACAGGAAACTGTACATGTCTAAAATGGCAGAAAAACAGAAACTGAGTTGCTGAAACTTCTCTTAGTCTCACAGACCCTGTGAGACTCACAGACCCTGGTGAAGAGAGATAAAAGCAGGAATGTGTCAAAGGAACCATAGGTTCTTTGCTTACCGCATTTAACCCTGTTTAAAAGCTACTGAAAACAACCATGCCGGAAGGAACTTTATACATTAGAAGTGATGATACAACCTCTCAGTTCAAATGGAATTCCACCACTCATTTCCCAAAACATTCTGTGGGCTCCCATGCTCTTGCAACTCAAGGTAGACAGGAATGGCTCCTGATGCACGACATCTGTGCCTGTAACATGCCGGTAAACATGCCTGTTGTTCTCCATCTCCCTTTAGACGCTGTAAGTGTGAATCATACTTCCCAGGTATACCAAAGGGACATCTGCAAGTTTGATAGCCTCGACCTTCGTGAGGAGCAGGGATTGAATCGCTGACCTACACAGCTCAATTCATTTACAACGTGTTTGCTACAGACTTACGCTATGATAGCTGGCCACTGTTACAGGCATATCCTCCATAGACTGTGGGTAGAAACACACATACAATACATACAAATACACACTATATGTAAATCACTATTCAGTGTATTTTCTGATTATTCACTCCACAGTTAAAAGATTAATAGCTTTCAAACCAAAATCTGTTTAAAAGACGTCTATGTGCACCACATCCAGCCGTACCATCTGCAACACAGAGAAGCAGCAGAAATCTAATACAGCTAGATGGAAAGAAACAGCTGATAACTCCTTTGTAACAGGTCACTGGAAAATAATTTATACAAATGTTTCCAATGTGATACACAACCATCCTCCATATTAAGGATGAAGAATCATAGATTCCATTCCCAGTTTTGGGAAATGAGAAGTTTATCTTTTAAACTGAGAGCCCAGCCTGACTTAGTCATTCTGAAAAACAGCATGGTAGTTTGGGAAAGGCTGTGGCTGTTGAGGGGGCGAGGGAGATGCACTAAAGACCTGGATTGTGGACAGACTACACCTAAACTACACTAGAGATTTGCTCTGCAGTGCATCCATCTCTCATGGCTCTCTGTAATCATAAAAGTTTACTTTCCTTCCCAAGGGAATTAGAGCAAAAAAAATGGTGTGCAGCCAGGACTCACTCCACTATAGGGATGAAGAAGAGCTGGGACCTGCACTGTCTGGGAAGCACCTGGGTGCTGATCTGGGTCCAGAATCAGAGATCCTTTGTTTAAAAAACCCCAAACAACAGAAAAAACCAAACCCAAACCAACAAAACATAAAGGGCAGTGTCAAACTGTTCTTCCAACTAATTTTTTGCTTTGGGATTTATGCTGCTAGTCAAGATCAGTGAATTGCAGCAGAATATAAGAAAGAAATGAATTTTTTAAATCTATGTCTCACCTTACATATTTCAAGGCAACTTATCCTTCACTGAAAGGGCTTCCTGTTGAACCACTGTCTCATGCATTTCTCTGCCATTAGGAGTGAATGACCACATTCTGACCCGAAAAGATTTACCATTTAAACCAGCTCTGCTAGTGTCTCTATTTTGCATACATCTAAATACCTTAACAGTAGTTTATAGTATGCAAAACGTGCTTAAAGCCTAATACCAGACAGAGACAATTCTAAGTAATTCCTACTCTGAAAAGTATAATTGTTCAGGTAAGAATGTCATATAGAAGGAAAGTAACTGCAGGATAATACCAAAGCTTCACACAGTTCAGTTATATGCAATAATTTTGAATCACATTTGGGTCTTCCACTGGGGAAAAAAAAAAAAACAAACAAAAAAACAACCAACCAACCAAAAATGTGATTTTCTTTTTTCCTGCATGTGAGAAAACAATTTGCAGTTCTTTACATCATAAGAGCTATGCTTTCCAGGCTACATTTTAGAGAGAAAGAAGAAGAAGAGCTATCGATGGATGAGGCTGAACTTTGACCTTTTAAAAGAGCTAACCTATGAAGCCAAGCGAATGATTGAAGGAGTAATTTATGAGATGCGGATTTATGCTGTGAATTCTATTGGCATGTCCCGGCCAAGCCCTGCCTCGCAACCCTTCATGCCAATTGGTGAGTTTTACCACACTCTATATTATTTCTAAGACAAAACCAAGACAGGACAATTTTTACCTCTTCTCTTCAACTGCCTTTATACCTAAAAAGAATGTGGTAGGAAAGACCATCAACCATCTCCATATTCTATAATCAACGTTCTCCTATGTAATCTTCCTCTTCTCTATCTCTCATTCCCCTTCCTGAGAAGCACAGAGGTTCCAGTTTCATGAAATTGCTGATGAATTTTTAGTTGTTATAATTAGAAGTGTGAGAGTCAAGCTGGACTTGGAAAGGAGGAGAACTAATTGACAGAAATTTCCCTGTCCCTCTCAGCCTCCCCTATTCCCTTATGAGTGCAAATATCACAGTATCCCAACCCAGTACTCCCTTGATCCTGGCCCTCTCCACAGCTAAAAGGATAGCTGATTAAGAAAATATTTGAGGAATGATTTTCTATAAATAATCGTTCCCAACGCAGCAGTGCAGTGTCTCCTGCAGACCCTGAGCAAGAAGCAAACTAAAGGAGTCCTCAGGAAGCCTGACTGCTAAGAGCTTTAGAAAGACGACGCACAAAAATACAAATAGCTGGAGATTAAAATGACTAGAGTTGCTAAATCTACAAATATCAGCGAAGGGGGACAGCCTGCTGAAGGAGATAATGTAAAAGCAGACGATGGAGTGAAGGGGTCAGAAGGAAAGGATGAATTGCAAGAAGGGTCTCTTAATTCTGGATTTCAAACACACAACGGCTGGTCTGCAACAACAGAGGACAAACGAAAACCATCAAGTGGAGCTACCAAAAAAAAAGGTCCAAAGTTTTCATGGGATAGGCAGAGTTTTACTTGATTAAGGATAAAGTTCACACATACTGCTTCAGAGAAGAGGTGTGGGGTTTTGATCGTTTACTGTGTGGTTGTGTATGCCCCCAATTGCCTTTGCCTCCTGGGTGCTGTTCCCAGTTCTTGCTGCCATTTGAATATGAAAAATTTTGGCACAGCTACAGAAAGGAAACTCTGTGATTTTTTTATTTTATTTTTTACAGTAACTTTGGGAACTAATCAATTTCAATCAGTTGCAGAATGTATAAACCTGTAGTTAACTTACTTTTTAGATGAAATATTCCTAATATGCAAAATTTGTTGTGCATATTCAAAAGATGTTCAGTTTATAATATATATACACAGAGTATGCCAAACATAAATTTCTTTAACGTAATTGCTTTTACACCATGTATACTAAATTTTATGTTCCAGCACTCCAAATACTACTTTGAAAAACTTATCTATTTGCTTTTTGGAATCAATGATTTCACATTAGCATTTGTGTGTATTTGGGATTCTCCAGTAAGGGCTTTCCTTGATTACATTTTAATTAGTAGATTACAATCATGCTTAAGAAGATTGAATTTAGCTAATGGTCTTTCTGAACTATGGATTTAAAGAGCCATGCCACTCCTGTTCTGAATAGATATGAGACAGATGTACCTAACTAAAAATTTTTCAGCCCCAAAATATTTTTCTCAGGCATGTCTATATTACAAATGTGCCAATCAGAACTAGCGATTCCTCTGAACTAGAGGAAAACAAGTGAAGTCAAATGTGGCCACTGATGAATTGTGTCTTTTGACTATATGAATTTTGTCCAATTACAATCGGGGCATAAGTACAGCATAAAACAGTTTTTATTTCTAAACTTTCCTGCAGACTTCTAATGACAATTTGACTCCCTTCTACAGCTTTACTTTTTTCATAGGCTTTTACTCATATGGGAGCATATGTGACTAGGAACTACTACCTTAACCTCTTGTTCCCCTCCCTATTATAGGACTCTCATGCTGTTCTTCTGTTAAGCGAAATATTAGGTGTTACATTTTACAACATTTAAACGTCAGTTAAATCTATTTTATTAAAATAGACAATAGTGTATAATTCAGCTGCTAATCACTCCTTCTGTAGCCTCTGCATTCTCACAGTAATATTGCTATTTCTCAGAATTTACTTCTACATGTTTCCTTACAGCTCCTCCAAGTGAACCAACCCACTTTACAGTGGAAGATGTTTCTGACAACACTGTTTCCTTGAAGTGGAGACCTCCTGAGCGGATCGGAGCTGGGGGATTAGATGGCTATATTGTGGAATACTGCAAAGATGGATGTAAGTAAGCACTAGTACTAGGCAGCAGGAACTGAACGTTATTAAAATACAAGTGCAATAGCTTCGCTGTAATATCCCAATAAGTTAACTATATCATTATCATTACATTTGAACTCATAGTAATCTATGACTAACATCCTTCCCAACCGTCACCAGACTGACCATGACATGACAGTAAAACCATGAAAGTCAAACTTTAATACAGAAAAGTACTACAAAAATGTCAGTGCTGTTCTATAGTCACTAGTAAACTTGTAGCATTCACAAATTGTGTATTCCTTAAAACTTTAACATGACTGTAAAACATCAGTCAAACTTTCAAGTAACCGTTACCTTATCTCATGTAATACTTGTGGTCTGATAATAGTGTAACTGCACTGTATCTCCAGCACTCAATTAACTGTGATGCTACAACATAACATTTGTCATAAAAAACAAAACCCCAAATTTATAACCGTTTTAATAATGAAATTTTCCTTGACAACCATCTCAGTTGCCATATTACCTAAACTAGGGTTTTTACAGGGTATAATTTATTCAAATAATTTATAGCCTTTAATGAGATATCACCATGGAATTACTAGAATCCCTATGTCATCATCATAGAAAAATGATTTTATAAGTCATACTTCTGTGTCATTAGAATAACTAAGGAAGCCCTAAGAAGTCTGTTCTATAGTGTCTATCAAGATGTTAGTAATAAATTCCAAGAGTTATGTGCTCTATTATTGTTTTCAGCATCTGTGGTGCTGAAAACAATAATGTATCACCAATCCATTTGAAGACCCACAGGAGATATACTTATTTTTAAAAAAATTAAGCCCTCACTTTCTTGTTAAGAATACTTCAAAAATTCTAACCCCTCACCTCTTGCTAATGAAAATAAATGTAGAGAAGCCCCACAGCTCTAGGATCTAGGAAACAGAAGGCCAAAGGAACTACCCAAAGATGATTTTCTTACCCTTAGCTATTTTGAATAAACAAAGTGTATACATACCTTAACTCCATGTGTAAACACATATTCTAGATCCAGACTTCTTTTTCCAGATTAGTTTATTCCCTTTTAAGTGTGGTATACCATGTTAAATTCATTTTACCCTAATAACAAGTTTACTTTCAATTGTAGACAAGGCATCAGTTTGAAAAAATAATATATTATTACAATATGCAAATCCTGTACTTACAGCTACAGAATGGATTCCAGCTCTTCCTGGCCTAACTGAGCGCACATCTGCACTGATTAAAGACCTAGTCACAGGGGACAAACTTCATTTCCGTATAAAGGCTATAAACTTGGCTGGTGAGAGCGGAGCAGCAATAATCAAAGAACCTGTTACTGTTCAAGAGATCCTGCGTGAGTATTTAGACTGAATAAATCTTATTCATCTGTCTCCTCTGGTCAAAATGCTAATCATGTACACATGCAGAAAACGGCTAGGACTGACAAGCCTGTGCTGCCTTCTGATAATAACATCCAAACAGCTCTTTCACTTTGACTAGGTGCCCAATATCTTCTGAGAACGTTACTATACTGTCCAGGTCTTGTGTTTCTAAAGCACAGTTCTTAAAACAAAATCCTACTTCTTACTTTCAACCTATGGACATTTCACCTCTCCTAACGGCACTGTCAGCATTTGAGAGACAGATTTTTTAATATTTAGTTCCCTCTTGTCAAAGCTGTTATATTACTGCAAAATGACCATGCTGGCTGCAGCAAGAGATCTATTTAAATAAAAGCAGTTATTGTACTTAATTGTCCTAGGTTATTAATTAACACCCTGTGTATCACTCAACAACAGTAGATTATAATTCATTTGACTGGAGTCCAAAAGAAATCAAGAGCTGCTCCTAGTGGATTCCTCAACCTTGACTCACACAAAGTGTCTGCCAGAGTCTCACTGACAGTAAAATGACTCAGCGTTAAGTAAAACGAAGTTGTAATGCATCTCAAAACCAAATGGACATGAAGACATACTGACATACTCCAACTGTATGATAAGAAATTCTATAAATGACTAGGAAAAGAATAAGGATCACATGGAGAACACAGAAAGCGTTCCAGTGAGGCAAAGGAACGCAGGGACTAGATGAAAGAACATAGGACATTAAGGTCCTATTTTTTGTTCATGAAAAGTAAGCTGCTGCAGTGTGACTCCACTCCTTCCATCTCAAAGAAAGAACTATAACTGAAGGACTGTAGAAAGGTGAAAGAAATCCATTGATTGCTCTACTTCTGAGTAAGTCTGGAAGTATCTCCAAATGGCAATTTACAGTAATATGTAGTATCAATATAGTAATAGATAAATCACAGGCTACAATCACTCTTTTATTCCAGTACACCCTTTGTCCCATCCTTTCTACTGAAATGATAAGGTTCTCCAAAGAAACAAAGTCCACGTAGAATGCTCACATCCAACAGAAGTCACCCTAATCTGGCATTTCAGATATGACAGTTTCACAAGTCCTGCTGTCATTGTAACCTGCTCGGTTGTACATACATATCTGAGATTTGCTACTAAATTTGTGTCCAGTAGCCAAATACATTTGAAAGTACTTAGAGAATTAACTGCTCCCTAAATGTATAATGAGTGTTTGCACAATTTTCTTATGCTTAAAAGTATCCAAGGTCTCCTCTTTGGTGTTTTGTCTTATTTTTACTATAAGTAATATTTCAAATTATCAAAAGCTTTGTATTTAATGTACTAATGCTTAACTGCAGAGCGTCCCAAAATCTGGTTGCCACGCCATCTCAGACAGACTCTGGTGAAGAAAGTGGGTGAGACAATCAATATTGTGATCCCTTTTC
Source organism: Chionis minor (assembly GCA_013398295.1). Lineage (NCBI taxonomy): Eukaryota > Metazoa > Chordata > Aves > Charadriiformes > Chionidae > Chionis > Chionis minor. Next base: position 155,424 of record VZSF01007401.1, read on the forward strand.
AGGTATGTATGGGTTTCTGTTTTGTCATGGTTATTTATCATTACTTACCTAAAGCAGTTTCCCTTATGCAAGTTCCCATTGCTTCACAGCTTAACCAGTATTACATAAAGTATGGCTGATGATGTAAAAAACCCTCTCAAACATTAAAGAAAAAAAAAATCACTCTTATTTCAGTCACAATTTTTTTTACAAGTCACGGTTTCGTCCATAATCCCTCCTTTTGGGGAAAAAGAAAAAGTAAGTGCTGTATGTAAGTGCAAGCCCACTCTTGCTTATTGACTACAGGATGCATCTTAAAGAGAAAAGTTTTCAAAAGCCTAAGAATTAAACGAACTACTCTTCTGGAGCCAAGGTACATGATGCTACTGGACAAATCCTTTGCCAAAAGTGTGTATGTTCATTTCTGACAGGCTGACTAAAAAAATTAGTTTGTACATAGACAGGATATCACAATTGGCCCTATACAGAAACTATGTATATACAAAGAATAGCTTGGATACTACTGTATATGAGCTCGAGGCACAAAAAACACGGCATGCCAAGGATTATCAAGAGTGCGTGCATGTAACTACACATGCTGCTATGGCATGAACAAAATTGCTAATATATACACACAGACTGACCTAACCAGTTAACCTGTCTTTGCATTTTCTACAGCTGTATAAGAACTATAATGACTATTCATAAAACACCACATGAATTTTTTCAGATGCAAGACTGCAATATCAATACAGTGAAAGAATTAGTGTATGAAAGGAAAAGGTTTTCTGAGTGAGACATAGGAAAAGAAATTGTAAATTGCAGGTTCTGACTCTGACAGATATCCTCAGTAATAATAGATATATCATTTAGTCTAGTAATAATTTAATCATTAATCATTTATAATTTGAAGAAACTAAAATTTCTTTGCTGTCTCCCATTGACACTTACAAAAATGTAATCACTGTTATTAGTGAAGAGTTTTTAAATTCTCATGTAAAAGATGCTGGAGACACGCAAAACCTTTTTCCAGCAAGGGAGACATATATGCACACATTACCGATACGCTTTTGTTTGGGCAGTACCAGTGGCAGGGGCGGAATCTATATGAGAGCAAAATCTATATAAAATAACATATACACATCTTTTGCCCTGTGGTTACTGGGTTACACGAAAAGCTGTTTTTTCACAAAGATATATCTAATCAGTAAACAGTTGCAAACCAATACATGGAGTAACTGCCTTGAATTGCATGCTTGTACTACTCTGACATAATCACACTCTTATTTTTTTCTTTCACGTTTCTTATCTCCAAAATTGCTAAAATGGCCCCCTCACTGAGGTCTCGCCCCATGCAGAATTCAAGATTTTGCATCTGATATTTTTGAGTTATGTAAGTCTCAAAAAAAAATTAGTTAAATAAACAGGTATTTTTGCTGCTTTGGTGTCCGAGTTGAAGAAAATTTGCACAAAATTGACAAGCTGTCTCATAAGAAGAGAAACTGATAAAGTTTGGCTTTTACAGATTTGTGTCTTATGTCCCCTATATCACCATCTTCCCAGCACAATCACCCACCTCCTTTGCTTAGAGCAGCCCCATTGCAATATTCCCAAAGATTTGCCAGTTCTTTACCCTGCTCCCCTAGGTAGTCCTAGGTGACATGTCCTCAATTCCCCGGACCAGAGAAAGTGCATGCAGCAACTAATTCAGAGTTTCACTTATCCTGCCTGATCATTCAGCTGTTGCCAAACAAAACACATAAAGACCATGTCTTCCCTGACTCTTCTGCAATGGGGACACTAACAGGTTTTGGTATTTCACCCTGTCATCACTTTTCACAAAACTGTACTAAGCTAATCTTAGAGATTTCCAGTGTACTGTCAAATTTAGCTGAAATGAACCAACTAATTCAAAAGTTGTTTGAGTAGCTGACTGACAGACAAATTGTGTGTTGATATAAACTTGTCTCCTAAAGGCTAACAAAAAATGCTAAAATCTATCCACCAACACCAAATCTTAGCCTGAGAACAAAACCAGAGGTTTTTAATTCAAGAGGGATTTTTGAGTGAATCAAATTTGTAATAGTGCTGAATTGCAGCTATAGCTACAATTCTTAATACTGCAAAAGCTATTTAGAATTTGCAGAACTGAGGATCTTTCCAAAAAAGCAAAGCAAAAAGCACATTTCACTACATTTTGAAAAAGTTTAAATCACTGACCATTTCTATTGAAGAAAAAGAGTCTAACTAGATATTATTGTCATCTTCAAATTACAAAAAGGATATAGGAGAAAATACATAAATACTGCAGTTATGGTGAACCCTGAGCTAGGGAACATGAGCAGGCAGAATATTATCTAACTAAAGTGCGAGTCAGTGTCTTCTACTATTTACAGTTTCTGTGCAACCCTGCCAGTGACCTCTGCAGTCGCTACTTTGTCAGTTAACACTGAAATTCTATTAAATACCTTGTCAAGGTATCTTGAGCTAAATACTATTTGCAAATCTATTCAAATCTTTAGATTAAAACGTACCAAAAAGAAAAAGTAAAGTTAGTTATTACTAACTCTTTTTCTGTTGAGTCCATTAACGTGGTGGGACATCCTGCTGAAAGGAGGTAAATCAACAAACACATTCCTGTTTCAAAATTAACTACGTGCGCACATGATTGAGGGGACATTATGTGTTATTAGCGGACAAGAGTGACAGTATTACTGAGCAGTCTTCTTGCCCATCATATACGCAGGAATATAAACATCCAAAAGTATTTAAATTGGTTCTTCCCTTCCAGTAAAGTCCCTGAAGTTTCTCTGGTGTGTTATTTACCCACTCTGTCACTCACTGTTCTCTCTCAAATTACCTATCACACATTGCAGAAATCCAATCCTCCGAGATATGTATTAGGAACATGCTTTCTATCTGTTTATGCTTTTCACAGTCTATAAATATAAGAGTATATGAAAACTAACACTTTGAATATTTACAGTCTTTCACTGGCAGTTATAGCATCTCAAAAAAGGAGGTGATGTGAGTGAACTTTTCTGATAAACCACACTAGAACACCAGTGTAGCAAAGTTTGATTTATAATCGAGATATTTCTTACGATAATGCTATGGATTCTCATGCCCATTTTTGCCAAGATACTTAGGACAAGATCCACGAAGTACTATTAATTCTTGTAATCAGTCTGAAAACCTAGCCAAGGTAAATTAGAAATTTAAATACATTTTCCATATATAATTATATAATTTTAAGCGGATTTTTTTTTTGAAAGCATGCCCCTAGCCAAAATTTTCGAGCAGAATCCTCATGTAATTTTAAAATACACACATATGTGGCAAGTAAAATAAGAGTCAATTGTCAACTTCATCAATAGTAAGACATGGATACGGAATAAAAACCCAATACATCCTTGTTCAACAATTTCTACTACACCTTCCTTTTAATAGCTTTGTGTAAGGGATCTATGAAGTGAGACCAGGATGAAGGTGCACTAGAACTGGACAAAATAATCTTCTAACTATTATTTCAGAGCTACAGGCCTTAGGTGATGATCCTCCTTGGCAGAAAGTAGTACAAAAACCAGTAAGAAGGAGAAAATGCAAGATCCAAACCCATTGCTCATTCAAGGTTTATTATCAGCCCTGATGTAAAATCATTTACAATACATCTGATTATTTAGATGCCAGAGAAAAGAACATCTATTAAAGAGTAGCAATTTCAGGTGTTTCAGAAGTCATTTAAGTGTAATTTTGGACAGATCTTGGTCTGACTCTTGTGTAAGTCATGTAAGAAGCTTTTTTTTTTTTCCTAATACCACAGCAATATAAAAATGATGCTGCACAGACTTTCTGAGCAAATACCAGAGAAACCTGAAACAAAGATGGAGCAAAGCACAAAGGTTTATTTTTATTCTGCCTACCTTTAGGCACCTAAACCAAGAGTCTGAGTAGCCTAATCTCCCTCTGTAGCTGAAGAAAAAAGATAACAGTCTTACAGAGCATGTTCCAGACACCCAGTGAATTGAGGAACCTTCTGGAGGTGCTTTCTCTGCTGTTTACTGGAGGCAGAGGGCAGTTATCTGTCCTAATTTCAGTGCCTTAGACATCAGCTCCAGGGCAGCCTAAGTTGACCTGACTGGGAGCTTGGATGGTCCCACTTCCCCTCACCACCCACTTGAGCTACTCCTGGCATTTGTCTAGCCCTGCGCTGCACTGTTTCACCATGTTAATCTGGTAGAAACTTAGAAAAACCCCACCAAGTTATTTTCTGCTAGAAAATAACTGACTATAAGTGCAGTTACAAATGCAGTTGTGTTTTCTTGGGATCCTTGGTTTGGAGCTGTACTGTGGAAGTAGTACTCAAACAACTTTTGAAGAAGCAAATTACCTATCAGTTTTCCTGGAAATGGCTGGGTGACAGTGATGTAAACCACAGACATCTTACTGATTCCACAACATCATCTTCCACAGGTGTAGCAACACTGACTGCTTAGGTTGACAATCACCAAAACAATTTTTGCAATGCAGGAAGAATTGTGTAGCAAGTTTCACATCTCAAGACTTCAGAATTATAACCATTTTTCAAAATATCTTAAAAATGATAGAGAATCAATTGTTTTAAGAAAGGGAGGAGAAGGGGAGGGAAGCTAATAAACTCAGATTTTAAAGACTTCTGTTACTTAATCAGAGCAAGCCAGATCAAATGTTGCCTTCACAGATGCCTGGGAAAGAGTACCAGTCCAGCAGAAGTACATTTTTTCTGGATTTGTTCTTAATATAATTTCAGTCTCTCTAACTATAACTAAACAGCATCCTCAGGGCATGGTGCCACTAAACCACACAGACAGGAGCAAATATTTTTCTGCAAGAAAAAAGAAATTGGGATGTATTTAGAGTTTACTATATCAACTCTGCATATTAAACTCATTTTTCTAGATTTAGAGATCACTAAAAAACAGAAAAATGAAAAATGGAAATCTATTACAGGCTAAATAATAATAATAATAATCCTTTTTTTTCTCTTCAGGGTAAACCAAGACCCAAAATCATTTGGACGAAAGATGGTCAAACTCTAGACTGCAAAGATGTGGCAATTCGCAACAGCAACACAGACACAATCCTCTTCATCAGAAAGGCAGAGCTTCATCACTCAGGAGCATATGAAATCGCCCTTCAGATCGAAAACATGACTGATAAAGTTGCAATAACAATGCAAATCATAGGTAAGAACCTGGCAACATCAAAATAAAGCTTATTGTATAAAAGAGAATACTGGCTATACTGAGGCAATATGAAGATCCAACTACCTCAGAATCCCTTCTCTGACAACGGTTGATAGCCAATAATTAGGACAAACTTCAGAGCAGGGCTACCATGTCACTTTATTTTCCCAGTGTATCTTCCCAGCTTGAAATTATATGTGTCCTAGAGGCTTTCTGAGGGAGAGGGATTACCTATGTGTTCCACAGCTCTTGAGGGATTTTTTTTCTTGCAGGATTTTATCCAGTCAGTTTTATAATCCAGGTCTAGTTTCAGAATCCAAATACCCTTTTGTAAGGATTTTCAGTTTAAGTGCATGTACAGCTACATCTTTGATTTGTTTTGAGTCTCTCTCCTGATAATGTGACTTGATGTCCACAGTTTAGTATCAGAAAAAACCAGCAATAACCATTTATTCACCTTTTCCATGCCACTCATGATTTCATAAGCTTCGGTCACACTCTCCTCAAGTTAACTTTCTCAAGTTTTAGACTCTGATTGTTCTCAAAAAGATGCCATTCCATATCTTTGACCATCTTTATCACCCTTTCTATCACTTTGAGAGAGCTAGAAAGAATTTGAGAGTTCTAGTGTTCTTGGGAATAGCCATATTGTTCTCGAGGTAGGAAATACGAACGTGGATGGATATACTCTTACCGTTTTTCTTCAGCAGATTAGGACAGTGAAGATAAAATCATTGTACTAATATACTTCTACCGTTCCAAGAATTAGAAATTACAAGAAGACACAGTCCTGTGAATTTGGAAAATTCACATTTCATGCCTTACTCTGTTAAGAGCGTCTCGTTAGCTTGAGGCTTAGTGAAGGCTTATTCTCTGTTATACAATTTCTAGTCCCTTTTCTAGCGTCATTTTAAAGGAATGCACTGCCAAAGTTTCAGTAACTTCCCTTGGGCTTTTGTAAGATACATTCTGAGATCTTGCCTACTCAGATTTCATTAATGTTCAGCCAGAGCCGTTCTATTTCCCCTCATTACAGCGCTGTGTAACATTCTCGATAATTGCTTTCTCTTTCCCCACTCTTTCACACTGTCATCCCAAATTTCCTTCAATGTATCAATACTTTTTTTATATGTATTTTGGCACAAAAAGAGTATTTAAACATAACTCCTAAGGCTTTGAAATAAAAGATGTAATCCTGACTGTATTCTGCTTGTATAAAATAATGTTGGCAGATCGGGTATGCAGTGGTGCCAACAGCAAACAAGAAAGGCATAACAAATTGGAGCAAATATGTCTTAATACCACCAGCTGCTTCTGCTCAAGAGGATGGCTGCAGTTTTGCAACAGCAAAACAAGTAAATGGCAGCTAAAACAAAGTAATCCCAAGGGACTTGGATAAAGGGAAGCACCAAAATATCTTTTTAAAGCTGCTTAGTGACTCTAGATTCTAGCACATTGCTCTTACAGCATAGTACTAAGTATCTTCCACCCATTGTTTGATACTGTAGAAAGGCATAAAACACAGACATTTACTATTGTCAAAGACTTATTTCATGCAGAAAATGAATGGCTGAAAAGAAGCAATTAATCTTATCACACAGATTAACACATGTAAGAGTTGGAGGACAGGTATCAAACATTTTTCTTGGTCATTTTGCTCAACTGAAAGGGAATACATAAATTTCATTTAATTACTGGCCAAGAAGGGAAAGGGCTCATAACATACACAGATATTTCTGCAAGCAAGGCATCTGCTCTGATTCTTGATTCTGTCATTCTTTCATCAGAAATACCTCTTTTCAATTCTGTCAGCAGGACTTTTTGCTCTCCAGATTTTATATTCTCTCGACAAGAGACAAAGACAGGTGATTCGGGCACTCTTTTCTATGCTACTAGTAATGCTTTAGGTGTGGTAGAATGGCATGTGGAAAAGCCAACTCAGCTTTCAGAGATATAATAAATCAATCAGGGATCTTTTGAGGTGTCTGTTCATCATCTAAATTCCCTTGGCAAATGTCTACTTGATGAAGGAGTAATGCTCGTAGCTTCAGCCCTTACCTTTTTTGGAGAAAGGCAAGAATGCAGGTAACCAAAAGCTCTGCTGCTACGGTGAGTCGCCTGTCAGTTCCAAACAGGAGGAGACACTTCTGTTACTGCCATCATCTGCCCTTATGGCCAAAACAATTGCTGCACTTCACTCTAGAGATCTACCAAGTATGGACTCTTACTATGGGAAGTCTGTATATTTCAAATAGTTATAGAAAGGTCTTAGATAATGAAAATATCTCTGAAAAATACAGTACCCTCAACTTTTCCCCCATGTACATTAATCAATAAATGGCACCTTCCACGATGCCGCCTTCTTGCAGATTGCATTATCCCATCAAACCACAAAGACCAGGAATATAAAAATCCATTCATCAAATGTATCCATCTCTACCTTTTGTAAGATAGTCCTTTACAAAGCCTTACAAGTATTGAGGCTTTCAGTACACTTTTTTTTTTTTATATTCCACCTATATGACCATGGGTAGGTGCAATAATTTATTAAAAGGTATTATTTAATACATCATTGAGTTGTTACGACATTAAGCTGATAGGTCAAGGCTTAAACTGTTTTTCTGTTCTTAGTAAGTCATACTGTGAAATTGTTTCCCCCCAAAATTATGTCCATATGTACATACATAAACACATACATACAAGTACACACACACACACTCCTGAAGTCTAACTCCTCCAATAGATTACCGAATTAATGAATGACCTGCCATCCCAGTGGTTTTAGTTTTGAAGGAACTTAGTTTTGAAGGAATCCCAGGTAATTGCTTTTAGGTAACTAGGAGCAATAAGGCATGGGCTTAAAAAAAAAAAAATAAAAAAAAAATCAAATCTATCTGTCCAGTGAGGCTTCCCCAAAAAGTGTACTTTTTCCTTTCATTGCACCTAAGACTGTTTTTCTTCCATTTATCAATCTCTTCTTGTAGTATTTAAACCAACTATTATCACCAAGATGTCCACAGTTTTTGACAAAGCATTGTGTAAGCGCCCCTTTAAAACAAAAAACAACTGTTGTGTAAATATATCTGTAGGGTAACTCACAGGAAAAATACTTGTAAAACTAGGCAGATTCTGTGGAGGATTATAACAGCAGGTAGATCTGAAAATAATTAACAAATTGCTAAACATCACAACATCTGTCTACAATGAGATTATAATACACTTATTCAGGACTTGTAGAGCTTTGCCACTGAGACTGTTGCAGTTTTCATATCCAAAATTCTTATCTTTAAATCAGGATAATTTGATTTCTGTATAATGAAGATACACATCTGGAAATATATCCAAATTTCTTCTTTAATTTGTGGTTCAAGATAACAACAAATACGTTTCCGCATCTTCCTAAGCAATGCCGTTCATTTGAGAACATACTACCATTCCCTACTTCAGAAACAGGGAAGGAGAAAGCAAGCTTTACCTGAAGTTGGTAGCTTTTGAGAAACACAGAATATGGCAGCTTTTTCTCTGAAATGTTAGTATAAGAGAGGAAGGAAGAGGACAATAAAGGGAATGAGAGCAATGCATTCCATATTACTTATTGAACTTCATGCAGTGTTCTAGCTTGCTCCAGTGTTCAGCAATTTGAAAGAGGACAAAAAACATAAAAGCTAATTATAAAGCAGTCTTTGACGCCAAAGTATGCCAGTGAAAAGAGAATTAGCACATTATGCTTTGACATAGAAAGTCACACTTCCCCTAATAACAGTCAAAGGCTGTTTATTACGGGGAATGTTAGCATATCCTTCGTTAAGGAATTAAATTACAAGCAATCTATAATTACATTCCTTTGTGCTTTGCTCATCTCAAACCTACATCCGTCAGATTCCTACTATTTTCTTCATTTTTCCAGCTTAGCTACAAAAAGAAGAGACAGTTTTCATTCAGCTATCTAGAATGATCCTGAACTGTCCTTCACTAGATCGTAAGACCAGCTACCCAGGCCTAATGATTATCTCCCCAACAGGCCCTGTAACTGTGAGCAACAATCCAACATATCAAAAAGGACAACTAGCACCTTCAAGTAAAAACAGACAGGAACATTATTACTTAATAAATCTAGTTTAAATGTTACAGTATTTGACTAAACAACATCAGTATAAATATGAATGATCCTTAAGAGAAAAAAAAAGACAATTATTATCATTTTATAATACATATTATTCTACATATTTCCAAGTATCTTAAAATGGACATAAACTTCTGTACCTCTCTGAGAATCTGGGGGTTTTTTCTAGTTATTACAGAGAAATGTCACTAGTGGGCAAGACAACAGGCACTGATGCAATGGAGAAGAGAGTCAGGTACATTCCCAAATGGCTGGCCCTCCTTAGCCGAGGAATACATACCCAGTGGCCCTTGTCATTTCTATGACTCTCAGTGTACATAAATGGCTGAGAAATTGAACTGAAGTAACAACGGAAATAATAAAATTGTAGTAAAAGAGTTAAGCACACCCATCCAAACAACACAAACTTCGTATTCCATTTTAAGGAAGAGTTTGTCTGGTTCCTATGTTACTAATTCTACTGTGTTGTCTAATTCTCAGTAGGTTTCAAGCCTCCCAGAAGAGTATTAAGAGGGTATTTGAAAATTTCACAACTTTCCTATTTACAGTTTCAACTTCACATAAATGAAGTGTATTGCTATGGAACAATTACAGATTGCTATCAAGTTCTATTTTTTCCCTGCATGGAAGGAAGTGACAAAGCTCTTAGATCTTGACCCAGACACTAATGTGAGGGGGTTTTTTAATGTCTCCTCTGCAGACAAGCCTGGTCCTCCTGAGAATATAAAGCTTGTAGATGTCTGGGGATTTAATGCAGCCCTGGAGTGGACACCTCCACAAGATGATGGCAATGCACAGATCTTGGGCTACACAGTCCAGAAAGCTGACAAAAAGACAATGGTAAGAAATTGCACTAAGTCAGTCACTTTGCAGTTTAAACTACAACCTGCTCTGGGAACATGGACACTTGAGGAAACTGCTAAATTCACGACCCTCAGTTGTGTGTCCAAGGCATCCATGGCATATTGGAGGCAATTAAACATTGAAGAATAGAATCTAAAACAAACCAAAAGGCCAACTGTAGAGCTGTATAAAATGCCCAGTAGAAAATGTAAAAAGAGAGATCTAGCCTGTCCCACCTCTGGTGGCAACTGGACAGACAGCTCCTACTCACAAGGTGGAATTATACATTTTACTTGAAATTATATTTTTCACAACTGCAGGGAAAACTGAAGGGGAGGGAGAATGAGTTAGACTTGAACTCAGATGCTGGGCATACTAGGGTACATACAGGGAGAGGTAGGTATGCCAGTGAAAGTGGAAAACATCTTTCTCATGGAAGTCCCCATCAAGTTTTCATGTTCTGAGGACACATCCTGTATCAGGTTCCCCAGATATGAGTAGGGCTAAAATGTAAAGAGTTTTTTCCTTGAAATGCAAATATTCATACCACTATCATGCCACGCCACCACACTTAGAAGTAAGAAAATAGATCGGCTGATCTCCATTGGAAGCAACAAAATATTCATTTTGCAGGCTAGTGTTAAATACATGTCTACCTGTCTTTTCCTTGTAGCAAGAACGATCTCTCTATACCAAAACTAGCACCATGTCTGACCTCTCATAGCATCTTTCTAAACAGTATAGTCTTGTTACAGGAATGGTATACTGTTTTTGATCACTATCGTCGCACAAACTGTGTAGTGTCAGACCTGATTATGGGAAATGAGTATTTTTTTCGAATCTTCAGTGAAAATTTGTGTGGATTGAGTGGAACTGCTGCAACCACCAAAAATCCTGCCTATATCCAAAAAACAGGTAACAGATTCTTCAAAACAAATATCACAAAAGCTACTAAGTACCAGAAGTAATACACTGGTAAATGGAAAATACAGTATTACTTAGATGCACTACAGATATTTTCATTAATCACTAACTAGTACTTATAAAGTATTTAAGCATCAGGAGCCCTTATCTAGGCAGATCTCCTGTACTAACATGAATATCTGTTCAAAAATATTTAATCACACAGTCTTCCTAAACTTCATTACTTTAAGGAAATAATACAACTGGGGGATTAGATTTACATTCTGGGGTTAAAAGTTTAAGATGTCTGTGGTGAAGACTTCCCCTGCAGACATATGGCTTTCATATTTTTAACAGAAGCCGAAACCCCACGATTGCCAGGACCTTTCTAAAGCATTAAACACGAGATGTAGTTTAGAGTCAAGTAAATTTAAAGATTTGTTGTATCCATAAATGCCATAGCTTTGAAGCTTCTCTAAGTCATACAGGAAAATTAAATGACAAATAGATTGCACGCAAGTCAACAGAATTGAAAACATGGTTCTTACTACTTTGTTTCTTTGAATTGCAGGCACCACTTATAAGCCACCTATTTACAAAGAACATGACTTCTCTGAACCTCCTAAATTCACTCATTCTTTAGTGAACCGTTCTGTGATTGCAGGATACAACACCACACTCAGCTGCGCTGTAAGAGGAATCCCCAAGGTAGGGATCACATCACCTGTCATTGATACCGTTGCAGCATGCCAAGATGCTGCCTTAGTGCCACGTTCATTGTGACTGGAGCGTAACATGACTATATTAAGTAAAGGTCATCCAGTTATCTCCCACCTCTCTCATAACCGATGCTCAACCAGAACGCAGGGTGCCAGCTGCGGTACGGCTGTGCACAGCGCCAGTGGGGCAATACAGTAAAAGAGGCAGAGGACGTGACAGTCACTGCTTACGCTAACACCATGTGTACACAAAATCTACTCACTGAAGGTAAACAACAACAACAACATTATCTTCTCACAACGTATATTTTGTTCTCTTTGGTCTTTCAAGAAAACAGCGGTTAATGTGACATATGTAATAACACTCTTCCATTAACCTAACATAGGAACACCAGCTTTTCTGTTATGTCAATACATTCAATGTAACTCTTTGAAAGTCTGAGCTATTTCGCAAAATTAACAAGAATAAGACCTGCCGTCATGTTTGAAGTTTTGGGGTGGTTTGTTTTTGGGGGGCCTTTTGTTTTGCTTTTGTTTGTTTTTTGTTGTTTTTTTTAAAAACCTCACAGGAGTATTTTCTCAGTCTAAATATATTTGTTGAAATCTCTTCAAAGAGTATAAAAAGATGTACTTTTTTGTCAGGGTCAGGAACAAGCAGTAAAAACTGTATCAGCTAGGAGCTAAATTTAGCTTTCTCAAAAAAGGGAAATAGGCTTTTTGTCTGCAGTGGAGGAATTTACCATATTATGACATAATCTTGTCATAAATTTAAATTAGTACAATCACAAAAAATGCAGTACCCTTCCCCTTCTAACTGCTTATTTCCAGCTCCTCTGCCTTCCTCATCCCTGCACAAGGATCTGATAGCTACATGGTAAAACACGCAAGATAATTGCTCAAAGTTCAAATTAACTCATAAAAAAAAACCCAAATAAAAAAAGGGATAATCTTAATGCAATCATTTGCTGCAGTTCATTGGGTGAAGAAGGAGCTCCAAACAAAACTCAAATATGGAAAGGAAGCATACTCACATAACTAGCTGCAAAATAACAAGAACATTATAGAAGAAACTCCAGCAAGTCTGGCAAAATCCATTCTCCAGTAGCTGCCACAGCTCAGATTCATCATGAAATTACAGTGTTAGTAATGATATTCCCTCTTGTTAACTGACCTTTTTGTGCACTTCACTCAGTTTCCATGGTTTTAAGAAGATTCTAAGAAAAACTTTGTATTTTACAGTTGTTAAATAGAGTAGTTGCAGGCTTTTGAATGTGAGCATGCTGGGTCTTCCTTCCGCATTAGCCTGAAGGACACAAATAGTCCTCATCCTTCAGTACACCTGATAGTCTTAAAGCAGTTTTTCCAGATACACTTCTGTACTTTCATTGCCCAAATTAATAAAAAGTTTCTGTAACTACTGCAGAACTCTGCAATAGGTCTTTTTCACAGACAGTAGCTTATGTTAACAAAGCTTTCCAATTCTGAGTAACTATAGATTATCAAGTATACCTCGGATATGATCTGTAAGGCAAGCAAAAGTTACCACTTCAAGCAGACTCAATACTCATGCCCTGGTAGCAGTGTTTAAATGAGACACATATACTCAAAAAGATAAATAGGCTTTTTATTAGTTAATAAATTAGTTAATTAAATTAATAAACTAATTAGTTTAATTAGTATTAATAATATTTTATTAATAGTTTTATTTTATTTATAGAAAAAGAAGCAAAAGATTTTGAGGCAGGAAAAAATACAGCTGATATCTTTAAAGAAAATTAAGCATGGCAACTTGTGTGTGCTGAATCATGTATCACAGACACAAGTGATTCAGTAGATTTGAACATGCTTTACAAAACAGTACGGTAAGGGTGGGTTTTTTATGGGTGAAGAAACAGAAGATCTTAATTCTGAAAGTAAAACAGATGAATGCTGAACCTGGTCTACTCTTTAAAGTCTATTTATTCACTATATACACACTAACGAGCTTGAAATAAACAAAAGCAGTATGCTTTATATCAGATTTTTAATTTTCAAAATTTCACTTACAAAAATTAAAGGCACATTTTCAGGTACCGGAAAAAACCCCCAATGTCTTGAATTGGTACAGAGTCAACCACTTTATTGCTGAACTAAAGGCAAGAGGAACTTTTTAAAATTCCTGAAGTTGCTAAAGATATGCTAAATGGCTTGGAAAATCCTTTCCCAGCCAAAACGTTGGCATCCCAAGTTGGTCACCCATCATCTGCAGGCCTTTATGACACTTCTGCTCTAATAAATCTGTGCAGTAGAATTCCCCTTCTATATGACACTTGAAGCATTCAAATATATTTTAATAAGCACAGTTAAATAACTCTTGAAGGAATTAATCTGTAGCCAGTTTGCAGAGTTTTTCAAGTAAAACACCTACATTTTCTACATGTTATTTGAGAGTTAAAGAAAATAATGAACATTTGAATTACTGGTTTCATGAGTTTGCACTGAATGAAGTGATGTTCCTTGAAAAATTATTAACTCTGCTGTGTAATATATAAGCCTCACAATACTTAACCCTTTGACGGCTAAATTAAAGCTGCAAGATCACCATAAGTCTTCCATTTTCTACCTTCTGTTTCAAAATTCTTACTTTTGTGTTCTGCAGCCAAAGATATTCTGGTACAAAAACAAAATGGATCTCTCTGGGGATGCCAAATACCGCATGTTCAGTAAACAGGGTGTGTTGACCCTCGAGATCCGGAAACCCACTCCATTTGACGGTGGCTGTTATACCTGTAAAGCTGTTAATGAGTGTGGTGAAGCTGAAATAGAGTGCAGACTGGACGTAAGAGGTAATTGGATGAATCTTATGGATAACACTAATACTGCAATGAAGAGTAATGGATGAGTAACAGATAGCTAAAAAATAAGTAAATAAATAAAAAATAATCATAGTTCCCCTTTATCTAACCCTGACTTCCTTGGTGGTATACAAAAAGATTGTTAACTACGCTCACCAGAAAGGTTGCGTTTTTCATTCTAAACTGTTATTACAGAATTAGGTTCCTTGCTAGGTAATATAGGTCTGAAGGTGGATGATTATTACACTTCTGACTTAATATTTCTAGAGAAGAAACTTAGCACTGGAATCGAGGTCTACTTACAAACACTGCATTATGGATAATTTTATTATCCTTTGTGCCATACTCTGTAATTGAAAGTTTTAAATTAAGCCATTAGCCCTTAGACATACGTAAAAGGTAGTGCAGGCTACATCACAAACATTTCTCAAACACTGGTGATTTGGTTTATTTGTCAAAAGGACCAGGAAAAAAAAAAGTCACCTTTTTAGCACAGTAAGAGATATCGACTAAATATTTTTGGTAAAGCCACTACTGATGTACCTATTTGTCAGGACAAACCTATATAGCACCACTTTAAATGCTCATCAAAACCAGAAAAAGCTGTGAAAGTGACCTGTATAAGAGCCATGGAGGTCTGTGGCAAGCCTGAAGGTATTTCTACACAGCACAGTGTTCCATATTTTACGCAGTGCTAAGTCAGGAATCTGTACACTTAACACCTTGCAGCACTGGGCACTGATACCCTCACTGGGGTCTTGGCAGCAAGCAATTTAGCTGCAATAGCACGATGATGAACTCAGAATAAGAACCCTGAAATGTTTAGTTAATCTGTGCGGCAGCTTATTAAGACACACTACTTTCAGTTCAATGGATGGCTCAAGTATTTCTGTTTAGTGCTGTACTGAACAGGGTAGACATGGCTCAAAGCTTCATATTAATCATCTTCTGAAGCTTGCTTTAGGAACAGTAAATCTCCTTGGAATAATCAGATAAAAGCCACTACTATAAAGCTTCCACATTTCAACTTCAGCACCCAGTCTCAATTTAAAATTAACATCTTATAATGTCTAATGATATCTTAAATTTTTTTTTTTCATTCTCCAGTACCTCAGTAAAACTCTGAATCTCAACTCATCTGCAAGTCAAGGTACGAATCAAAGTAATTCTGATGGATAAAGGAGCAATGGTTGTGTAGTCAGATATAAGATTAAACAGTCACTAGGTATTCATGTTAGAGATTTCACGGAACTTTTATAATGTTGGTGGAGTGTGTGTGCTTGTTTTGACTTCTGTTTGCTTTTTCAAAAAAAATCATACTAAGATCACATTCCTGCAAGGTAATTTATTTGGTTTATTTTAAAGTCAGGATGTCATGGGTCTCAACCTTTAATACACTGTGCCAGTATAAAAACCTGTCAGCAACATCATACTTTCTTACCTTTTTTCTTAACTCACTACAAGCACTCCCTCTAGGACACTTATTTATTAATATAGAGCTACTGTCAATAATCTATGCATTACTCTAACCAAGCAAGCAGAGTTAAAATTACAACGCATCTAGAAGTGTAATGTACATTTTAGACTTTAAAAAAATTGAAATAGCTATAACAAACAACCAGGTAATGTATTTGACAATAAATCCTTCTCCCCATTCTCTGTCTCAGCATTAGAATGGAGCTCAAAAAGAAGAAAATTGAAGAAATTAATGAAGGAATATTCCAGTTACATTTAGGAGTCCTGCTCATCTTAAAAGGCATTTAATATATGTGTACTAGGAGGCAGCAGTGTCTCATACCATTAGTGCTTACTTAGCATACTTTCAGAAAGTATTTCCTCTTTTCCTGCATCTGTTTTAGTTACATTGTCCTCATCTCCATGTGAAGAAATTCAGGGAAATCAATATAAAACTGCCCCTCCATTACATAAATATGACTGAAAAAAACCCCAAATATTACACTTATGTGCAAACCCAGTCCATTTCTAATGTCTGAAACAAATATAAATTCCCCACTTCTACAGTTCTCTCCATTTTATCCTCTCAGAATTCTGACATTCTTCATAAGAAACAAGTACCTCAGAATAACGAAACACTAAAAATTATTTGTAATATTTAATCACCTTTCCTTATACTAATCTCTGCACAATACAAATTAACTTTCATTCCTACTGCTTTTACTGTCAGTGCTTGAAATATTAATTTCTGTGCTCTTGAGCAGGTCTTTGCAGAAACACATCCAAAACACGCCATTTTGGAATCTCTGGCTAAAGCTACTGTTCTGCTTTATATAGAAAATAGTTATTTGATAATTATGCACTACTGGTTTTCTAGCTTTTTGAAAGACACCAGAATAGACTTCAGTTATGCTTCCAGTTATTAGATGTTTCTGCAACCATTCACAGACATCATACTAATCTGCAATCTTTTACATCAGACAAAACAGTGAAAGATGTACCCAGGAAGATTATTTGCATGTAAATAAAAAAAATTCAAAACAAAAAGCTTGTGATGAATGCAATAAACTTACTGTCATCCAGTATTACAGAAGGCTTTTGAAAGTCTATGAATGGTATGTATATATTTTTGCAGATAATTTTGTCTAATCAAATAACACAATAGCATTTCTGGCTTCTCACCTACTAGTTTGAATAGTATTTGGGGTGGGGGTTTTTTGAACCTGCAGTAGTCATTTGTAGTTTCTGGCTGGAAAGTACTTTTTCGGGATCACAACACAAGAGAAGGTGGGAAGACGAAATTAATCCAGGAAGTACTGCCTTTTGGAAGAATCAACACAAAGGAACTGAAGTAATAGTACTCCCCTGCCTCCAGCGTGCCAGCTGAGATGGGAAAGCATGTCTGACACAGTTAGTTGTACTAAACAAGCAAATATGTCTTCAAAATAAAAACACTGATGATAATGAGATGTGTATTTTGATTATTTTATTAAGGTATCAAAACAAAGAGGGGTACTCCTCTAAAACCAAAGTCAATTTATCCAAGGTTAACATTTGTCTGTTGCACACTGTTATTATTCAACAAGTAGATAAAAAAATACGGAAGACACACACACAAGTTTACATAATTTTGTACTTTTCATTTTCTTAGCAGTACTATTGTTTAAAAAAAAAATAAGGCACATACCACACATACAAGTCAAAGATGTTCTATATTACAAAGAGCCTATAACCAGAATGCAGTGACTGAGAGGATCATCTCAGCATCTGTGTCTATTGAAAAGCAGAGACCGAATTGCAAGAGCTCAGATTACAAAGGGCAGTTTACTCTATGGAGAGTTAGGTGCTATACCAAATAAATTCTATTATCAGAGAGATGTTTCGTGAATAGAGTAGACTGTCATGCTGTAACAGAGCACAATACTGAAAGAGCACAAAAATAAATCGAGAGTCACTAAGAAAATTGCATTTTCTGCTCAATCCTTAGCAATTCAATGTGAGCACAATGTTGTCAGGAAGAGCAGTGCTTTCTCAAGTGAACATTTATTTCACCTCTCATCTGTGAAAAGCAGTATACTGCAAACTGATGCTTTCACTAGATGTTAGGCAATCTTTTCTTCATGAAATGTCATTGTTCAAATGGTCTTCGAGTATAAGAATAGTATAGAATTCTACCATATATATATATATAAAAAAATAAATTCCCAGTGCTCACAAATTTACTTTCTACTGTTTGGAAGTCCTCATACTAATGACAATCAAAGCAATGCCTCCTCAAAAAAAATGGCCAAGATATTATTTCTGGAAGTACTCCATGCTGGGTAGCGCCAAATAGTTAGAATCTAATTCTATCGGGCCTTCTAAGATAACGCTGTGTTTCTACATGAAAAACACAAATTAGTTTTTAATTCCAAAACTTTCAACAACAAGGAGTGAACCAAATCCCAATCTGAATACTTACAAAAAAGCTGCACGCTCTAGTTAGGTTTCTAAAAATTATTCTTAAAAACATGAATTCTGAAAATTCAAAGTGCTCCTGACACACTGAAAAGAGGAAAAGGGGGAAGGTACGCCTGCAAGACTGAACTGCCTGTGATCAGTTCTAGAAGGGTCTTTAGGAAGTTGTAGGTGTTTATTAGTGTTTTGCAAGCATATAGTATTGCCATTTATCTGTTCCATGGCTGATACTGATCCTGAATATATAGTTACTAATTGCCCATTAATTCCGTGTTATTAAGAAATAAATGAATAACTTTCATCCCACTCTGTTTAAAACTACATGAACTGAGCAGTTTCTCCCAAACCTAGCAGGCTAAGAACAACAAAGTACCTCACAATTTTTCCCCATCACAGCTGAAAGAATACTTGACAAAAATGGTTTAATTTTTTTTTCCTGTGTGGCATCTCCTCTGATGCAAAAATCAGATGGACTTACCTCTAAATGTCATAGCAAATATTTTTACCTTGTAGTTGTTACGTACTGTTAGAAAGAAGCTTGCAAGGTAATAAAAGAGGAATAGTAAAAAAATTGTTAACATAAGTCATAAAGTTAAAAAATTCTTATCCATTAGCTTTAACCTTTAGCATGTTTTTAGCATATTAAGTGCCTTTCACAGCTGACAAAACCAGTCCTATTGAAGTCCTTTCAGTAGTTGTCCCAAGACAAAAAATGCTATTATTGCTGGAGTAAAAGATCCTTCCATGTGAAAAGTATACACAACACAGCCAAACACAACCTCTTCAGACCTATTATTTCTATCCAGTTGGATGTGAAATTGACTTCAACTTTTGATACTACCACAGTTCCCATTCAAAACCTATCAATTCAGTCTGTTTCCTCCCAGTTCCGCCTACATGCCTCTCCTTCAAAGAAATTACTACTAAATATATACCAGGAATGGAGATACTTCAATGCTTCGAATTAACATACCAAAGACTTAGCTGAAGCGCAGGGATGTTGCAGAGCATTACTAAAGGCACGGTATCATGTAGCACATAAATAGCCAAGCTAGCCCAGCGCTACACTTGAACTACAATACTACTTCCAAGTAACATCAACTAACCCAACCATATTAAGACAACAAATAACCTCTCCAATACTCCTTCTAGCTCAGTTCTCCCAGAGCAGCATTGCCTGCTGGCCAGATAAACACTCAGCTGACGCTTCAGCCCGGGACAACACACATTCCAAACCACAGCATCGATCCTTTTGTGCTTCATGCTGTATTTCAGTGCTGTTGTGTAAATATTATAAGTAAGCAATATTTACTTGCTCCTGGCAACGGGAAGCTTCACTTAGTACTCTTTATTAAAAAAGCCGCAAAATGGAATTAAACTGTCAATGCAAGAAAGCAAGTCTTACCAGAACTCTGTATTTCCTTTCATTACTCGCTCTCGTGCTCAAATCCTGACCATTACGCTATGAAGAAAAAATAATAGCAAAAGGAGTTAAGGGTTGACCAATACTTCATAAAAAAACAATTAAAAAAAAAAAACAAACCAGTTTATTAAAAGGGGGGGGTGCTCAAAAGCTAAATCATATCATACATTAAGAAAACCATATTTTTCTTCAAGTGCAATTCTAAAACTGAGTAACCTTCTCTAAGATTGGCTCCTTCAGGCCTGTTTTAACTGCTTTCTTATTTACTTACTCTTAAAGCATTAGCTTCAAAGGTACAGAACTGGAGTTTCTCTTCAGGGTGCTCACAGACTCAACTTCGGAGCAGTGATGAGGGGCGGGGGCCGGGCCTTAAATGCCAACACCTGAATTTTGGGGGAGTGAGTGAGTGCAGCAGGATTTGAGGAGGATTAAAATCCACCCCCAGGTGAGACCCGGTCAGGATCCCTCAGTATCACCCCCCACCCCCCTCCCGCCCCGGAGCTGAGTGGTTTTGCTCCCATCAGGGCCCAGGACGTGCACGTGAAGCTGTAACGGGGGAGCCCCCGGAGCCCGTACCCTGAGGCGAGCGCGCGGCCGCCGGTGCGCGATAGCGGCGCCCCGTCACGGCGCTTCCCGCCCAAGGGCGGCCGCGGCTTCCACGCGCCGGCCCCACCTGCGCGCTCCCCCCCCCCCCATTCCCTCAGCGCCCGGAGCTCCTCCGCCCGCCCGGCCCCTCTCGGCCTGCGGGGTGATTACCCAGGTCTGTTAAAGCCTGAACAAAATCACTGCAAATTGAGGTGCGAGCAGAGAGTATTAAAGTGAAGCGATGTGGGTTTCACCCCGTTCCCCTTCCAGTTTGAACTCGGTGGGCCGGGTGCGAGTATGCTGAGGCCCCCCCCCCACCCCCGAGATAATTAATTCCTCCTCTTAACAAATGAGAATTGGAGCAGTGGGAAGAAGGGAATAGCACGTATGTCCATGCTGAAGTCGCAACAGTGATGGCATTCGGTGGAGCTTCTCAGGTTGCAGCCTGTTTTGTATTCTGCTATCATAAATAAATGACTCTTAGTTTAAAAGGAGCAGGCATAGCCATGGTAACAGCTATAGAATAAACATTGTTCTTTGTTTCTTTCCTGAGCATTAGGTTTCCCACTAGTTAATAAAATTACATGTATTTCATTCCCCCAGCCACTATAAATCCAGGTATGTGCTCTGGTACTAGCACTATTCTTGGGAAAGGGGGCCAACTCCTAAGGAGATAATAATCCTCATATAATAATCCTCAATGCAGGTGGATCCTTGTGTGACCAAGGAAGGGTAATAAGAAGCAGCTGTGTTTCCATCAACGTGAGTATGTTGTTGCAAATTAGGCACTGATCCCTTTTATTTAGATATTCAAGTTCGGATTAACCACGTTAATCAATACTGGTTGTGTAACTGAAGGTGCACTAGCATAGTCATGCCAATACAAATACCTTAAAATGAAAGAGTCCTACATTTTTACACATTCACGTTTGCTAATAAATCATTGCTTGGAAGATCATTCTAAGGTTAGGCAGACATCTAACACAAAGAAAACTACTTGCATTCAGTAACACATTTAGAAAAATATCACTTTCCTTAGTAGCATGTAAACTCTAAATGTTGTCCTTGATGGATTCTTTCGGTAGGGATGAGCACTTCAGTAAATGCATGACCTGATTTTAGCACAAGCTTAAGATCTGCCCCTGCTTTGCTGCTTAAGTTACAATACTTAAGTGATACAGAGGGGTGAAATGCAAGTTAAATGAATTGAGCTCAAATTCTCTCAAGAGTATATAAAATGGCACAGAATGCCTTATCTGTCATAAGTTTATCTTCCTGTTCCCTCTACAAAAAGGAACAATTATCTTCATTGATTTTTTTAGATTTGTCTAAGCTTATATAAAATTATACATAAAAACTGTACTTGTTGAAAATTACAGTGAGAGGTCAGGCATTATTACTGTAACAAAGCTTTTCAATGCAGGGCAAGACAGACATTTAAGATAGCTTCAGCACACCTCACCTACAGGTTTCATTCCTTCTAAGAAAGGATTATTGTGCTATCTGTTCCAAGGGAGACCTACAACTGAGTAGAATGAGAAATGACACAAGAAAATACTAGTTGATAGCATTTTTTTCCTTAATTTAATCATACCATGGCTATTCAAATGAGAGCAGCAAGGGAAAAGACATTTCTGGAAATCAAAGAAGTCATTTATGTTGCTTTTATCACAGAATTTCTTTGAAATAAAATCCTTATACGTGTTTAGGAGAAAGGTTTGTCACTAACATACCATCTTGGAGCAGGTTTAGAAATACAAGCCATTCCTGTCTCCTTACAAATTAATTTTGTCAGAACATGCTGCTGAGATTAAAAATAGCCCCACTGATACCTTTCAAGTGCTTCCCAACCACAGAACTCTATTTTAGGGAAACAAAAGCTGTCAGCGAGATATCCTTTACTTGTCTTTGGGCAGGGTCCCCACAGCAGTCTGCATAAGCAACACATCACATCATAAAACAGGTTGAATTGGTGAAAGTTTAAAAGAAACAGATAAGAACAGCTTCATTCATTAAGTCCTGATATGGAAAAAATAGTCTAGCATCTGCTTGCTCTGCCAGACAGAAATGTTGACAATAAGCAGCCCTAAAACTACAGATAACTCTCATAGCTATGAAAGCCTTTCAGTCATAATTCTGTAATAGCTTTACAGAAGACAAATAATCCAAAACAGTGACTAATCCAACATATATAAAATATCAGTGGATATGAAAATGTATGAAAATTGATTAAAGGTGGAAAAAATAAGTGGTAAGTGTGCCCCCTTTTTCTTCTTTACCATGCATAATCATCTGAACTTCATTTTATATTCATTATGCTTTATTTAACAAACGTAAAGAATATCATACATAGTTTTCATTGTTTTGTTTGGAAGTATAAATTGTGGGACCCAAATATATGAACCCAGGTTGTGGATGAAAGTAATTTAACCTCCAGTAAGGTTGCATTTGCTTGGTATCTGTTGTAATGCTAATAATTGCCCCAGTAATACAGATCTACTCCATAAAAGTATGATCATTAAACAACTAATTACTAATACAACTCTCAAATACAGTTTTGTTGTTTACTGATGGTTTTCATATACCAGTCTCATTAAAAAAAAAAGGCAAAAAATCCAGGCTTTTCTTCTGCTTTGTAAGTCAGTTCATCTATATGTTGCCTTAAAAAAACCCAAAAAACAACAAGTACAGTCAATTTTGATCATTGGAAAGTCCTCAAAAGTTTCTACCTGGAAACAGGACTTGTTCTTCCTCACTGGTATACTGGGGGGCTAATAGTACCACATATGTACAAAGCATGGTATTTCCTCTTATGCTTTTTTGTTTCCTACAGCACTGAAAAACTTTAACAATTTAAACAGTTTGTTAGGTTACCAATCTGGTTTAGGCAAATTTGTCTTTAATATCAGATTCAATGGTTGAGCCATTTCTAACAAGGACCGTAGGGAAGAACTGCTGCGGGGAGCTATCACAGAACAGCAAAACTAAGACTGGAAATCTTTTCTGTTCCCTCTACAGCACTCTTCAAGCATTCTACCAAAAATAATTTGGTTTAGATGCAAAGGGAGTAAGAGTGGAATGAGGCTGAGGGATTAAAGATGATGACAGAGAGCTTGGTAAGAACAGGAGAGAGGAAGATGACTACTATGGCTGGAAGCTGAAAGGGGGCAGAGGCCGGTTAAGCAGGAGACCGGGCAAGACCATAGGTCTGAACTGTTTGGGCAAAGAAGCTGGAAGATGCTCATGGTCAGAGAGGTGAGAAGAACGTATGAAAACACACTAACAGAACCAGATGGAGACATCTGATGAGAAATTGAGGTGCAGAACTGAGCCTGATTGGCTGAAGATAGTGTAGGCCAAGAAATTGTGAGGAAACAGTGAGAAATCCAAGCAGGGAGACAGGTAAAAATGGAAGAAAAGAGCACTTGGGTACCCAGAGCACTGTCACTGGAGTTAATACGAAAAACTGAAAAGGCAAAAAAAGAGTAGAAGGAATGGAAATACAGAACTAGAGTTTTCATATACTTGAAGGAAGCAACTGTTTAGAGTTTTACTGGTGTTCTTCCTGCCACCGTTTGTTCCTTTTTATGTATAGCTATTTCGGGAGAAGGGGATTTCTATTTCTATGTAGGTTCCTAAACCACGTTTATCGCTATAGTAACTGTTGCAAACAGAAGCAGGACTGTTTGCCGTTGGCTTGTATATATGACTCTTTGTTGGACTGATTCTTTAAAACAAAATTAGTCAATGCTTGCACTACTATGCCACAGAAGTTTCAAAGCATCATACACATGTAAAAAAAAAAATTAACTTAAAACTTAGAATTACACTAATCACATGTAAACAGACTAACCTTGTTAGAAGCGTTGAGCTGATTTTTATCATATCTGAGCACAGAATCTGCCCAAAAGAGATCCTCCTTAAGTCCGGTTTGTGCTCAACTGCACTCAAACCTCGTTTGTCACCAACATCACGCTTTTAAACCTTCAGGTACAGTGGTGGAATGAGGGGTCACATACCCACTATTATTTAAAGCACCATCACATTTCTGCCGTTGTAGTGAAATAACCACACTGGGAATGGCTGTAGGAACTCAAAGCTGTTGCTCACACTGAACATCTTACAAGAGCGTTACAGAATAGGACTGTACGCGAAGCCATTGCTGCTAGCAGAAGCAAATAGCACTCAGCAGTTTGGAAATGTCTTGCCCTTGGGAGAAGCAGATACTTCTGGCTGAATTTCGACTTTTGGAAGGCTGAGAGGCTCTTTGGCATTGCCTTTTGTCTGACAAGGTCCTTTGCAGAAAGCTGCTGCTTCTTGGTCCTAATTCCCACTTCTTTAGGAGCTAGATGTTGCCATTTACCAAAACCTGGCTTGTCTAAGAGCAGCCACTTGGAGTTCTTAAGTACCACTGGAGTCAGAGTTGAGCAGAAGACATTTTTCTCACAGAAGGAAGATCTCACCTCAGAGGCAACAGCTTCTGACTTTCATCCATTTGGCAAAGGGAACTGGGATGTAAATACTGTACTTTGTGAGAAGCTTAGCTTCTATTTTCTCTTTAGTTCTGAATTCTGTGGTAATGGGAGCCTCTGCCTGACACAGGGGCAAGCAACTGGTTTGTTCCCATTCTAGGCAACTGCTTCCTTCTTAACAATACCCTTGAATGGGAATCAAAAGCCCTTCTCTGGCATAAGCAGCACGATTCTAGAAATATCTTCAGTGTCTTTGCAACATAAAGGTTCTTAAGAAAGGTGTAGAATCACAGCCACGTCTTTCCATCCAGTGTAATCACTAAGCTAGAACTTTAGTTGGAATCAAAATTCTTGATGATTTACATTTACTAGCAATTTAGCTTTTGAATGTCCAGAGGAACATTTTATCTTACGAACTCTGCTGTCCTCAAAGTAGGAAGGTAGGGTTTACCTATAGGTAGGAATAAGGGTTTAGGAAGTTTTTACAATGGTTTTCTTAAAGCAATGAAGTTCTTCCTTCAACAGACATCTTCAAAGTTTTTTCCAGAGATGTCTCTAATAGTTAACAACAAGTAGCATTTTTGTGACCCTCGCTGAGGTTAAAACCTTTAAAATCATGGAATACCAGACTGGAAGGGACCTCACGGATCATCTAGTGCAAACTTTCTTGGCAAAAGCACAGTCTAGAGAAGACAGCCCAGCACCCTGTCCAGCTGAATCTTAAAAGTGTCCAGCATTGGGGAATCCACTACTTCCCTGGGGAGATGTGGACCCACTCATATTAGAAATTGACACTGCATTCACAAACAAAACAAGGGCTTTTTTCTTTTTTTTTTGGAACATCACAATGAATATCTGTGATCCAGGAGATAGATAAATTAGCAACCTCGATTCCACTTTGAAAACTGCCAGGAAGACTAGTCACAAACCCAAGCGTTTGCACTTAATGGTCATTTTGAAAACCAACTTCCACAAGCAAGCAATTGTAGCAGAAAAACAAACTTGTTCAGGATAAGCAAATACCTTAAGTTTTGTGGCAAAAGTTCATTAATCTTTGTGACAATTGTGTGCCTTGGAAATACCATGAGGGTTAAAGTGAAAAGGTTGTAATCTTGAAATATTTAAAAACTAAGACACAGGCTCCTCCTAGTGGTAAAACCGGGAGGATTATTCATTTTGTTCTGAGAATCTTCTGGCACCCTTTATTATTACTAATTATTCTCAGTTAGTCTTCCATTTGGTTCTGGAAGGCTTAGAAGCCTTTAGTTCTTACTGCTGCTACGGAATTCTTACCTAAAGATCAAAATAAGCGGGACATGATAAAACACATGCAAATCACTATAATTATTTTTTTCCTCCAAAGTAAAGTTTATGTACCTCTCAATGCTTAGGAGTGATGAAAGGAAGGTGGAAAGGATGGAACACTGCATTCCAAAAGACTTACGCTATTACACCAATTTTAATTCCAACCTTCAGATCTGTATTTGGTATCCAGAGAACAGCACTGGAACAGTAGTGGAAACACTGCATGGCATGCCTTTTTCCTCAGATGAGTATGCTACATTCCCGCAGTTAGCAAAACATCATCATCAAATACAAGAAAGATTTCATAAATTTAAAGCCAAGTCAATTACTCTTACCTAAAGAGCAGAAGCCCAGTGTCAGTTCACTTGCTGAGGTTCTTAACAATTCTTCTTGCCACTGAGCAGCAAGTGCTATAACTATTTAGCCACACCTGTTCTTTAAAAAAAAAAAACAAACCAAAAACAGTCAAAATGGACTGAGGGCCATTTTTATTATCAGGCCCTTTAAAAGTCTTATTCTGGACTGGTTTCTCAACAGTATAGAGCATGCAGCACTTTATGAAATTTATGACTTTAAGTCACAGAAAAATATACTTGCAAAAATACAGGTTCTACAGGGGAAAAAAAGAGCTATATATAGTAAGTGATACTGTACATTTAATTATTTTAAACTCTAACCTTCCCCTTATAATTTTAAGTTAACTGGTTTGAATTTGTTTATAGGCCTGCTAACATATTTACGATTTAAAAATGAACATTGTATACCTAAGTGGGGCCCAGTATTGCAGTAACCAGAACATCTATTGTAGAGAAAATTTATTTCAGTCTTAACTATACTTGTAGTATAACAGTATCAAGACTACTACATTGCTAGCAATTCAGATATTGCTGTAAGAAAATACACAGTGTCAGGAAAAAAATAAAATAAATAAAATAAATACAAAACCAGCTAATTTCAGGGTTTGCCAATTTCAGTTTTGCCTTTACATTAGGAAGACACGAAAAATCCTTTACATGTTGCTTCTATCTGCATGTGTGCAAAAAAAAAATTCAGAATTTCAGATATGTCTGTTTACCCTGTTCATCTTTTTCAGACTTTAAAAAAAATTATATGAATGTTATTACAGAATAAAATACCCAAGAACTACTTTCCTGCTTATATGGAAAGAAATGTAGATTTTTCCATTTATAGTCGTCTCTTTTTCAGTATTTCATACATGTATGATGTATTTTGTGTGTAATTACAATAACTTCAGAATAAGCTGCATCAATAGAAAACCACAGGAGGATGAAAACCAGTTGCTGGTTGAATGACATTTTATTTTCACATTCAGACAGCTGTACAGTTTCTATAAATAGATGTGGTACTATAATATTTACATCATTTCCTCACCCATTACTAGTGTATTCCATTCAAAATGGTACATACCCCGACCAAGCCAAAACAGGGTTATTTCTGTGT
Organism: Chionis minor; assembly: GCA_013398295.1. NCBI lineage: Eukaryota > Metazoa > Chordata > Aves > Charadriiformes > Chionidae > Chionis > Chionis minor. Next base: position 183,208 of record VZSF01007401.1, read on the forward strand.
GCATTTACTCAGAATTCTATGTCAAAACATACAATATATCAGCTTGCATCAGAGCATTTTTTCCAGATATTTTACATGTAACATTATTTTCTCTAGACAGTCTCTCCTCCCAGCATCCTAAGAGCTTTCCAGACAAGTTCAGTACAGCTCAAGAACAAAAACAGGATGCAAAACACATTCGTATTCGGCCTGCTTAAAATAAGGAATGTGATGGATGGTTTTAACTGCAGGAGATTCATTATACATTAACACAGTACTTGCAAGATTCCTTGATATACAGATACCAATTGAAATAAAGCAGTAGCTTAAAAAATTTGGAGATGGCATAATCCTTTGGGCTTCTGAACATGTTCTGCAGATTGCTATAGAAATACCTTGTGTATAGTTACAGACCCAAAAAGATATGGGTCTGCCATGTGCTTCTGCCAATAATGTCTCCAAGTTTGACATTTCGTTTTTCATTTTCTAATCCCTGTGATTAACTGCTTTAGGTAGTGCTCATACGCATCTGTTAACTCTACTGCTGGGCTATCTACAAACATTGCCTCAATTCCCATTTGAAAATCCACATGATCCATGAGGTGTCAGGGTTTTTCACAATATACTGCCTTCCAAGTTTCTCTCTCCACTTTTCCCACTCAAGAAGCAGTCATCTCCAAAGATGGACCAATTTAATAGCCCAATTTCAATTGTCACCTGATATTTTAAGACTATGGTAGCTAAATTGTTCGTCTCTACCAAAGGGGTCTGAAGAACTAAGTGACCAGAACTCCATGTTGGTGGGTAAAAATGAACAACACAGAAGGAAAACAATTAAAAACACTACATTTAAACAACACACAGGACCAGACTGCTTCCACTGTGCACATACCAGAGAATCTGAAAGCAGAAGCCTGCAGTTGTAAAGTGATTAACCTGTAACAAATACCACTAGAAACAAAAAAACCAACCGAACTCAAGATGTTAGTTATCTTAAGAAAAAAGGAATTCCAAGGAATGACCAGAGTACGTCACTCATAGCTGGATGCTGATGCTTAAAACTGTCTGATTAACAGCTCATATAAAAACTCGATTAAGGATGAATTCAGAAGGAGACTGAGCACTGAAGTCTTAGGTTTTTCTATGGGGAAAGACTTGCAGGGTCATACATAAGTAATCAAGTTCTCACAGAAGACAGTAAAGTGAGCTCCAGGAACTGCAGTAAAAATGGGAGTACTGCACGTCAACGTGCCAAAGGGTAGGTATTTCCCGATATCATGATCAACTGGAAACTGGTCGAGGTGGTTTGCTTTTGTTTTCTGCCTCTTTTCCACGAATAGCAGCCACATAAGAGAAGAGACACAGCACGGAGTAGCAGATCTCGTGAGCCTACAGGATTTTAGAAAAGGAGATAATGAGATTCAGACGATTTAGCGTTTTACAAAATTCACTGCACATTTTGTATTTTGCTACATGTCTTCCTCCATGGGACAGCTAATCTGGCTACAGACAAAAATCAGGAAAAAGCGTCCCATCTTCTAACTAAGATGGATAGATAAGAAAAGCCTTATAACAAATAAAAACCTCCTTTGGGATAAAAACATTAGTTGCTTGATGTATGAGTCTAATCATTTTTAAGAACAGTGCACTAAGCTAGAAAGTTGGCCAGCTGGCTTTATAAAAAACATGCTACATACTTGCTTTTGTCTCTTGTATGAAGCTACAAGAAATCTTCTGCAAGGGGTTGAAAGAGCAAACTAAAAAGGCTAAAACTAGACATCCAATACTGTATCTTGACTCATGAGATGGTGGTATTCTTCCTTATTCCTTATTTTTATGCTCAAAAGTACAAGGACTAGTAATCGTTGTAATTTTTAACCAACGCTACTGAATCCATGGATAGTACAAGCTGCTTTTTTTTTTTTTTAAAATTAAAATAAAACCCACAACCCAACATTGCATGTTTCGTAGGAATACTAAGCAATTTTGCCACTACACTAGAGCACAGTGTTTCACAAAGCATTAGCAAGATTTACAGTTACTGCTTTCAACTGATTAAGTGTGTTATTATTTAACTGAAAATCCTCTTTTAGTGTGAGACTGGAAGCACAATTCAGTGAAGGTAAGACTTAGCTTACATCCTAGTTCTAATACTGGCTATTCTGGTGATCTTAAAAGTTCTTGTTTTGTAAATCAACATTTATAATTTTTGTAAAGGTAATAAGCGTAAAAACATGTTTTGTTGTGTTACAGTACAAGCTAAAACACTTGTGTAAAATACAATTTTCATTAACAGGTTTTTCTTATTAAAATATACAGCTGTCTGCTTTTTAAATTACAAATATTCTAAGCATTTTGTTTCTAAAACATTCCTAGCTTCTTCAAGTAATTTTTTTCGCTCTCTTTTGAAGGACTGTCAGTTTCCATGCAATCACCAAATGTGTACAGTACACTTAAGACATAAAATAACTGAAGAAGTGTCAGTTCTGAGCATAATCATTAGCTTCTATTTCTTCCTCATAAGCCTGATCATTGAAGTATTATGTGTAAAAGTGCTAAGCATCATTATCAACTGCTGGTGTTCAAAAACTGTTATAAAAACTGAACACTAAACCACAGAAATAACTCACCTATATGGCAGGAATCAATATTATACTGTTCTCCTGTATCTGCTCACTTTCATGAGGAAATGGGATTTTTTCATAAACTCACTTAGCAATCATTTTATGCCTAGAACTAGTCTCCTTTTCCATCTGTTCTGTAGATGAAGGATTGTGTTCTGCACTGTCTTAAATTTAACAGTTTCACTAGCTCTTATTGTGCCGAAGTTCATGCCAAACCAGCTACCTTGCATCTTTACCTGTATTAACAAAGCAGACCACACTTTCTGCATCACCTGTGAGCTCTTCTAGTTTCAGAGAAACAACAATCACCAAGTTTTGCTATCTTACTTCAAGGAAAACTATCATAAAAGTGCAGCTGGTATTTCAGTACAGTATTAGCATGGCAAATCCTGCAATCGCAATGTAATACTTTTCACCACATGAAAATGTAAAGACACATCCTCTAAAGAACTACCAGAAGGCATCACAGTTGACTCACCATTGGCGTCTTGTACTTGTGGCTCACCACTTCTTTAGTTTCAGGAACTAAAACCGGACGGGCAAGAGACAAAACAAAAAGTTCAAAAAACGAGAGGAAAAGGGGAAAGAAATAGCACAATGTTCCCATGGGAAAGGGAAGGGATGCACACAGACAGCAGGTGCAGGTACAGGGCACCTCACTATCCCTCACTTCTAGATACTCTTCCTTGTCTTTATTTACATTACATATGTCCTTGGAGATACTGGTAATGTAATCATAAATTACTCAGGTTGGCAAAAATATTTCACTGCGTCTGTTTGGAAAACTACGGTAGGTATTTGATGATTCTCAGAGACTCTGACTTTTCTCAAACTCCTTATTCCTGCTAGACAGCAAAATTCATGACAAAATATATTTAATGACAAAACATGCCTAATGTCCTATATTCCATAGGAATTTGTCAGTGCATGATTCCCAAAGGTTTTATCCTTTAGATGTTTGAATCCTTCTCTGCTGAACAACAGATCTCAAAAGAACTGCTGGACACTTTCTAGTAAGTTAGTGAAATCCATGGGGGAAAAAAAAAAAAAAAAGGAGCTGAGGGAGAAAGTTTTCTAAACTGGAAGACTGTTTCCCAGTTCTATTTCAAGAATTTCTCAAGACATTCTTTCTCCTGTCTAGGATATGCATAATAGTATTTACTTGACATACTCACTGAAAATGCTCATTGCTTTTGAACAAGTTGCCTTAAAATAAAATACTGATTTCAGTTACACATATTCTTAAAATACCAGGCTTGTTGATTTCTAGAAGACTTTATATTATAAAGAGGATTAGGGCACTGATGAAAAAAAAAAAAAATCTATTATTCAGAAAATTTGATCTTGCTCCCTTGCAGTTCCTCAAACTAACAGAAAGGAAATAGGCATAATGTAAGTAAATAAAATTTGCTTTTTGTTCTCATTGTGGAATGCATAAAAAAAGCAAGCTGTAACCATCCTATTAGTGTGCATTGCATCTGAACTGTGCCTTTGACCTACACTTGGTCTACAAATACTGTGAACAGATACCATGGGAAATCACCGGGAGAGAACAAAGACCACACTAAGAACATACAAACGGCAAATTTAAAATGTTAAGATCAGTGGAATACCAAGACCAACTCTGAATACTTCCCTTCCAGAATAGCTGAAATTTGCCATGGAATTTCTGTGTCACAACAAAAAAATTTAGAGGAAGCAATACAGAAATGAAGCAAAACCAAATCATACCAGGTTCATAGAGGAAGGGTAAATGTTTTATTACACATAGTACTACTGACAAGAAAATAAACAGAGGCAGATGAGTTCAGTGTGCATAACTAGGAAAAGTCCACAACAAACCTATCCATGCAGATGTTGTCTTTTCAACTATGATATGACATGGCTAAACGCTGGAGAGGGAGACAGATCACACTCTAAGGGGCCAAAATTAGGCAGTGCAGACTGGGTTTGAGAAAGCACTCTAAATATAAACCAGCACGTACTAGTTCTTCTATGTCATGGTATTGTCACTATTGAAAAAAATCTAGCAAAAAGTACAGAATGATTGTAAAAAGTAATATAATATTTTTGTTTAATTTTTCAATTCTCTCTTTTCTTGGAGTTGGCAGTTACATTAAGGACCGAGAAACAAGGGAAGTGCACACCCAGGCTGCACTGCCCCAGTGATACCAGTGACTAGAGTTGGGGAGATAAGGAGGTGCACATCCAAGCTACCTTACCCGTTGGCACCAGGTGTTCCAAATTAACTCCATGTCACCACGGAATAAAGGTGGGAGTGAGGCTGGTGCACAGCCAAATAGGGTAGGACTTTTACAGCTGTGTAAGTCTCACTGCCCACTGGATAACATACAAATGTTCATATACTCTTCAAAAAGCAGGAAAGGAAAGATGTAAGGACCTTGTGCCATGAGGGAAGGAGAGAAGGGAAGCTGTAAAGTCCTGTATCGTAACTGAGAATAGGAAGAGAGGGAACAGGAGAGCACCTAGGCAAGGTACTGTCTCCCCACTTCACAGTCAGTAAGTTGCCTTGTCTTTAAGTAAAGTACTCCTTCACAGTCTTTCCAATAGGGAAAATTCTCCTGAGAGAACTGAGTTAGGAAGAGCAAAAAGAGTGGGTTTGGATTTGCACTCAGAGAAGTCAAAGCACTACCGCTGCAGAATACAAAGAAAAGAAAGAAAAAAAAAAAGGAAAAAGAAAAAAAGACCCAAGCTTCAAATTAAGAGATTAGCAGAAGCACTCTTCTTCTAACATTAAACGTTATTCCTGATAATGTTGCACTAAGTGGATGAAGGGAGTGAATTATTAAGCACCATCCTGCAGCCTTTGGTCCTGTGAATGAAAATATGGTGCTAGCATAGAATGAGTTTAGGGGACATCACTTTACCTGCTGGAGAATGAAGGTTTTCATAGCAGCGGCGGTGAAGGGGCCACAAGAAAGTAAAGCACAAGTACACAGCAGTAACTCAAATTCCAGAGGGAAGAGCCTTACATTTCCTCACTTATTTAAATTCTCCACTTCCATTTGTGGGCAACAATTCCTGAACTTCTGCTTTCATCCTGCTCTGAAATCACAATTCCAACTTTCATGCTGCCATCTAAACCCAGCATTAACACAAACAAATCTTTAATTTCCTGCTGTGATATCACTACTTGGAGCACTCATACTTGGCAAAATCAAATAAACAAATCTTGCATTGAATTATTTCCCACCAGACTGGAGTATGCATGCTTACCACTCTCTACCTTTTTAAGAGGAAAGTACTTTAGTGTACTCCCACTATAACGAATGTGATTGCAAGGTTTACAATGTTTAACACAGCTAAATAACTTCATTCTTAAGTCATCCATGGAAGTTTTTGCTGAATTCTGTTAATTTCCTAATAGTAAACTAATATTTTAATTTCTCTTGAACAGGACAGATTGGCATATCTTCTCATCTTTATAACAATTTTAAAAAAGCAGCTCTGAGGAAGTCTCTCATCTCTGCACAAGAAGAAAGGTTAGCTCCCCTGCACCAACTGTCTTCCTTTCTTCTTTCTCTTCATTAGCTGCATGGGCAAATTGTAAATCTCATTTGGTACATTTAAATTGATTCTTGTCTATGACCTCTATTTTGGGAGAAGGTTATTTTTAATTTAATTGGTTTAATTTCTTGGGTTTTGCTTGTAGTGTCCAACTCCCAGTTCATTTTTAAGTACTTCTTAATATTACCCTTTCACAAGTTCCATATCACAATTCTAGCTTTTGCAATAGGCCCTTGATTACAACATTTTCTGTAAAAAAGAAGTTCTTTTTCTTACAGTTATTACAGTCAGTATTTAGGGGCTAAATGCTGTATTACAGAGTCATCCATAGAAGCTGACTGGAAATAACCATTTTCTTCTTGTGCAATATAAATAAGCTATTCAAAGAAATGCTTGGAGTTAAAACCTCTCAAAAAATGATTGAAAATTCATTTCTGATCCAAGTAATTTCTTTTAAGTTAAAGATTTCAGAAGCTTAAGCCATTTTTTAAGCTAATTTTATGGCCTCTGAACTCTCATCTTTGTAAAACTCATCAATAACCTTCTACAGCCTTAAGCAATTTCTGTAAGTAGTAAAATGAATCATGCCTGTCAGAGTGAAAACATAGTATCAAAGGAATACGCAACCATAAAGTGCAGACAACTTTTGAACATCTAAACTATTAGAAATTTTTCAGGGTTTAAATACAATTATCTGATCATTTGAATAATGAACAATGTTTTCAGAAAATGGGAAAAAAATTTTCACAAATTCAAATCCCAAACTTCTGGGAGATTAGTTTATGGCGAACAACAAGCAAACTGCAATAGTCAGAAAGGCTTTATCATTTGAATACCTTATAACTTTGTATCACTGAAAGGAGACAACACATTAATATGTTCAAAGACATCAGTTTCAGCAATCTCATATTAATTGCCTTTTGTGTTCTAAGAGAGAATATTCTATTCACAGCACCAAAGAACAATGAGAATCTTGGCAAAGGGAGGTGCTGATTAAGATTTTGATTAACAGCCAAAGTATGGATGCTGATCTACCATGAAAAGAATGTTGTAAATTTTATCTTCTTTTTAAACGTTTCATAGATACACTTAAGACCTAGACAAATGTCTCACAGATGGCTGGAAGAACAAATCAGTATGGGTTTGGGGACTATTTCAAGAGAAGTATGTGGATCGCTCTCCCGGAAAGCTGCGTCTGAAGTCACTCATTTTTTTCCAGACACTGGTTAAGTATAGTGTGACTGACACTAACACTGAATAGTAACCCAGAATTTTCCCCAAACTAGACTGTAGGCAGATTATATGTAATAGCAATAACCGACCAAAATAGCACAAATTCTCTATTTTCCCTAACCTTTACTTTTCCACTCTTTACCAGTCATGCTCTGAAACAAAAACCACAGGATAAATAAAGTGCAACCTGACAAAAAATCTGCTCCATACAAGAATGAAATTCCACATAGAGCAAAGAGGAAACTTTGCAATTAACAGCAATTCTTTGTAATGAAAGCACAGTGTGTTGAGAAAGATCAACTATAAGTCCTGCTTAAACGTGTGGTTTCTCAGATGAAAAAGGAACGTACCAAAGAAAATTCCTACACACATCCAAGTTTAACTTGTTTTGTTTGCTTCAGGAGACTCAGAACATCATCCTTCTCCATCAACAAAAAGCACCTAGGCCACAAATCTTAATATGATGAAAATTTTTATGTTAAGTCACCCATCTCTCAGTTAAGCAAACTCTCATGTGCAATCTAATTTCTCTCCCATCTTTGAAACTGCAGTGCAACTCTGAATCTGAAGACTGGAAATTTGAGTTACTGCCATGTGAGTACAGACCTAATATCAAAATAATGTAATTACCAAATTCCTCCAGGACAAAGACTCCTCGCACAGTATTGCACTTTTTAATGTGATTCAGCTCTATGAAAACCTACAAAAACAGGAGGAGAAGTAACATAAAATTAGCCAGTTTGGTTTTTTAAAACTAAAAAACAAAATTAAACAAAAACATCATCACAGCAGATACAACCTGAAGTATTGTAGCATACACTACCAGTTCATTTACAGTTTAATATATAAATAAAGGGTGAAATAAATATTCAAAAGACAAACTTGCCACGATGCTAGAAATCAACAAATAACTTAAAAGTGCTAAGAAGCGAAGACAGCAGAAGATGAAGTACCTTCCGCTCCTTGCAGGAGGAGAAAGCATGGAAGAGAAACGAAGGAGTTAGTAACTCTGACATATCCAACATTGCTACCCCTTCAGGCACTCAAATGAGTTATTGCAAAAAGAATACCAACACACCTGAAATACAACAGAAGAGGGGGACGAGAAAAAAGCTGGCTCCCAAATTTGGCACGATTTGTAGCCTCTGATCCATCCCAGTTAGTTTCTGCCCCTCCATGCATCCTCCTCCGGCACAGAGGGCAGGTAAGGGGCACTATGCTTCCCACCCTGACACCAATCCTCCTAACCTATCTCCCTTAGTCGAATTTAATCCAATGAGGAACCCCTAATCTTCCTTCTCCCTGACAGCCTTGCCGTTTAAGATTTTACTACAGTTTATGATATATAACCTGCATACTTACTCTTGGAACTGTCTCCTTTAACGGTTAGTACCGGTTTTCTGATTTAAGCAGGTTGGAAGAGTTTGGACCCTTCTCTACTGTTTGCTCACTTCACATACAGCTGCTGCCAGCTGAGCCGTCACTTCGAAAATAAACCTCCTTTAAACTTGTTTTACATAAGTGAACCCCAAAAGACAAAACAGTTTAAACTACACGACTAGGTTTTTCAGTCCAGAACCTAGATGCTAAGATTGCATAATAAACAGGTTCTCTGAGCATAACGAATTTGTTCAATACCCAATCTCTATTTCACAATACAAACCAGTCCCTTCTTATATGCACATCTCCAAAAGGGTCAGAATCAGTACACAGACGTAAGAAGCTGTAGAAAGTACTATACAGACTCAATTCCATATTCCAGTTTCTAATATACTTGCTTTTTCAAGGCACAAAGAGTAACATTGCCCTAACATTCACAGTAAGTCTATGTCCAATACCTTAGAAAGACCCTTGCAAGAATATATTACAATAGTCTGGATTGATACTTTCAGTGCTTATACACTTATAACACCACGATCTCAGGACCTTTTTAAAAAAAGGTTACTACAGAAACTTCATTGTCTTGGAAAGGAAAAGTGAAAGGAAAACACTGCAACTCTGAACCCCCCTTGAAAGTATGAGCAACACCCGTTTAATCACAGATGATATCCTACCCAAGAAAGGCAAAAGACGACAACACCAGAAATTATTGTGGGTTTGGTTTTTTGTCTTTTTTTCCTTTTTCGTTTTTTTGTTTTGTTTTTTTTTTTAAAGAAACAGGCTTATCCGTATCAATAGAGATCAGTAAATGCACCGTACATCTGAGAGAAGTCAGGCTGATGTTCAAGTCAAAGGGGTTTTATTATTTTTATTAGCAGAGAACTAACAAACAGACCCAGGATATTTTTTGCTCAATATAAAAAACCTAAACTTCCACTTACTTAGAAAATCTGAAGCTTTCTTTCTGCTTACATTCAAGCACTCAAGGGAAAGGAGACTTAATACCATCTTTCTTGTTTGCCTGTTTTCGCCCATGCTCTGCATCAGTTTGGTTGGTCAAAAACTTTTTTTTTTTTTTGAGGAATAGTTACAGAGTAAACAAGTCAATAACAGAACACTTTATTGCACTTAGTTTCCTTTTTCTGGGAGAAGTTTTTGCTAGTCGTCTAAAGTACAAAATTCAGAAACGCAACAGAAAGGCTCAGGCGAAATATCGATTGTTTTATCTGGTAACAGTAAAGCTGCCTAAAAGACTTGACTGCCCCAGGTGCTCATGATCTGAGTATAACATTAAGGAGTGCTGCATTTCCACAAGAATTATGAGCAAGATGAGTATTTATTGAGTTTGTCACAATTACAGTAAGTTACCCATTTTCAGAAGACATATGAGTTGATGGGCAATTTCTTGCTGTGTTGTTTAAGGGACAGAGATGCTCTCCTCTCACTCAATCAGAAAACAAGCGGAAAGGAAATAAGAGTTACTTACCCTAGGGAAACTGTGGTTCTTCAAGACAGAGCATTCAGTGTGGATCCTACTGTAGATGGGCATGTGCCTGCTGCGTTTTATTATACTTCAGTCTGTTTTTGACACAGATGAATTCATAACGGGGACAGAGTTACTGAGTCCCAATATCATAACGTAATTTGTAGATGTAAACTTGGAATAATCTGCCAACGCCACAGGTACACTTGATTCCTCCCTATTCCAAAGGGCTTCCCCTGGCCTGCTAAGCACAGATAGTCTTGAACATTTTTTTCTTCTTAAACATGTATGCTGCTGGCATGATGAAATAATTTGTGAACACTAAAGACAACTATCGTGTGTCAATAGTAGGTTGGCCCACCATGCATCTAAGACATTTCCGGAAGAATTCACAAGGTGGTAGGAAAGTATACACACTGCAAACCAAGAGCCTTCAAAAACAGTTTCATGAAAGCAAGCACCATTCTAACACTGAAGCAGTACGTTCAGTGTTCTCAGGTAGGACAGAATACACTCAGTTGGTTTTTTAAATTTTTTTCTTTTTAAAGTGGAAACCCCTCTTCCTATGTTCTAAATTATTTGTTTCTATGATGTCCAGCCTAGCAGAGCAATAGAAATCCCTTCTGTTATTAAGCTGCATTGCTGAAAAGAATACTTGGAAAGAGGGCCAAGAACAGGGCCTGTATATGAAGTAAGAAGAGGAAGATGAGGAGAAAGCTGTGCTTGAGGAGGCCCTGTAGGCATTTGTTGGTCAGTAGCCCCAGCCACACTCAACAGAAACAGAAAAAGCTATTTTCAACACAGAGATATGGCTGTAGGATCCTGGGTTAAATCATGCTCATATACATATTCTGAAATCAATACCCTTAGGGAGCAATTCACATAATTTATATGAAAATTGGAAAGGACAATTCATCTAGAACAGCAGACGTTTTTATCAAGAAAGCAGACTGGTGGATGAGTCTTAGAATGCAAACATCCTTTAGCTCCACAGATTATGAAATTGGAGGGGAGGTATGGTGCAATTAGTAGGAATCCTTTACATCCTGCTACAGTTGTCCATTCTATATAGACCCTCAAATGGCAGACTTTTGATGTCTGTCTTCTCAACACTTTGTGTTGAGAAAGAAACCAAGGATATGTCTTAGGTCCACTAAATGGTACTGAATGCCCTTGCCAGCTGGCAATGTAAATCTAACAGGTGAAGAATTAAACATATTGAATAAATGAAGTGCATTTTCCAGAACTGTACTTGTTTCAATGTCCATCTTAAGTAATGGAAATTCATCTAGCTACAGCCTCATTGGAAAAGTGATGAAGAGGAGGAATAATCTTTCAGGTGGTGGAAAACAGCTGGCATACTTCCTGGGTCTGACCTGCACAGACTGTCTTCCAGAAAAGATATAGTCATTTTCATCACAGACAGCAGATTAGAACACCACTTTCTGTAAGGAAGGATATGATAAAAGCTAGTACTCTAGGAGTGCTGTTGGTAGCACAGAACTCAGTATCTCTGGTATGAAATTCAACTGGTAATGGTCCTGATAATTGTATAATAATAATCAGTACTACGTTTCCCTAAGGTTTCTTCCAGAATATCATTCCAGTCGGTGGGGGGGGGGGGGCAGACACGGACGACCCGGGGGGGAAGACTGTGAATTTAAGGACAAAGGTATGTTTTGGGATTTGGAGTTTTCCTTTTCAACAGATGCATGTGTGCTCACTATGTGCTTAATCCAGAGTGTCTTTGTCTTGTGAAGCTGCCTGTTACACTTCAGAAAATATGACGATGATGAGGCAGCAATGCCTTGGTTTGAGGTAAAACAGAACCAATTTTCTTTTCAATAGTTTTTCTTTTCAGTTGTTTCTTCTAACTGAACTGTACTCTGAAATTAATAGCCTATTTTTCAGACAGTGTCTGCTTCCAACAGATAATGCCTAATGTTTATAGTTAATACTTTTCTCACTGCCTGGCTGTTTGTTTATGAAATACACTCATCTCTGTAGACTGTTCAAGAAATGAGCATTTTGAGCTCAACAACATTTTTGAGTTCTGGCAAAAGAAGAAAAAGGAGAAACAAAAAGAACATCCCCTATGGTGTCCTTATCTTAAGACAAAGTAATTTCTATTATGTCCATTTCTAATGATATCAAACTGTTCCCAGGGTTCAATTTTCAAAGGCTTTAGACCTGCCATTTCCAATACCTACAAAAATTTATTCTGTACTACCAATGAGTTCCTCTTGCAGGTCTTTGTATTTCAGCATAGCCAACAAAAAGTTAAAATCTATAACTAAGTCAGGTAGACTGTTCCATCACCAAGTAGGTTTGAAATACCACAGCAGGTCAGCTGTAGTCCAGGTTCTACCCTGGTAATAGACAGGAAGAAAACTGAAGGAAGTTTACAACTCTCCACGCTTTCTACTGGCACAAACAAACTCAAAGAGGCATATGGTGCTGCTGTGACCTTGGGAGAAGCATTAAAGATTCTGAGCATGTGTGTTTGAGATGCACGTGCACTTCCAGTGGGATCTACACTGATGTATCCTCAAAGAAGAACAAAGCTTGTGTGGGGAGAAAAGTCTAGTCAGGAGGAAAGGAAAAAAAACCACACTGCACAGAGGACTGACGGAAGCTTTTCTTTCTCTCTTTCTCTCTCTCTCTCACACACACACACTCTCTCCCCCCTAAAAATTGATTCTACTGTCTAGCATAGCATGCATTTAATATCATATGCAAAACAAAAAACAAAGCAAAATAAAAAACAAGGATCAAAGGAAGCAACAGAAACAACATCCAGAGAAAGGAAGAAATGACAGTTCTAGTTGTGTTTCCTCTATGCCCATAAGATTTGCTATTTGGAAGGAAAAAAGAATCAGTAATTTTTTTATTTTGTGAATTACAACAAAAGCCACTTTCCCATTTTATTTTCATACTAAATTCTACAGATAATTTCTCAAATTTTAAACCAAGACAGATTGACTATGATGCAGAAGGTTGCCCTCTGTACCTGCAATATTCAAACACTGTATCTTTAAGGTTGACTGCTTGTGCCATGAGAATATGTGCACAGTGTGATGCATTATGGCAACTTAGATTACTACTGATCACTTTTCCTGTCCCTTAATACACATTGCCTACCATTTGTTTTGTGCTTAGACATTTCAGACCACCAGGAACAAGAAGCTGAAACATGTTCCTTGAGTTGATTATAGTTTTCCTGAGGATATTTAATTTCAGCACATTTTTACATACATATATGTATTTCTATATGCATGTGTTTGTGTGTAAATAGACATAGGCTTTTTTTACCCCCACCATGCTATCCCTTGTCCTTGTTGGTACTCTGGGAAGAGGAAACACATATACAGGCGTGCTGCAAAAAGCTTCATGCTCACAGTCTTCTCATAGATTTCCCTCATACCTGACTGTGCATAAATTTCAGATTAATTCCTTCCAGTGTGACCTGAAGAAGACCTCCTTCGCCAGTTTTCATATCCTGCACAGGGAACTCGCCACCCAACTCAGGGCCTGTGATATGGTAATAAAAAAATTTAAAAAAAAAAAAAAATCCAAAGACAAATGAACAAACAAAAATATCCAGATAGAGAGAGAGAAAGAAAGAATAGAAAGCAGTCAGCCAAGTCACGATATGTGGAAGGGAAACATAAAACAATAACAACACAATTTCTATTTGATGTGAATAATGAGAGGACACTACTAAGAATAGTAGGGAGCATTTCAGTAGAGTCCCCTCACTAATGACAGCCTTCTGAGAACCACCAGACTTTTAAGTATCATAACAAATTCATCCTGGTTACACAGAGGGACATCACTGTCAGCTCAGTTTGTATTTATTGTAGTCCATATTGGGGTTATATTTGTTTGTTTTAAATGTCAATGTTCCATTTCTGCATGGTAAGATGCTGCAATCACATTCAAACACATAAGCAAGCACAAACTAGGCTTGCATTTGTGAGCTTGATGATTTTATATGGCATTGTTTCATGCTTTCAGCAATGAAAAAGTCAACATGGTTACAACAATGACGATTTAATAAAGGACATTAATAGATGACAGTCTAGGCATTTTTATTTATTTTCTTTTGTATCATTCAGTTCAGCTAGAAAATGCTTTCTTATAATGATTTTTTTAAAAAATATCATTTGTGCAGAGCCACCGAACTCTTTCTAATACTACACTATTGTCCAATTCTTAAAATAGCTTTCAAAGACACTTTTGCCTCCTCTGCCCTCAGTGAAAGTCCAGTCCTTCCTCCCCCTCCTCAAATTACGCCAGACTAATGGTAGAAGGAATGGTGGCTCTTCCAAGCTCCAACAGCTAGCTGAGAGCTGAACACTTAGGATGCTAGATTTAAACACGAGTCGTTTTCTCAATCATGCTGATCACAGTTACGAGTATAAAAATGTAGATCCCTCAGATTTGGCAATACGACACACCTAAGATAGGCATGTACCTAAAAGCACGTCTCCCAGAGTTCTACAGTCTACTTGGGGGGGGAGGAAGAAATTCTGGCAACAAAAATCAAACTTGAAAACATGAAACAACAGTGATGATAACCTGAACCTGCAAACAGACTCCACCAAGAGAGAAACAACCATCTTATGAAGGTATAAAGTAAGCCACCTTCATGTTTGTTACCCAGGTTCATACAGCACCTGCTGCTCCATAGACTAAGAAGAATGGAAAATTGCCTTCCCCAAGAACTCAATCTCCCAAAACTGTAAATCCACTTTTCTAGTGTTTTTTGACTCAACAGGAAAAGGAAAGGGACGTTTGCCAAGAAAAGTTTCTCCAGTGTAATTATACTATCCTGTCCCAGATGATGATGCAAGACTAAGAAGAATGTCTACACTGGAGAAGTTATACTGACACTTGGTTAACTTCACCTTTTGAATTGCACCAATATTTTCCAGTATAGAAAAGGTTTATGCACTGAGAAGACTACAGAAAGCTGCAGATTCATCACCATAGATTCACTAACACAAACAAGCATATTTATTAGCCTCCGTTTTCAACACGAAGGGGACAAAATAGTCCTATGTCTCAACCAGGAATATAAGGACTAGCTAGCCAACCACAAAGAGAAAGAGAAGCTGAAGTTTCATAGTCTTTTCTAGTTATCGTTTTACTGACAGATAGTCCTCCTTACATGTAACTCTTCTTTACACGTTTTGTTTTTGTTTGTATTTAGAATGAGGTATATGGGGGCAAGCTAATGATACCACTAAGTCTGCTACATACACCACAGATATACAAAGCTACCCTAACATTTCTAAGTAAAAGGAGATTATGTTCAAAGAAGTTATTAATAAAAATGTTGATTGCAGATTAAACAACAAATGTTCCCAACAAGCAAAATCTTGTACCTGGTTTAATGCTTTGCTGTCTTGCTGCTGCTCGCTCCATGCTGTCTTTTACACAGTAGTATAATTCCCGACACTAACATATAAAAGAGTAATACAAGTTATTTTTCCAAATTATTCAAGGAAAAGAACAGCAAGATTTTAAAACTCTACAAAAAGAACAAGCCCCATGCGGTGCATAACAACAAAAAGCCCGTAAAAGTTCAACCACAGCTAATTACTAGATGGTATTTAAATTTATTTTTCAAGTTGACAGCAGAACTATTTTGTATCATTTCATAGCACAAGCTAGTGAAGAGTTCATGGCTTGGCACATGCTCATGAGCAATCTAACCACATTTACTCAGTTTCCTAGAAAACAAAAAGCCTCAAAATAATGTCACAATCTCTCTCTTTTGGCTTCCAGCCATCGATGTTACTGGTCATGCTCATATGATCCATCAATTTCCTTACGCCACATTCTTCTATTCACCTTCACAGAATCACAGAAAGTTAAGGGTTGGAAGGGACCTCTGGAGATGATCTGGTCCAACCCCCCTGCCAGAGCAGGTCCACCTAGAGCAGGTTGCACAGGGTGGCATCCAGGTGGGTTTTGAATGTCTCCAGAGTCAGAGACTCCACCACCTCTCTGGGCAGCCTGTTCCAGTGCTCTGCCACCCTCAAAGTAAAGAAGTTCCTCCTCATGTTGAGATGGAACTTCCAATATTCGCGTTTATACCCATTGCCCCTTGTCCTGTCACTGGGTACCACTGAAAAAAGACTGGCCCCCTCCTCCTGGCACCCTCCCTTTAAGGATTTGTAAACATTGATGAGATGCCCCCCCTCACTCTTCTCTTTTCTGGACTGAAAAGACCCAACTCCCTCAGCCTTTCCTCATAAGATGCTCCAGCCCCCTAATCATCTTGTGGCCCTTCGCTGCACCTCTGCTCCAACCCCCCTCT
Source organism: Chionis minor (assembly GCA_013398295.1). Lineage (NCBI taxonomy): Eukaryota > Metazoa > Chordata > Aves > Charadriiformes > Chionidae > Chionis > Chionis minor. Next base: position 199,763 of record VZSF01007401.1, read on the forward strand.
CTAGTATCAAATAATAGTTAAACCATAATCTCAGAGTACAATATAAGAAAGTTTTTTATCAGAAGCCTAAGATACACGTAGTTAGTTTTTTAAGTAAGTTCTGTCGCACACTGTTTTTGTCCTCCTTCTGTTTGTATTCACACCTGCATCATGATGACCTGGTCTCTGTAAAATGAATTTTTTGAAGCAGAAATCTAATCCTTTTATATATTGCAGAGATAACAACTTTTCAATATATTACTCGCATTCACAAATCTTTACCTCTTGTTTGCTGGTCATTTGCTAATCCTTTTATATATCGCAAAGATAACAACTTTTCAATATATTACTCGCATTCACAAATCTTTACCTCTTGTTTGCTGGTCATTGTGTAGGAATGACTTGAGTTCTAAGAGTTACTGGAGTTTTCCTGGTAGGTTTAAGTTCTTTCTTTATATTTGCAATTAGTTATAAGGAGAAGAAAAGGGCTTTCATATAAGTGGAGAATGTAGGCATATGTGAAATAAAACACCGGCCCATGGAGAAACATTTTTATCTATTTGGGGGTTTTTTATCACTTTGGGTTTGTCATTAAAAATGACACAATTAACTCAATTATTAAAACATAGTTTTATTTAGCTTTTCCCTCATGAATCTACCACAGTATTTTTACTACCTTTATAAGTCTGCAACCTCACACAATATTTAGTTATACTGATGCTTTAAACATTTAATTTCTTAAATTACATCCTGCTTTGCTACTGTCTTCAGGTAAATCACAAGGCATAATGCCAGCTTCAGGTGTCCATGCTGTTAAACAGCTGTTGCAGTTCAGTATCCAGTGCTGTGGAGAGAATGCTATTTTTTGATTAAACATCGAATATGACACACCAAGGATTTGCTTCTTCTAGGCAGCTTTCCCTCAGTATTGTGTGTATTAAACAAGACAGGTACCTTCTTTGTGTAGAACTTGTTCAGTTGTGTCTCCTGACCATTCCTCCGCCAGAGGCACAGCACTTTTGTTTTGGGACAATAAGTCATGTTGATAAGTTTCTCATACCACCAACGTTCATAGACAGTTCCAATGTTGCTTCTCAGCACAATGCAATCATCACATACCTGGGAATGCATAGTATTACATAAGATTTCTAATATTACTTACTGAACATTATTAGTTGCATTAATATTAATTATTCTTGTCTCTACCTCCATGAAAAATATGTCTCCTGTTGTGTCTGTCCCAGCATGTACTACAAAAGTCTGCTTCTTGATGTGGCGGCTGCCGCTGGGTCTCACAGGGAGTTCCCGTCCATTCTAGAGAAAAAAAAAAAAGCAATCATTAATGAACTTTGAAAGCAATTTCTCCTATCTATAGAAAAAAGTCCATTAGGTGGGCACTAGAAGCCTTTTCAACAAATGAGAGAAAAAAAAGTATTTTTAACCCAGCTGATTGGAAGCTATTTTGGACAAAGCCTTAAGCAAGATACTCTATTTAAAGTTTAGTTTCAACACGTGTGACAATGAGTTATCACAGCATACAACAACATTCACGCTGGTACCATACTCAGTATGGGATAGTGAGGGGTCCGGGTTCTGGTAACATTGCAGTAAACTGGTCTGCTCTTCCCCACTTAATCATAAGGTAATTTTGTGATCTTTCTGTGCGTAAAACTAATTTCCAAATGTAAAAATGCTTTCAAAAATTAGCTTCCAAAGGGCCTAAACTTGCATCCAACCTGGTGACGGTTGTGTTATAAGCTGGCTAGTTCTATTAACTGAAGTGTTAACCTGTATTGTTAACGAGCATTACAGGACATAAGGTTTATTCTGCACGGCAGTTGATAGAGGAAAGAGTTTTTATAGAAACTGATTGCTACCAGTCTTATAATGACCTGGAAAACAACGGAAAACTAAGCATTTGTTACAGCCATAGTAAGAATAAAGGTTCCCACCTACAAAAGTGATACTAAGAAAACGTTTGGGTTGCACAGAACTGTGCTGCTGAGGTGTGATGTGTATACATATTTGTTCTAATTATAATGTTATGCAATTATCAATATTATAAACAAGGTCATACAATCACAGTCTTTATTCTATACATGTGAAGGCAGTTTTAATAATTCAGTTATTTTTTAAAATTTTTATATTTTTAAATTAGTGTTGCGGAGCACTTACAGAAGAATTTTCAGATAATTTTTTTTTCCTCTGCTGTAGATCCCAGAAATATATCACTCGTCACTGTTTTACTTACCAGAGTGGCGAGCTTGTCTAGAATATCATTTATTTGCTGGCTGTGCACCAATCCAATATGTGATTTTCCCATTAGACGACGCACCTTTTTCCTAATATCGTTCTTGTTCACCTAGAAAGCAGATATAAAGACAATTACTTACTCTTCTTTATCCACAGGCAGCAACTCCTATCTCCCCAAATCAACACATCTTGTTCTCATTGCTAAGACAGCAAAACAACTCCAGTTCCATCACGCTAGGGCCTCTTTAGCCCAGCAGAAGTTGCACATATACCACTTCTCCCAGCTACTGGGCACAACAGATTTCCTGCCTACTCTTGCACAACAGAGCAGCAATTCTGCTACCCTCCGCTTCCAACTACTGACATCAAAAGCCTCTGTTCTCCATGTTGCCACTTATATGATGGATCTCATCTGCCAGGCTAGCTTCTCCACCTCTTCCACTACAAGGAGTTGATTTAGCCAACTGTGGAGCCCGCAGCACAAGAAATACTAACACAAAGGCACGGTATCTTTCAGAATTCTCACTCTTTCACAGTCTGTTTCCTGATCACTAGCCCAGAGCTCTAAAACATTTCCAGACAGTCCTCAAACAGCAGCAGGTTCCTCCCGAAGATGAGCTGCAGGGAAGCTCAGAAGCAAGACATTTCTGCCCCAGGTGACATTTCAAAAGGCTATTATGAATGCCAGCCATTGATACTAAAGGCTTCAAAACAGTACACTCCAGCTGGAGCGCTGACTTCAAGCTAGACTGGACATTCTTCTACCATAATGCTATGGAGCACACAAAACAAATGCAACCTGCTTCCTTCCTTTGGCAAGAATTTTTTGCACTTGAAAGCTGGGTTTTGTTTTTGTTTTTTAAGGTAAAAACTACTAGGCTCTGCCATCCAAAACAAAAAATAAATTAAAATACCAAGGTGTCGGGTTTGGAGGATTATGCTTCCCTTGATAGCTCAGAAGAATTCACCTTTAGTAAAAGAAGGCCTTCCAACTTAGCAGTTTCTACTAGAAGCTGCCCTAAGATGAGATACCTTGGTACAGTCTTTAGTGTCTTAAAGCCTTAACACCAACTGCTTGGAAAAAATCCTATATGCAAATAATATATACCAAATTCTAGATCCAGCACCTTTTATCCAAAAACTGATAATCGGGGGGGGGGGGGGGGGGGGAACACAGAAA
>VZSF01007401.1:203201-258138 GCA_013398295.1 Chionis minor
GGGGGGGGGGGAACATCAGTAACAAAAAACTCCAACACCTGCAACCCTTCTTTTTTGCCCAGTTCTTCATCCTATCCTCACTCTTGAGCATCTCCAAAGATGAACTGAAAGAAACAGTATTTTTATCACAACTCTTAGATTCCCTGGCTTCCCTTTTCATCAATTACCTGCAGGCGCAGAGTGATACCATTTCCAAAGGCATAATATCCTGTTTGCCTCCTTATCTCTTTCCACCAGAAAACTTGTTTTTTACTACACCAAAAGACCCTCTTTCTCTCTGGGACTAACTCTATCAACACCTCCCATGAGACAGCCTTTTGAAACCAACATTATTTGCTCTTCTCTTTTGCATCCTTTGATGAAAGTATCTGCACTGGTTATTATTACTTCTACTTCAAGTATTGCAGGGATGCAAGTCCTAATGACCACCTGCCAGAGTCGTCTTCTGAAATACACTCATTCCAAATATACTCAAATTCCATCTTAAAACTTACCACCACATTTCATTTATACCAGGAAAAATCAATAACTTCTTTTTCCCCACTCCCCGACTGTCAAGTGGTTACACTGGACAGCATGGCGCATCAAGTCTGCTACAGGTACAACCACGCACCTAAGCTGGTTCTGAACATGACAAAAATTTTAGAAGATTGATTTTCAAGTGACTTTGAGAGAAGATTTGGATTATCTCAGAAATTATTCAGACTAAAAGAAAGATATGGCTAGTAGTCACCCTACAGCATAGGCACAGCCCACTGAATGAGACAAGAAGTTCCTTGCTAGTAATGGCAAATTTCATATTGAGCTATTGATACGCATATTCACAGTCTACCATGTTCTCCTTTTACCTCTGACTTCTCTATGAAGATTTGGAATTTGCAGCTGTGAAGAAAGATTAGAAGATGATCTCTACTTAATTTATAATGCATACTCTTAAGAATGTCCAGTAAAGGTACTAGTAGGGCTAAAAAAATGTTTCTTTTCAATGACAATGTATATGCATACCCATGGCATAGAACTGCGTAAATTCAGAGAACATATCTCAAAGAATTTCTAGGTATTGAAGCAATTTTTTCATTAAGATCAGGAGATGTTTTATAACTTTTTTTGTACTTCACTGTTCTGGGCTCTGTGAACAGAGGTGCATGGTTTCAAGACAACACCAACAAAATACACTGCTTAAATCTGAGCAGTGATCTATTTAAAAGAAGTCACCTTTATCATAAGCATATAAGCAATCATGTTATGCAGCAGTGTAGCCAACAAGCGGTCCTCATCATCCTCCAAACGCTTTCGATCATGTTCTCCCAGGGAAAGATACCTGCAAGAAGAGCTAAATCTGAAGCAGACTCACAGGCATTCTTCATCCAATTCATTAGAGCACTGGCAGAGGACAGAGCACCATTTGTAAAGTGTATGGCAAATAAAACCTCCGAAAACACTTAGCCAAATGGGCATTTTCCAGTAAAACACTGTCATTGCTAATTAAACATTTCCATTAATTATTAACTAGTTGAAGCAAATAACATCTGCTCAATGGAAAAGTTATCAGCGGTCTGCTGGGCTTATCCATCTCCTCTTTTCTACAGTCACAGCTCCATGACAATTACAGCTGCCAGAAGAGGAACATACAACTCGGTACAGGAGCTACCTGCCTTTAGAGCTTAAATGCATCTACAAGGCAGAAGTAAACTAATGAAGAAAGCATGCAAGCATTTTCTTTTTCCAGTAAGGTAGGTATTTTGTGGAAAAAGAAACAGTTTTCAAACAAGCACCCACAAACTAGTTCTTATTTTGGCTGCAGATCCCATGTTACATGACAACACAGGCACATGTGGTACAGCTGTGTGTGGTAAAAAGAGCAGAGAATGACCAGATATTAACAGAGCTGAGGAAAAAAAAAAAAGGAGGGTGCGGGGACAAGCAGGTAGCGAACATTGACATTTTAGAAGTAGTCTAGCTTTAAGCAACCCCATAGATGTTTATATAGAGTGGTTCCTCATGTTTTTTTGTTTGTTTAACTGCAAACAGCAAAGTAAAAACAACTGTAAGTGACTCTGCATTTTGAGAAGGTTCAAAATAGAGTTTCTGAAGACATGTAGTTCTTTCACATTATGTCAACACATCGATATATTCCTTTATTCCAGGATGTAATCATCTTGCCACAGAAATCTCTCACTTTACTATCTAGTCTATTCCATCTATGCATACTGTGATTATGTTTACATTACCCATTTCTCTGGAAATATCACCTCTCCACAGAAGTTAAAAAAAATGTACGTCACAAACAGAGATAGTATTTCAGTATCAGGAGATACCGGCCAGCATAGAGACAAAAGGCTCTCTGGAGCAGTCAGGTATAGTAACAAGGTTTACAACATAACAATAACACGTTCAGCAGAATTTTTTATTTTTTTTTTTAACTATTTCCACCCCAGGTAAAACAATGAGGAGGAAAGAGGTCTGCTAAAGAACTTTACCTGTCAATCATCTCCTGAGGTCCCTGGTCCATCCCCATTCCTTCTCTCTCTAACATCACAGCATCCAAAAAAGCATCTTCCCAGAACTGCATCTGGTCCCACAAAGTTGAACGCTCTTTGCCTATGCAAGGTATACAAAAATTGAGCATTTACTCCATTTACTCCAGTCAAATGCAAAGATTAATTCCTGTTCCCTCCCACTCCTTGAAAATACCATAAGGCAACACACAATTAATCCGTATTTGAAAAAAAAAAAAAAAAAAAAGAACAGGTTACTTTTAAACCACAAGCAATATTACAACTCAAGAAAAGTGCAAAAGAGAAGACAAGACACCTCTCATTCTAATTCATGGCATCATCTTTTCAAACCCTCTCACAAAAGTACCTCTTATCTCTATTCTTTAAGGAGTACACTGTTAACATTGCCCAAAAGAGACAGGAATATCTCACACAAACACAGATCGTGGCAAACAGAGAAGTGGAAAGATATGATTATTACTCAGAGAGAAGGTTTCCATTGCAGCATCCTCTAACTGGTCCCAGACAGATCCTTTATCCCTACCTGCTCCATTCCAAGCAGGTAGGAACGATAAATGGAAAGGATGAAAAACACAGGAAAAGAGAGCTCTCGATTAACAGCAAGTCCAGATGAAATGCATTTCAAAAAAGGCAATATACTCCTAATTCAAGGATACACTTGATGGCCATTAGTATTGTGAGTTTAGTAGCCTGCTGTTCAATGACTTAAGCTGAATGATCTTTTTTGAGGTCAGTGATACATTTTAGCTCTCCATGCATACCTAAGTAAGTTCCTTTTTCCAACAGTTTAAAGAATTCATACTCAAGAACAGCAAGACATTTGGACAAACTACATTTTATGCAAACTACACCACTCATACCCATCTTCTCTTAATCAATCTCCCCAGCAAATCTTTGGCTTTACTCTGAATGGCTTGATGTGCCCTCCTATTCCACCAGTATGGGCAACAGTAAGTGGTTAAAAACGGTCTCTGGGAACGTAAAAATTCTAGTCTGCCTCAGACATAGCTCCACTTGAACGTCACTCTAAAAGATCCCCTCCCCACAAAAAAAATAGTTTACCCAGAAGTCCTTCATAAAGATAGACACGTTGGTTCCCATCCTCTGGACATCTCCCTGGAGTACTGCCTTTGCTATCCTTCACACTTTGCTTCAGGTTGTGAGACTTTGCCTGAAAATAATACAAGAGGTGTCAGACAATTTAACTCTGTGCCCTGCAGGGCTGTTTCTTGCAGTCCACTGTTGTGCTTAACAGATGCAGTTTGCAAGCTATACTTCATAGATGCTTCTCCCACAAATGTTCACGAAACAAATAAATTACTCTGCTCAAAGAGTCAGGTAATACACTTACAATTCCAGAGTCAGGCAGAGGGAGAAAAAAAAAAAACCACAACCAAAACAGACAGACAGAGAAATCAAAACACAGAGAAAGCAAAATGCTTCCCTGAAAGAAAACAGACAAAACAAAAAATACAAATCCCAGACTAAAGGAAATAACAGTTAAATCTCTTCTGTCCCCCATATTTCACGCTTATGCAGCAAGTTTGCCCAAAGTCTTTCCCACTGTTTGGAAAATAGCTGAATAGTACGGTCATTGTAGAGATTGTGAGGAATGGAGGAAGAAATACTCAGCCTTCTCAGGGCTACACAGAAAATGAATATTTACATGCAGAATAAGATTACCAGAGCTCTCTCTCACATTCAGACTTTACAGGTTTTTCTTTCATTTACCATAAAAGATGTGAGCCTACTGTTCTCAACAAATCATGTATAGGCACAGGAAACGAAGAAAGGTACGTGGATCCATCCAAAATTACATCTTTAATATTTTAATATTGTAAGTCATTATTGATTATCCCTTAGAACATAATCAGAGATCCTCTTCCACACATACACACACATTGGAATGATTACTCTACAATATTTAATTAAAAAAAAATGGAAGCCTACAATGCCCTTACAAAGATAGAGCTAGTAGCAGAATTTGTCTCAATTTCACTGTCTGACACCGTGCCTCTGGATCCTGTCAAATTGCCACCATTTTCCACACTTGGGCCGTCACCAGCATTGCTACTCAAGTCACTGTCTGCTCCTAATGTCTCTCCAGAACTGTTACTAACCTGTGGAGAGAAATAAAGCAGTTACCTTCAATAGACAAAGACACTGTCAAGAGAGAAGTTGCAAAATATCTCTTCTTAAGGCACAAAATAAGAAGTGGTACAACCAAAGGCTACATTTGCCTTCTCTCCTTCAGTAACGTTATCTTTTAATCAAATCCTACTTTGCAGAAAAAGATGAAGAGAAACTCGAAAAGCCCTTCAGAAAAGTCACAGAAGGTTGGAAGGCATCTGTTAAGATCCTCTATAGATGAGTCCCACTGCTCAAGTAGGGTCAGCTAGAGAACATTGCTGAGGATCATGTCCAGTCAGGTTTTTTAAAGTCTCCATAGATGGAGAATCCACCACCTCTCTGGGAAAGCTGCTCCAGTGTTTGACCACCCTCAAACTAAGAAAGTATTTTCTTGTGTTCAGATGGAATTTCCTGTGCTTTAATTTTTGTATTGACTGCCCTTGTCCTGCCAGTGAGTACTACTGAGAAAAGCCTAGCTCCCTTGCCTTTATTCCCTCCCATCAGGTATTTATACCTATTCATAAGATATCTGCCCTGAGCCTTCTCTTCTCCAGGCTGAAGAGTCCCAGGTCTCCCAGTCTCTCCTCTCACAAAAGATGCTCCAGTCCCTCAGTTGTGTTTGTGGCCTTGAGCTGGACTCACGCGAGTAAGTCCTTATCCTTCTTGTATTGGGGAGCCTAGAACTGCATGTAATACCCCAGATGCAGCTTCACCAGTGCTGAGTAAAGCTGAAGGATCACGTCTCTCAGCCTGCTGACAATGCTCTTCCTAATACAGCCCAGAATACCACTGGTCTTTTCCATCACAAGGGTGCACTGCTGGCTCACAGTCAGCTTATTGTCCACCAGGATCCCGAGGTCCTTCCCAGCAAAGCTGTTTTCCAGCCAGTCATCCCCCCAGCATGTACTGGTGCCTGAGGTTACTCTTCCCCACATGCGTGACATGGCATTTTCCCCTTGTTGAACTTCATAGGTTCCTTTCTGCGCAGTGCTCCAGCCTGGAGAATGCTACCTCTGAAAGGCAGCACAACCATTTTGTCCATCAGTCACTTCTCCCAGTTTTTTTATCATCTGCAAACTTGCTCTGTACTGTCATCCAGGACATTAAGTGAAGATGTTGAACAGCATTGGCCCCGGTACCGACCCTGGGGGTACATTACTAGTGACTTGTCTCCAGCTGGACTTTGTGCCACTGATGACAATACTCTCAGCCCAGTTGTTCAGGCAGTTTTCAGTCCATCTCATTGTCCACTTCCCTAATCCATACTTTGTCAGCCTGTCTATGTTACAGGAGATCGTGTCAAAAGCCTTACAGAAGTTGAGGTAAACAACATCTGCTTCTCTCCTCACAATCATGAAGCTAGTTAGCCATTTTAGAAGGCTATCAGGTTGGTTATGCTTGCTCCTTTGTAAATCCATGATGACTAGTCCCATTCATCCTCTTGTCCTTCGTGTGCTTGGAAATGTTTTCCAGGAAGATTTTCTCCAACACCTTTCCCAAGGACTAAGGCTGGCCAGCCTGTAGTCCCCCAGATCTTCCTTCTTGCCCTTCTTCAAGGTAAGAGTGGTATTTGCTGTCTTCCAGTCTTCAGAAACCTCTCCTAATGACCATGACTGTTCAGAGACAATAGAGAGAGGCCTCACAAAGGCATCAGCCAGCTCCCTCAGTTCTTGTGGCTCCAACCCATCAGGAACCATGTATTTACCTATACCCAGTGCTCCCTAGCCTGGTCATCCTCCACCAAGGGGAAGTCTTTCTTGTTTCAGACTTCTCAGGGGCCCAGGATTCCTGAAGGCCAGTTTTACCAGTAAAGTCGGAGGTAAAGAATGTCCCAACTACCTCAATCTTTTCCATCTGTCACCAGTTCCCTTAACCCATTCAATGGCAGGCCCACGTTTTCCCTAGACCTCTTCTCCTGCTTTATGTACTTGAAGAATCCTTTCCTGTTTCCATTCACATTCCTTGCCAGATTCAACTCCAGGTCCATAGTGGCTTTCCTAGCCCTATCCCTGCAAGATGAGACAGCAAATATATACTCCTCCTGGGTCACCTGCCCCTGCTTCTACCTCTTGTATACTTCCTTTTTATGTCCGAGTTCAGTTAGGAGCAATTTGCTCATCCATGCAGGCCTCCTGCTGCCTTTGCTTGGTTTCCTACTTGTCAGGACGGGCCTTTCTTGAGCTTTGAGGAGGACATACCTGAATATCAACCAGCTCTTCTAGACTCCTCTATCTGGAGGAGCATCCCATAGAATACAATTTCTGGGTCCGTTGGAGAAATAAAGAGTATTATTCTCATTAGAGGCTGGGAAAAGATCATGGAAAGCTAGATATTCACAGGTATGCAGCAGTTTAGAGAGAAGAAAAAACAACAACAACAAGGAAAGTCCCTTGGGTTTTATCCCTGGAATATGCCGTATCAGGTAACACGTGGTAGGGAGAAGGCACATTCTTTTTTTACCGAATGCATACCTTCCACCTTTTCCCTCTAGTCCCTATAGTTGATCAGAAAGCAAGCAGACATATTTTGGTATGACTCAAGTGCTTCAAGCTAATACATCAGAACATTTGTTCTTGTTTTTAATGCATCAAACGATCTGCCTTTTTTGCTCTCGGGCTACATTTTTAGATTTCTATTCTTTATAGATAGTTTAGACACAACTAAGGCAAATTTATAAAATTATTGCAATAAATACACTAATATGTAGGAATATGTAACAGCAACAAGCACCACATATGAAGGAGGCAATCTGCTAATAAAGCACTACGTATGTTTTGTCAGACACCCATGCTTGTCACCCACTCAGAGGCTCTGGAGACAGAGCTCACAGACATCCACTACGCATACGTGACAGTATGCAGCCATACCACACAAAATGTAGGCGCAAAACGCCCTCCCCCGCTTTAGCAAGCAGTGAATCACATCAAGATTTCACTTTGGGCATATCCTACCACTGTGCTAACTTCAGAATCCTGGCTTGTACTTCGGACCATAACTGCTGGTCCTCCGCTGGGAACAGAGTCAAAATCACTCTTCTGCAATCAAAACATATAAAAGACAGGAAGAAAAGCCACATTAGATTTTATCATAAGGAGAGAACATCACTTCCCATTCCTCTGGGGTCCTGAATCACATGCCTTACACTTTCTTGGTTTATTTAGCCAGCCAAATAGAAACTACTGCCTGCGTGTCAAAAAGATCATGGGGTCACACAATTGAGGAGTTTGCAAAGATCAGTCCCCTACAGGATCGGGGGAGAAATTTTACTGAATGATCCTTTTAAGAATGCTAAAACCCTAGAAGTCTTCCCACAATTAGATAGTTAATAGAAGAATCCTCTCTCTTACCACATAAATAAAGCAGTATTAGGAGCCACTGACCTGAGAACCTGAGGCCAAACTGAGGCCACTATCTGCACTGATTTGGGATTTTTTCTCATCCGTTTCTCCCAAATCAAAGTGTTTCACACCTTCTGGCCCTGAACAAAGGAAAAAGTAAATCATTACTGTACCACGAAAAAACAGTATGGCCGAAAGCAGATGACAGACTGAAAGCAGGAACAGTACCAAGAAAACAAATTTGTTTTCTCATTCCTTTCTTTTTTTTTTTTTATTCCTTGGTACTGTAAACAAGGCCAGCAGGACGTGTCTGCCACTCTTCAAATGTGAGTTTGAATTTCAAATACTTGAAAGGCATAGTCCAGGAGTGACGATCACTAAAGAGTACCTTTGTTAGCCATTCAAGAGAGAAAAGAGGACAGACAAAGGTCAAGTAGCTTCCAGTTACAATAACACATGCAGAGCAGTTGCCATTCAACTCTAGGAAGCCACCTCCTTTATCCTTGGTAAAATAAAGGATACTTATTTACTTGAAGCCAGAATTCTTTTTTGAACAGCTAATTTGCTCAAAGTCTTGGACTGAGTTTGTTAGGTTGCCCGCAGCAACTATACAGGCAAAAATCAGTCAACACATGACAAGAACATAAACAGCGACAATTGGTGTTACACCAGTAAGAATTTCAAGGAAGAAGCTTGTATGATGCTGTACTTCACAACATTCCCCAATTACATTAACAAATGGCTCTCCAGAGTTGGCAATCACATAGGTCAGTAGTGAGAGAGGGAATCAGCAAGCCTTAAATCATGCATCCATTAACAATCCGCCAATCCGAAAACAAAAAAGGGATAAAAAAGAAGGATAAAGAACTTTATGTTTAATTTCCCATGCAGTTCTAGAATCATATTATCTATTGTCCTCTGATGGGATGGCAGAAGGAAAAGAGAATGATGGAGAGGTAGAGCCTGAAAAGAAATTTGGATAAGCACTGAACGAGGTAAATAAGGAGGCAAGAAAAGAATGTGTTATAGATTGAACACAGAACGGCACTACTCTCAGAAAGGGGAAGAGACTGAATGCAACACTTCTGCCATATCCATATCTGCCAACTATTCAGTAACAGGAAGACGTGATCAGCAGCTGGAATATTTGTATTATATACCCGTGCCTATATTCAGTATCTCTAAGCAAACAATACCACTATCTCTTATAACCACTGATCACAACAACCTGGGAATTACAAATATGTTTGTATTATATGTAATATTAGAGAGGGTAAGACAGCGAAAAGGAAAGAAAAAGGGAAGGGAGGAGAGAGAGAGAGAGAAGGATAATATACAAAGATTTGTGGGAGTGAGTTTGAGATGGTATGTAAACTCATGAATAGCAAAGCCATAAGCGGGCTGTGCAGACCATAGTAGCTTACTACTCAACCACCAATTCTCCATGTGAAGTGTTTTACAGAAACTGTTCTTCATTTGTTATAGTATTCTGCCTCTAAGTCCATATGCCTTAGTTACTGTAAATCAAATCAAAGATGCTAACAAAGTATAAACAAAATTTACAAAAAAGAAAAATAACTAAAAATATATTTTCTGAGAGTCTGGATTCTTATTTTCCACTGAAAAATATATATAGCTCACTTCTAGAGGTCTATTTCCACTCATTCAAATAGCCACCATTCTAGCTCTGAATAACAATGCAGCAAGAAGTTTTATCTCTCATTACTACAGCAAGAATACTAAACTTTAACTGTGTGTTTTAAGCAATTTAAGAGCTCCCTGTCCCAACATATAATTCAGATATATTTGACTTTAAAGTAATTTGACTTTTAAAGCACGTGAAACTGTCTGAAGCAGTTCAGGTATTTGACAGCTGTGGGCAATACTGGTAACTGAGTTTAAGGAGCACATAACCACAATCACGTTGTTGTCACTATCAGTTTCCAGGCAGTTACAAACCTCCTCTTCCCTTCTTTATGGCATTTTATGTCTAATACACACAGAACACTAAACCCTCCATTTATCCCTCCCAATGTAGGCACCTACCTGAAAGGCCCAGTTTGGGAGAGTAGGTGTGTGCGTGTGCTATGTCTCTGTCTCACACACACTCCTACCTCAGCAGAAAGCAATTCAGATCTCAAATGCAGTAAGCTGAGCTGCAGAGGTGCCCTATTTGCTCCATTCCCTCCAATCTAACTCCAGATGTTCGCTTGTACTTAACTGAAGTATTTAACTGAGGAGCCTAAAACTAATGTAGCAAATCCGGGCCTAGTCAGAACATAAGGACTTTTCACCCATTCATCTTAGCTATTAATCCTCCCCAACCTTCAGTCTGTAAAAAGGGCATCAACTTGCAAAATAGAAACTACAGTTATGATTAGGAAACATCTACCACAACATGTTTATAATAAACTCGCTGTTGTCCATATGTCATATGTCCCTATTTACAATACTGATAGCCAAAATAGCAAAATCTTGCACTACACCTGCAGATAATATATGTTCAATATCATATTTCAATAGATGTTAAGATTTGTGTAGATTTAGACTACTATTTAGACTTTGCAAACAGCCTCAAGACTATTTCACTCCTCCTTTAACACGGGATATAAAAATCAAGATCAGGTTGACTCCTTATTTTGAGGCTATTCTCTAACAGCCATCACTAAATACAATTCTTCACATACACCTTCTCTCTCCCCCTCAAAGTTTTCTTGTTGCAGACTGACTGTAATTATAAAGTGTTCATGGTTCATGCCAGGTAACAGAATTTGTCATCCCACGGCTTGAAAGAAGAGAGAATTCTTCATTCCAGTAACATTCAATCAATCTATTCATGTCAAAGACTTGTTAAACAAAACTGTCTTTAACTTTTAAGAAAGGAGATGGAATATCTTAAAATCCTTCCACGTATATCTGATACGGTGTAGATGCAGAATATCTGCTTCCCCTTCTTTGAAGACGGCAACATTCAGGGGAGGAAAAAAAAGAAAGGAAAAAAAAAGAAGAGACATTTGAACACAATTTCCCCAAAGCAAACTCATCTGTTTGGTCTCCTCTATAATGCAGGCTTTCTTGATAGACCTTTGGTTTTGTGGGCATAAAAACTGTGTGCCATAGATGCAAGCTCACCCTGCACCTGGGGAGTTGGCAGTTATGGGGAGGCTGGAGGAGTCAGTTTCTACATTTTTTAATTTCCTTACTCGTTTTCTCCAAAGATTTTTGCTTTTTCACTTCCTGGTGCTTGTTCCACAATTCTACCCAAGATGCATTGAAAGCAGGAGAGAAAGAGAAAGAGTCAGCGGCTGGTCAGACAGGTGAAAATGGGGAAAAAAAGTTTGAAACAAAAAAACCCACCCCTTCATCAAAAAAAAAAAAGAAAAGAAAAAAAGAAAGCAGAAATGTACGACAACTGAATGAAGGGTTAATTAATACCATTTTACAAGAAATCAATGTTTGGAATCGAACACTGCATCATCTCTCATTTACAGAATTCAAATCTTAGAGATGACTTCATACAGTGAATCAGCTAAGGAAAAACAGCTATTATGAACACATATAATGCAATTAATCACCTTTCCTGAGAAAGGCCTGTAAGATTTGTCAGATATTATTCCTCCAAAACGTAGGCATCACAGCTCTAATTAACAGAAACATTTTAATGTCTCTAGTTTATATCAATAAAAGGAAAAGGCACAAAAAGAGCAACAGCAATTCCAAGAAAATTAAAACTGTAGGTTAACACAATATTTAACTAGTATTATATTTTAAAAATTATCACAAAGCTCACAAATACAACAAGTTATTTTTGACCTGACAGCATTCTCAATAAATGCTCAGCTCTGCCTGTCAACCAGTCCTACATGCAAAAAGCTGAACTTCTCTGCATCCACTTGTTCCTATCAGGTTATAAAGAATGGAAAATAGGGAAGAAGAAGAAAAATGAGCAAGATATCAGTTATGCTTAATGCCAACCTCCAAAATTCAAATCAGGTCATGGCACTCCAATCAGGTCATGGAATTCCATAAGAGAATACAATGCAGAGAAAAGGAAAAATGTCTGAAGTCTGCATGTACTCTTTATATTGAAAGCTTAGACTTGAGATGAAATAGCGATGAGGCACTTGCGCATTTCTAACACTCACATTCCTCAGCCCTTTGAAATGCAGTCATCTTTTCTGCTTAGAAACATCAGATTCTTCCAGGTGCTAACCTGTTGGCCGAAGGAAACGCTACATGCTGACATGCTGAACTGACTGAATGCTGGGCACCGTCCCCTCTGACTGGCTCAGTTAAAGCTGGGAATGCTACAGAGGAAGATACTCTTAGAAAAGCAGCAAAGGGAAGGGAAAAGTACAACGTTGTACTGCTCTTCAAGAAAACTTACTGAGCAACTAAAAGGCCACTTGAAGTGGGTCAGAAACCCATCGCACCCTGCAAATGGCAGAAATTAGGGCAAGACAGGCTCTAAAAAAAGTTCTATTTAGCAAAATGTCTACTGGAAAAAAAACCGTAAAAAAGGACAGCGTTACGATTGTGGAGGAAGGCTCCAAAGTAATATCATTAACCGTATCAGGAGCAAGGCAAATGTAGCAAGGGAGAAAAAGCTAGAAAGACAGCTGCTAGCCAACTGACTTCTATATCCGCTTCATGATTGATGGATGTTCCTTCAACTTTCATAAGTACACAGATGGATAGGATAAAATTGCTTATGGATCCAAACAGCATCCTATAGGCTTATCTAGCTGAGCACACACTGACACAGAAAACAATCTTTTTAAGATGAACTGAATTTGTTTATTAAAGGACTTTGAAAACATCTGGCCTCTTAAGTGCTCAGTCTACATGGCTTTACTTTAAAAATCACCAGGCTGAAAGCTACAATACCTGCCATTAAATTACTTTTAGCCGACTGACCTGTTAATTCAGGACTGAGTATATCCTAGCACATTAAAAACATCCTAGATTTTATTCTCAGCTACTTCAAAGAAGAAAAGGAAAACCTTAAACAAACTCAAGGGACATAAAGTACTATGCCTATGACTTTGTTACATGAGCCTGAACTAAACAGGACAGCAGGTCCAGAAAAGATCTGATGCAGGCAAAGTACATAGCACAATCTTTTCCGTTTCAAAAAACTGTCAGAATAAAGTGATCTGCCAGCATTAAACAAGCACTTAAAAAGTCATAATAGAGACTTCAGTAAGTAGGGACATTTTAATTCACATTTACTGCAAATATGCAATAAAACTAAACCAACCAACGTAAAGGAGGAAACTACTAACTACCAAAGGCACCAGTGTCCTAACAAAAAGGCCAACACTACAGGTGATGACCACAGACCCTGGAACACAAGAACCCAAGAAGTAAGCAAATAATCAGTGATCTTTTAGGAAACAAAGTATCAGAAGCATCATCTTCACAATAAATTTCCTAACTAAGCAATTAGGTATTAAAGCACAGCAAAGATCAATCCTCAACTGATAAAAACCCACTCTTCACCTCAGAAATAACAATTTTGAATACCTACAGCCTTCATTGTTACAAAGGACCATCCCACATACTTCAGAGGTACACAAGAAACCATAAACTTTCTGAAAAGTGAATAAGAAAAGGGGATCAAGCAGGAACACATCCACTCTGAACTTCGGAAAATCCTGTGGACCTCCTGGACATTTTTTCTGTAATACAAGAAAACTGCACACATTCAGCTACCATACCTCTAGATCTCAGAGATGCAGTTTAATCCCCACACTAACATACACTTTCAGTACAGCTATTGCAAACAGTGCCATGCATGATTTTACTCCATCATGCTGACGACTTACTTTTCCTTCTAGTATTTCCTCCTTCCTAGGTCAAAAGGTTAGCAGCCCAATTTGTATTTTGTCCATACAATACCAACAGATTCATTGAGAGTTCTATTTACGTATCTGCAACCTGAGGCTGTAAACACTTTCCAAACTTCACAGAATCAGGGAACTGCTGAGGTTCAAAGAGACCTCATGAGACCATCTAGCCAAACCTCCCTGCTCAAAGCTGGGTCAACTAAAGCAGGACCAGTCAGGTGTTCGCTATCTCCACACATGGAGAATCCACAACCTTTCCAGGCAAGCTGTTCCAGTGCTGGATCACCTTCCATAAAACCTTTTTTTTTTTCCATGTTTAAATGGATTTACTTACAAATACTTTTTTATTTAAGCATGTAAATGTTTACCAAATGCTTCTTCCTTAAAGAAGGTAGTTTGAATGAGAAAGTCTGTGCTTTGCTACAGAAGGCACTTCAGCCTAGCCATGACTAACTCTGGTCCTGTACATCCAAAGTATTGTCTTATACTGATGCTTCCATAACAGAACATAAAGGAACTATAATAGCCAAGCAGCCTTAAATCATCTTCCTGCAACACAAGAGAAATCCCCTTTACTTCTAAATCTCAAACGTCAGATGAACATGAACACTACACTGGTTTTTAGAGCAATTTCTTAAAGACTGACTAGCATATTAGTTCATGGCTCTTGGTGACAGATAAAACCAGATAGAAAAAAAGGCTTCAGAAAAAGCATTAAAGTCTTTTGAACTTTGGTCACTTTTGGTGAAGCCATATACTTCTTGTAACTTAGTTCCATAGAAGACAAGTGGCAATCATTAGAGCGTCAGAACCATTAATAAGAATTTATCTGTTGCCTGTCCCTGTAGCCTGCAAATTGTTTAAAGCTATTATTCTGGCAACAGTAGTTAATGTAACATATTAAGTAGCACTTCTTTTGAAAAGCACTTCTTACCATGTTTCACAAACATGGACTGTCTGATCTCTGATTTCCATTTCTACGAGGCTTTAATTTCATCTGAGGGAAAGGAGTAGTCTCAGCAATCCAACCAAAAGATACCTCTTCATTCTTTAAAAGAACATTGGCCTAGAGTCTGTTTTATTCTTAGTTGTGTCAGAAGCACAGCTTCTGTAGAAGCTTTTCTGCAGAAAAGAAATTAAGTCCTCAGAGCAAACCAAACCACTAATCTGAAATGCTGGAAATCTGAATCTCTTTTAGCTCCCTGCCAGATTTTCAAATAGAGTGCAAGATTAGTTTCTGAGCAACTGCCTCCCATAGATCACCTCCTGAAATGAGAAAGCAAATCAACTCAGAGAGGTTCAACATCAGTTGAGAAGGACTCGACACCGTTTAGCCTGCAGCTATTACGTGGGTATAAGAATGAAGGTCTGCAGTCCTGCCACGTAACTGCCCAACAACATTCTCTTAAGACATTTACTGCAGGTACGGCCTCACAGTAGCACACTGCTTTTGGAAGATTAATCTTTCATACAATGATTCCATTTAAAAAGTTATTTTAAACAGGCTATAAGAAGGAATGATGTTACTTTTCTCATTTACAACCCACAGCAGGCTGGATCCAACCAAAATATTTTTTTCTTTTTTCCTCCCCCCTCTCCCCCAAAATCTGCAAAGCCCTTTTTAAATAAAACAGTTTAAAGCCTACCGCTAACTTTTTCCCAGGCATAGGGAAAAATCTATACCAGCTAAGAAATTAGACTATGAAAATTTCCAGTGACCAGCCTAGCAGATGCTGTTTAGAAGGAGATGCATTCTAGTTGCTATTGCACAGAAGGAATATCCATCAGTCCTGCTCACTGAAACTGTAACACTACAAATACAATCTTTTTGGCAGTTTTTAATTATTAACAATCAGCAGATCCTGGGTCCCACTTCTACGAGGATGCAATCTAGATAATTCACAGGTAGTCAGCAATGATTAGGAGACTTTTGTTTCATGTAGTCCCTTCCACAGCTGCCCTTTACAAAGTCCTGCTGGCCCTGTTTCCCTTTTGCCATTTCCTGTTGCTTCAAAACATCAGTCACCGAGCAAAAAATAAAGTTGTCTAAAGTGTATTGAAATTCAGAAACAATTAAGATTAGAAAGCTTCTGGGAGAAAACTGCTCTGGATAGTTTATCCCAGAGTAGAGTGAAAACACATATGATTGTTCCTTGTGATCCAAGGTGTAAATGAAGCGTGTTACAGCAGCAATGTAGTGTGTTAAAATGGAGAGAATGCAAATAGAACCTAATGCCAAAATAGAAATCCCTCCTGCACTTCACATGCACCTCAATACACACCAATGGAAGCAATAAAATTTTCTTCCTTTAGACTCCTTGTGTCAAACTCCCTTGTCCCTTTGCCTGCAGGGCTCGGTGCTTTTGGCATCAGGTGAGGTACCGGCAGCTGCATCGCAGGTTTTGGCTCCACTCTTGGGGACGATGCAGGATCCTTGCCAACTGGAGTTATAGATCCATCTGTTGGACTTCGTTTTCTCTTTTCTGGTTCTTTAAAGGAAAAAAAAAGTGTTGGGGGGGGGGGGGGGGGGGGAAGAAAAAGAAAAAAGGAAAAATTAAATGAGAACAGGAAAAGGAAGATGAGACAGATGGTCTCACCTACATCATTAAGCCTGGCACTGAAACAGCTCTGTCCCACATTTGTTCCCATAGGTCACCACAGCTTGCAGATAGTCTGACACACTAGTGGAAACAGTAGAGGAGAAGGCTAGAGTGCTGGTTTTGGGATACTCAAATTCTCTCCTTGCTGTATGTTTGAAACCTAGGAATCTTCTTTGAGACAGTAACTGTAGTATCTCCTCTGCTGAGTTGTGCAAAACAAGTCTGCCTAAACTACCAAGAATATCACTTCTAGAATATAAGCAAGCTCCTCTTGCAGTGAAAAGATAACAAATGCAACCAGCTTTGATGGGTATCACTAAACGAAACCTCAAGTACGAAAAAACCCAAAAAAACTATCAGCTATAGCTCTTCCCTCATTCTCTGAGATTTCTATAATCATATGTCCCCAAAGGCAGTTTGGATTATTTCTCTGTACCAAACTCCATAGTTTGATTAAAGCAAAACTTTCAGAATAGAATAATTAAAATTAGGTTTTCTTTCTACAAGGAACCTCTTGCAATCCTGTACAAACTGTTCCAATAGCTGACGAGGCTAACAGTCAAAATTTCATATCCTAGTATCTAAATTTGTCATACCATGAGACCTTGTGATACCTTTGTCCAGCAGATTAAAGAGATTCTGCTATCAGCAACACCTTTCCATTTAGATAATAATTGAAAACAATCAACACCTAACATTCAACAGGCTGAACACTTCAATCTTTCAAGCAAAAGTGCTTTCCCAATTCCTTGTAGGTCTTTTCAGGAACCTCGTCAGTTTTTCAAGATGTGATGATCAGAACTGGAAGCAGCACCTCAGCTGTGGGTCTTGTTAGCGACATACCCAGAGACCATACAATAGCTGCATCCCAAATCTACATTCCCAGATTTACACAGTCCCTCCTCTCCGTTTTTTACAGACACAGTAAACAGTGGGAAGTTCACACATAGCTGCCATTTTCAGAGACACTGCTTCCTAGGACATAGTTCCCAATCCCCCTGTTATGGCCAACTGTCCTTGTTCCTAAAAAAATAGTACTTAGTTTGACCATATTAAGATAAATTAATCACATCCATGCTTTATTAAGATTGAACTTCCTCTAGACAAATAACCTGTATCCATCACTTCCTGTTCAAACAGTATGCATCATATGCAAACTGAACAATTTTAAGATTACGAGATCACTACTGTGTGTTAAATAACATTAAGAGAAACGCTAATCTCCAGAAAACATTTCTAGAAGTATCTAGATCAACCCATTGAGAACAGGTAAAACATACTAAACAGTTAAAATTTGACTAGAAATCAAGACGTCATGCAATAACAACAGAAGTCCTTCAAAGATGTATCAAGGCTTTAAAAGTTTTTATAAAATTTTGGGTTTTGTGACCCCAATTAATTTATTGGGTAAACTCTACTTAACATCAAATTATGGTATCTGGCATTACATTAGCAAGACTTCACTCTAAAACCACTGAGTTTTACGTCAGCCCCTCTACAATTTTGCTTAGGATCAGTGTCAGACTAGAAGGCTTACAATTACCATGATCAGCCTATTCCCCCCATTCAGGACTGTTACACAAGCACAGCTCTTTATCTTCCTCAACAGGCTAATAATTGGAAATGAACACCTGTAACCCCCAGGGCACCTAAGCCAATTCATAAAACCCCTGATGCAAGCCACCCAGAACACCAGCTATAAAGTGTTTAGTAGATGTTCCTCCTCTGGTACAACGAAATAAATAGCTTCTCATAATTTGAGATTACAGCTGAGTCAGATATTAAACAGAGGTAGCTTTTTGTCATCTTTTCCTCACGGATGCATTTTCTTATTTTGCATTAAGAATCAGATTTGAAGAAAAAGCTGAAAAATCAAGAGGTATTTTCAGACTTTCCTCTCCAAGTGTACTTAGCAATAGAAGAATCATTGTGTAATGCAAGGTGGTTGGTGAGATAGAAGTCTCGTATGGGTCCACATTAGAAATATCTCTCTCCCTATTAAGGTTGTCTGCCATAACTTTCCAAGACTGTGACTGGGGCAGCACTAGCTGAAGGTCCACACTCTCAGAATTTCCACTTCACCTGTAAACGTCACAGGTTTTGTATCTTGCTGCAGAGTTTCCATCTTCAAGTCAAGTATCAGCGGGCCATTGTTTTGCTTTGGTCCAGTTACATGTGTGCAAGAAAATGGTTTCAAGTTTTGTAAGGTTTCGGTAACTATCGTACAGCTGTCACCGATTTTGAAAGTGTTGTAAAACCCCTGAAATATCAGCAGCTGCAAAACAGCTGCCTTCACAATAAGGATCTTGTTTAATTCATAAACACTGTATTCTCGTAAACACTTTTCTTACCCTTGTTGTAATAGTGAGTATGTGCAATCTCTAGCAAGCCAAAAACACTGGCCATGCCTCCTAGGCCAGCATTTGCATATGACTGCTCCAGGCTCAGCACGGTGCACTTCAGCAAGTCCAGCATGCCTTTATAAACCTTGCGGCTGATCTCCTGCAACAAAAATCCCGTTAGTGTCGTTACTTCAGAAGTGAGAAAACAATTCAAGAACATCAATTCCAGAACTGCTGTAACATTAGCTTTTAGGAGGCGATTTAACAAAAACTTTCTATGAAATGAGCCTCAGCAGACAGTAGGTATAAGGACCCTCCCGAGTTCAGCACTGACCACATCCTGTATGACATCCTGTCGAGCATCTTCTTCCGACTGGATCGTGCGATTCAGCTTGCTTAGTACAAAGACGCGGAGCTGCTCGCTCTCCAGCAGACGTCGGACTCTCTTCATGTTCAGCCAGCCAACACCTTGCCCATCAAGAACATTGTGTACCACCTCCTTCAGGAACTGCTGGTTCTCACTGGTGGGTTTAAGAGGAAGCAGGCAAAAGTCAGCCCGCTGCTTACCTTAGCTTGCATGGGAAGAGAGATATGGCCAGGACACACACAGAAATGAATTTCCTGTCAAAGCTAAGTTTACAAGAAAAGAAGTTCAAATCTAGCTATGCCTGGTGCTAACATAACTGCACACACCCCAAGCTCTGTTCTATCAGCGTAGTATCAAACATTTTATTTTGTCCATTGTTTCCTATAGTAAGCAGTAATCAGATTTTCCTCTGGTCTCTCTAGCTACCACTCCACTCCTCACCTTCACAGCATTCCTCAGAATCCATAAGAATCCTCTACGCCACAACCTTCTGCCACAGCTGCCTCGTCTGACCTGTAGGCTTTCCTTGAAAGAGGAAGTGCAGCGCTACTAATAGCAGTACCGCAGCAGCCTTGGCACTTGTACTTCTTCAGTTTGTTTTGCCACAGAGGAAGGAATGGCAAAAGGAAGGGAACTCCTGTGCAACTTGCTGCATTGCCCAGTCTGAACTGCAGTTATTGCTCTTGTTTGTCTCCCAACCCCATATGCTCAAAATAAATTTCAATCTACCCGTGACTGCTACATAAGAAAAGGAGGAGAAAGTATAGGCATAGGTGAGGTAATGTTTACTTGCACTGCTCTGAGTCCCTTCCCAAGGCTGAGAAAAGCATTTCATGTGAATTTATGGAATCGAACTGCTTCGTATGACTCAGCTGATATCTTGCATAGTGCACTGAAACTCCTCTGGCTAGACTACCTTGTTCAGAACAGACTCAATTACAAAGAATAAATACTGAGTTAAAGTAAGGACCTAGACTTTTTTTTTTAATCATCTCAGACAGAGAAATATGTATATGCACTATTAACTGTAAGACCATCCACCAAATCTTCTCAGACAATAATACATGCAAGCTTAGCAACATAGAAAAGTACTATTTAGTTTCCAGCAGCTAGACTTCTGAGGATACACTGGCCAAGCATGAGACTACTCTGACAACACTTTATACTCAAAAAGCAATGAAAAATATTACCTGGAATTGCTAGTTCGCCCCTGAGGTGATGGAGATTCTCTCTTCACTGTTGGGCTGTGCTTAATAACTGAAGACTTTTGATCTACAAGGGCTCGTCTGTTTCCTAAACAGGAGAGGAAAGGGGATGAGAGGAAGGGGAGGGAGGAAAATAGTCTGATCCCAGGACAGTAACAAGCAACGCTAAGGCTGGCTAACACACCTATTCAGATTACAGGTAACAGACTTCAAACAAAATGGCAACTCCGAAAAAGCAGCAGCATATATCATATTCTAGCATCACACATCGGCAGAAAACAGTAATGGGAGTAATGCAGAGAGAAAAAGAGAAGATGGTAATGGGAGCAGGAGGTGAAAGGCAGGTAAAGTTTGGCTGCTCTGCATGCAGTTCCACAACATGAACCATCTTCAAATTAGTCACTATATGTAAAAGCGTAATGTGTTGGGGGTGACTAGTATAGATCATGTGGTACTGGTTACCCAGTGAGAAAGATAGCCCAAAGTCAGGCATAGGGAATGCTGGAAATTGTTACATCATGCACAGCTCATGCTGTAGGGAACCCACCTTCATTGCTTACTGGGCCAGCTTCAGTAATAATCTCCATTATAGTATTTAACCCAAATACTGGGACACAAAATATACAATTAGTAGTGTACTACAATATCTACACTCCCCACCATCAGCATCAAAAGAATCCAACTACCAGCTTCTTCCCAGCCCTCCCAAACCCAAATGACGCTAGAGCAGGAAGGATGCTTGAAAGCCCAAGACAACAAGGGCCATTGAAATTAATCTTAGAGATAGTGCTTGACTTGAAATTTGGCACCGTGGAACCAATGTATTGCATCTTCAAGGACATTATTGCACGTACTGTATTTCAAGGGCACTATCAAAAACATCTGCATCACTGAGGAAAAAATATCAATGGATGTGCATGAAATAAAAATTAAAAAGGAAGATGGAAAGTGGTCAAACAGCAGCAATGAGATGGAGTCCCAGCATTATGTCCCATTACAGTTAGAAACACAGGGTACCACGCACACTTGATAAGAACAAGTTAATGCAGCAATTTTAAACCTGTACAACAGAGACAAAAACATTTAAAAAAACAGTGCCCAGTGGGAATCCCAGTGAGCCAGCATGCACACATAAATAAACACGAACACACACACAGTTGCACATGCATAAAACAGACTGAGCTACTCCATGGAAATCCCATCCTCACATCTGCATAGTGACATTAAAAGCCCTACAGGATTACAACACTCAAGAACAGAACACCAAAGTGCAGAAGATGAGGCGCAAAGCATGTACGTGGAATGGCAAACCCCATCACTGTTTTCTTCCAATGCATGGAATCAGTCATTAACTTTACCCATGGAAATAACCCTGACATGAAGCATGTTTCTTCTCCAGTAGAACTGGACATGAGAATGTAACCAACTGGTAAAAGGCTGTCAAAACCAGAGTCTGCTAGTGTTTTCACCATACCAGTCCTGTTCCTCCTCATTTTACACACAGGGAATGATTACTTGTCTCAAAAACAAAGTCCAAAGCAGGAACACAAAAACCAGCTTTTGGCCTTTGTTTCTACAAGGTCAAAGGTCAGCAAAACAGCATACCAACCTTCATCCACATCCCTTCCCACTTCCAGATTAAAGTAATCTTTACCGATGAAAATGATGAGGAGGAAAAAATAAATGAAAAAAATCAACATATTAAAACAAAAGCAGCAAGTTCTAATCAGACAGAATAACTCAAAAGGTAAACTAAAACCTTTCCCCAGTTTAGCAACTGAAGAGGTCTCAACACTTAAACACCAGCACATGCTCGGTCACCTTTCTGCTATTACATCTGGTACAAGGATGACCAGGCTGTCTAACTCCCCACAGTAAGAGGATCACTTCTCTAGTGCCCTTTCAGACACGTTATCTAATGATACTGCACACAAAGAGGAGATGTTCCAATGAAAAGACTGCTCACGTAAGTTGGGGATCGATCTTCACTCTGAATGAGCTGAAGCATGATTATAATTTGATTTTGATTAGAAATTGTCTATTTAGTGAACTGAAAAGACTGCAAACACTTTTGTAACCCGCGTCAACTGCAATCTCCATGGGAGGTTGTCATTATCCCCACTTACAAATGTAGCTTCATTGCCCTAAGAAGTTACCTAAGGTTAATCACGAAGATAGTGACAGTACAAAAGGAGGACCTACCTCTTCGTTCCCATTCTTTACACTAAGTACTTAAAAATAAACCAAAACAAAACACAAAGCAAAACCAACATTCACAGTGTATCCATTAGCAGAGGTGAGACTAGCCAGTCCCCCATCCCAACACAGCCCAACTGTTGGGAAGAAGCCTGACTAAGAAATATCAAGACAATTTACTGTCTTGATACTTAAGACAGGTACTACCCAAATTACCAAAATGTGTCACCCCCAGGATTCCTGTTAGGGCTAAGACCTTAGACTGCCAAGTGACAAGAACTGGAAAGGCTGTAAAAGGCAAAGGGAAAAACTGTTACCTTTCAGGCTGGGAAAGGGAGTATTCTTGTCTCTCCCAACTTTGGTTGGTAGGGCTAAGTTGGACAGACTGAAACTTGTGCTGTGGTTTCTGTACAGGCTGCCTATGACAGAATAAGAAAACAAGTAAATGCCTAATGCTCACTGTACACCCCCAAACCTCCTGACCTGCCTGAAACTCACCTTCTTATTCCAGATCCTTAATGAAGTTCTTCTTTACTACCCAAAAGCCTCACAAGCATGATATTGTCTCATTTACATTGCAACCACATCTGTAATCAGATTATTCTAAATGGCACAAAACCATAATTCTAAGCTTTTATGTTACAATCATTGCTGTTGTATCTTTGAGTCTTAAATGTAACAGCAATATCCACCTGCCTTCCTGCACTTAAACAGGTAATCTCACATCAGCTGCCTCTTCATTGTTTTAGGAGCAAAGGAACGGTAGGGGCCACATGAGAAAACAGGATGATGGAAGATCTCCAAAATATGTAATTCTGAAGTGAGGGTTGTACACTGTGCTTGTGAAACACTGTAAGTTTGCCACAGAACTGTACTTTAAAATAGAAATGTTCCATTTATTAGGAGAAAACAGAAGTTCTTCCTAGCACAGACAGATCTTAAGAACACAATAAAGCAGAATCATCTGGTTAAGCCTGTAGATCAACGAGCTGACTAACACTGCAAGATGTTAAAAATGTCAGCACACTATTTCAATTCGCTTTTGTTCTTCTTCTGCAGGCTTATTTTAGTAGCAATCATTTTACCAGAAACATCCAATATACTGCCTGCACTGCTGCAAACTTCTCGCGCTGATCCCCGCTTATAGTGCAAGAGCCAGCTGGCTGTAGCTTCTTTCACTCATTAAAAAAACCTGTAGATTAGTTTTCCACACCTGTGGATTTTATTATTACAATATAATTGAAAGTAGGTGAGCAAAATAAAGAAATTGAATTTAGCATATAAACACACCAACGGTAGTGTGGAAGGCATACTACTGGTAAGATTTTTGTATCAACTTAATGAAATTGCACAATTTTTTGTTTAAATGAAACTAAAAAGAATTCTGGTCTGTGCCCTAAAGTGCCGTATAATTCAAGGGCCTAACCACGTAACCCCAAGTCTTTCTTACTGAAAAATACATAAAGCAGTAGTCATCAGCAGTGTAAGTCAAGTAGGTTCTGTGGCTCCCAACATGACTTCTGGAGAGTTGGTAACAATTTGCCAACCAAGACACTCTTGAGTAGCCATCTCTCTATTCCATCTCCCTGTAAACTCTAATATAATAAATAAAATCAGCTTAACGAATGCATTCGTACATACTTGCAAAAGACATGATGCCCCCAAAACCTTCACTGCTGTTGTTGGAGACAGTAGAGTTTGGCGAGCTGGCTCTGGAATCTGAATCTGCATCAGAATCATTGGCCAATTTTAAACTGTTCGGACGGAGTAACTTCTGAGACCTTTAAAGAAATGAAATACAACTATTATTAGCTTTCCCCCTTCCCCCCCCAAATCAACATGTTGTATGTTTGTGGGAGGTTGATACTGGTCTCGTTCTTTATCAGTTTTCACTACACTACCCTTACAGCGTGGGAAAGAAAAAAAAAAGAAAAGAAAAAACGAGAGAATTGAAGCACTGAATTGCATTCAGGCTTTTATTACCTTTCAGGGAATGCTGAAAACTTGCCTGCAAAAAGGCACTGGTGGATTTGGTGTTGGAAGATTTCTGCTTGGAGAGCAATAACAAGGAAACCTAATGTCATCAATGACTATAGTATCTTTCCCACAAAAGACAAAGCTTCACCAAAATAAAATAAAAAAATTAACCCAAATGTCTCCAGAAATCAGTAGGTGATATACCAGAATGTTTCTAGGAGGAACTGGTAATTCTGTTAGCTCCTACCGCTTACATAAAAGCAAGGAACTAAGGGAACTGAGCAAGTGCCTTTTACTCAAACCAGAAGGGTTTACAGAATTTCAATATTAAATGGAAGTGACCAACAATACATTTCAGATGCTAAACACATTTGAATGAATGAACATTAAACTACACGAAGCAGATGGAAACCCCGAAAGTGCTGTACAAAAGGGGCAGAAGACAAGGAGGACTCGCCTGCTTCCATTGAGATTCTGGTTAAATCTTGGGGTGTAGCTCTCTTCCTGCTCATCATCTTCATCCTCCATAGGAAAA
Organism: Chionis minor; assembly: GCA_013398295.1. Taxonomy (NCBI): domain Eukaryota; kingdom Metazoa; phylum Chordata; class Aves; order Charadriiformes; family Chionidae; genus Chionis; species Chionis minor. Next base: position 228,260 of record VZSF01007401.1, read on the forward strand.
CCATACTGTGGTTCGAAGTACGGATTGTCATACTCTCGCTTCCTCACCACCCCTTCTGAGGAGCTGACGCTGCCAGCTGCGCTGTCGCTCTCATGACGATCCAAGCTTATCTTGGGAAAGCTTGGTTGCAATGGCAAGGAAGGGAGGTGGTTTGAAAATCCAGCAACCAACTTCTCTTCCATTTCTGCTGACTCTGCTGACTCCTGTGGACCAGTCAAATCATTGATCTGTTCGCTAATTTGTGTTACATACAACTGAAGGGTAGGACAAGAACAATTATTTCAAACTGGGAAGTTTGCAGGGTCCTTGCTCTTTGCCCCCACCCCATCCCCACTATCCGTGGCTCTAATCTAGAACTTTATAGACACTGCAGTATTTGTGCGTTGTTCTAGGGACTTACTCCCCTGTAAAACAGATCTTACTGGTAAGGTTAGCTCAGGATAACAGCTTCCATTGCCCTGTTCTGTGGTTATGCAAACAACTCCCATTCTTCCTAAATGACCACAAATTCATGAGTTTCCCCACCCCACTCCTCGTTCCTCTAACACAGCAAGTCTTTCCATACTCTGTAAAAGCAATTCCTGCAGGCACAACCAGGACCACTGCTCTCTGTTAATGCTGCATTTTCCAATGTATGGGAGCTTTTACATACAGGAATGCTCTGTCCCAGCGTAAGAGGGTACCAGTAAACACCGCCTTGCTCAAAAAGTCCACAAAGAACATGCAATTTAATCTGTGTATGGTTTCACAGTCCTATTGGCCTCTGCCCTTCTCAGAAAGAACCACGTTCTCCCATTCTTTATATTGTAATATGCTGATCTTGGGGCTGAACTCATCTCAGTACACACATGATTCACTCCATGGATGACAGTGCTGGGGCTGCTACTGGCTGTAGTACTGGAACTTGAACGAGGCTGGTTGTTCTCTTGGGAGTTTTCACTGTCCATGGCCTGTTCATCCAGATCCCCTGAATATTCTTGAAAATCATCAAATTCCACTTCACTAGCATCGCCAAGGGCTGCGTGAGTCAGGGGGTCAACATCTGCAAACACATCATTTTGCATTAAAGAACGCTGCCTTCCTCAGCTTTCTGCCCATCCAACTAAAGATCCCTAGCAGATGAGGACTGCTCAGTAGAATAAACTTGCATAAAAACTTAGGTTGTAAGGGGCTCGTGAGAGTTAAAGCAGGCTGCTCAGGAACCTGTACCACTGAGTTTTGAAAGTCTACAAAGTTTGACATTCTGCTGTGATCCTGGGAACCAGTTTAACTACACTAGCCATGAAGATCTTTTGCTTATACGCAAGCAGAATTTCTTTTGCTGCAAATTATGATTATTACCTCTCGTCCTTGGCACATAGTAAATGTGTTGGCATTCCTAGATTTAGTTTATTGAAGAAAGTAAGAGTTTCCCACTTTCACAAGAGAAGATATTGCTGCCGCCTCCATATAAGCCACAGAAAATGCATTTTCCTGTCCCCCCTAGGACAGAGTGACTCATTAAAGCCAGCACTAAGAACTAATATGCAGGGGCAGGACAAAGCTCATACTCTGCTGCCCGTATTGCATGGTATCTACCAGCAGCAGGTTGTTTCCAGATCTTGTGAGCCAGTTTTGTTCAGCAGCACCTATTTCTGTTCTCCTCCCAGTGTCCTTTGGAGGGCATTGTTTATAAGCAAGACAAATGTCCTTTTTCAGCCTACTACTGGATACTGAAGAAGGAGCATAGAAGACAGAGGCTCTTTTGCCTCAGAGCAAGGCTACAATAGTTTGCTCCGATTCAAGGACTTGAGAGGCATTTTCCCCCACAATGCAGATGAACGGGGAAGAGGAATGTATGTATACCTTGTGAAAGTAAAGCTCAAAGTTACTCACTTGGGGTATCACCATTAATGTCACACTTCATCATCTCACTGACAAAGTCACCAAGGGAGGAGTAGGAGGAACTTGAGTCATCATAGTCGACACTGTCACTGCCACTGCCGCAATAGGTGAGAAAAAAAGATGAGTGGCAGCATAACAGCAACATCAGGACCCGATTCTTCAAAGATGTGAATCAGTACTGTTTTCATGGGCCTCTTAAAAACCTCATGATATTACAGTCTATATAAACAAATTTCTGGCAAGAGTCAGAAGCTGGCTTCATGAAAGGTCAGAGCAAATGAAGTAATTTTGAGGTACATAAAGAGACAATATGGGAAGACATTTAAAGGCTCCCAGCAAAGTTAAGGAGGTCAAGCATAAACAGGCAGGGAGTACTGTATTAATTCTCAGTATACGTGTATGTCGGGTGACTTCAAGGGAACTGGAAGTCACAGGTAAAAGCATTCCTTTTTTATACTAATGATAAATCCCATTCTGTCAGGACCACTGGTGCTGTGTAGAACGTAGAAGATGTGCCCTGAAAGATCTCACAGGCTAGCAGAGAATGAAGGACAATAAAACTAGACGCAAAACTCTGAGAAATATGGCCAAAACCTCTATAACAAAAAAGTTTACTCTCACTTTACTGAGCACACAAGGTGTTCTCAAGCAGTAGGCAGTACTAACAAGCTTCCCATAACCGTGCATACTGAGTAGAGATTTGAAAGAGTGGCAGGGTGGGTACGAGCACTTGCACTGCAACAGAAATAACCAGAGAAAGAACAGCATGGAAGAAAAAAGCATTAGGGCAGGAGAAAATAGCAAGTGTCAAGTGGCATACAAGTAGCAAAAGAAAACAAAACTACAAGTGGAGAATCACATTAAATGGAGGCTTGAGACACTAACAAAGGGTTAAGAGGTTGCTGTGATGACAGAGCAGCAATACAATTTACTGCAGAATCAGTATTCTGCCCAGACAACCTGGCAGGCTACAGGAAAAGGCTGCAAACAAGAAGCAGGAAGAGAGGCCCAGCAATCTGAAGTAACTATCACGTGATTACAGCCATGATCCCCACTAACCTGTCATCAGTGGGATCAGAATCTGTTTCTTTCTCTACTGGGACATTCAGTGCTTCAGCCAGTTGTGAGTTACTGTCATAGACACGATAGTGGATGGGCTGCAGCTGGTGAGCATACCACTTTGGTTTGTCACCAATCAGTGCTGGATCAAACATGTCTGCACAAAAAACAAGGAGAGAATTAATTCAACTCATTTATTGGTGTCAAAGGCTTAATTCACAACAAGGCTACCCCCTACTAAGTTTTGCACAAAGGAAGGGACAATCTCTACTCTAAGAAGGCTACAAGACAACTTCTCTGTAAGCAAACAAGACAAGAGGCAAAATTAATTGGAGGAGTGAGTGGCTAATAGCAGGGCTAACTTCATAGAAACACGAGGACATATATAAAAATAGAAGTGTTCCTCAAACTGGATTTCCCTCCCCAGCAGGAACGATATGGTCTTGAAGTAGGTCCTTCCCTAGAATACCTCTGCTTTTTAAGTTCCTGCATTACATGGAAGTGCAGAAAAGGCAAGACCAAAACTTACTGTTATGAATTCTTTGGAAAGCATAGTTAGTAGGGTTGAGTGACCACTCTCCAAAGTATTCTACTGCCTGTGTCCTGGAAAGCTTATCTGCAAAAGGTGTTTGCTTCGGCCTAGAGGCAAGAAAAGAATTTGCCTGGAAGGCCACCACTGGTCGTGGAAAGAGACGAAGAGTGCGAGTGTGCATCTGGAAACCTTGCAAAACATTTGGTGAGTTGAAGAACCTCACCATAGCAACCCTAAAAAGAACCAGAGAACAATATATCAGATAAAAACACAGAACACAACAGAAAAGATGACAGCCTTTAAAAGGTATGCAGTAGGCAACATTTCAAACCTTTGAAGAACAGTATCCCAGTACAAAAAAAAAAAAAAAGATTAATTCTTCTTAGAAAACAGTTGCCTTTAAAAAAAAAGAAAACCCCACCAAAACCAAGAAATCACTTTGTTTTAACTCAACACCTCAACACCAAGACCTACCCAGTGAGGGACATCATTCTCATATCTACTAGCTGAGGTAACAGCCAAGTCTCAGCTTTTCTTTTTTTTTTTAACTTCAAGGCTTGTGATTTAAGCTAAGGATACAGTATCAAACTAAGTCCAGGTAAAGTGGATGACCTACAGGAAAATGCAAGAAACAAAACACTCTCCTAAAGACACACAGTTATGTTCATGCAGTTAATAGAGCTGAGATAAACACTGAAACTTTTGTCTTTTTTTTTTCCCCCATGACACAAAGTAGAGCCTGCAGTAGAACCTGGAAGATGATGCTTCCACCCCAGAACCCACAGAAGCATCTATGCTGCCTTCAAGTGCAAACTTTAAGGACTCAACACTACCTTCCTGTTCAGCCTTACCTGGTAGCCACATCCACAGAGTCCACATCATTTCCATAGATCAGAGGGTTGAATTCTGTGGAGGGAGTAGACTGCAAATCATTCTGTGGTCTTCCCAGCAGCAGTGGCACCTCCTGCCCCTCATGGAACTTCTCTAGATTAAGAATGGGCTGAGTATTCAGACTCATGCTGGCCAGGGCCTAGTGAAGGACATTATGCACAAATTCAGCAAGAAAAATTATTCAAGGAACAAAAGAGAGATCAGAGCTACCCTGCCCTCTAGGCAATTGCAACAATTGTGCATGCTCCATTAGTTTGTCTTAAACCATCTCCTACGCTTAGTCAACAAGTCTCCAGGCCCCTTTATGTGGATTGTCAAAACAGTCTCTTCAATACTGAAACAGTCCTGGAGCCAGCCAAGGGGTAACATGGAAGTCCACTTTGCTAGATAGTGCATGACATGAAAACAGATAGTCCAAACTGGACCACTAGTAGCATGGCACTGTGTACAACTTACTGGAGAGTTACTCCCATGTGTAATTTGAATGCATCTTGGGACCTAGAGGCCTTGAAACTTGCCTTGCAACTTCGCCAGTCAACCAGTGAGTTCGATAACCTAGGACAACACGAAGACACCTTTACACAGGCATCTGCCTGTATGTCTGCAAACCTCCACTTCCCATCTCAGTGAGGTCTTCATCTCTCCATAAAGCTACCATCTTCTTCAACCCTCATAACATCTTCAGGGAAATGCACTGGAGCAGCACGAGTGGTAAATCAGTCCTGGATACCCAGACCTATCCTAAACCTTCCTTATTTCTCCCATTTGCCCACTGAGTCTTCATCTTTTCATTTCAAAAATAAACAAATATATAAAACAAAACCAAACCAAAAACTCCAAAGGAAAAGGGTAAAATGGAAAATTGAGGGTAAAAGAATAAAATAAAGAACCTTGTTGTCAGGAGTGAGCAGCTGTTTCTGAGTGATTGCAGTCATGCTAATCAGACACTGGAGGCAAGATGGAAGATCATATGATAACACCAGCAGCCCATCAGAGCCAAGACGAACACATGACCACAGAGAAACAGATGGAAGAAAAAAAATATCTATTACTACCAAATATCACAAATGAGAGGAAATAAAAGGGACCACAAAATAGGCAGATCTTGGGAGAGAGGTCTAACTGCCCCACCCCCAAACATTCACATCTGGCCACTATGGAAAGGGGAAAGGCTGCTGTCCTTATTGATGCAGCTAAGAACTTTCCACTGCAGTTTAAAAACAGATATGCTGAATTTTATTCATTGACACTAAGACCCAAAGGTACACAAGGCTGTTAACCTTAGTGACACGGGTCGCAATTTAGTCTTCTCTACTTTGTACAGCAACCAGTAGTGCCCCTTCTCCTTTGCCAATGGTCAACTCTTAATGATAATGCCGACAAATACATAGGGATGTAACATGAATTTGCATAAACGCTGAGAAGTTTTAAATACATCTTCAAGGAAAATGCAATGCGTTCTTCTGATATTCAACTTTGCACTAGTAAGACAGTTTTGCTGAATAGTGCCTGAAATTGCAAGGGGGTGAGGCAGAAGTGGGGGAAAAGTGTATCTAACAAAACTTCAAGCAACACATCGCTTCCATCTGTGCTGACAGCAGGTACTGGGGTATCAAAGGTTACACGCTTTGCTCTCCTGGTCTACAAGGAGAGAGAAAGAGCAGACCTCATCACATTAGTAACACACTTTACCTTTAGATACTGCATGCAGCGTGCATAAGGAAAACAGAAATAAAGAGATAAAACCTGCTTGACACGATCAGCCAGGATGACCCAAGCTGATTAATGGCTTAGCAGGACCTGAGAGGAGAGACTGAGACCTCACACACAGATCTGTGAATGGAGGGGAAACAAAGATGATCATAGCTTGATGGATCAGGTCAGAGTTTAAAGCCCACATGGCAAATGTAAGGAGAAATCTGGAACTTTCTGCACCAACTGGAAACAAGTTAGCCCCAAATAACAGTAAAACACAGAAACCATCTGTTGCGCCCAGGAGCATTTAAAATTATCCCTCACCTGGCTAACAAATTAACTGCAATTACAAGCCTCAGTGACCACTCACTTGTCCAAATTAACTCTCTCCATTAAGACAGAAAAGCAGCAACGGGATACCTACCACGGAACATCTGTATCAACTGATACTGCTTTTCAAGCTCAAAATGCTGTTGTGTTCTAACATGGGGGATGTTCTAACTCGCCAACTATACAAAACAGTTATCTTAAAAAGGTTGACAGAGAATTCCTAGTCCTGTGCTTCCCCTACAAATGACAAAGGTGGAAGCAGCAGAGACAGCAAAAGATAAAAGAGGTAATAAAAGTTACAATGAAGTGCTTTTTTTGAAACTAGAGAGAGATCTGAAACAAGATGAGAGTCTCAGATTTAGCTAGTCAGGAGAACACAATGTTAGAAAGTCACACAGCTCAGGGAGCTCGAAAGAAGACACCCCTATAACTTTGTTTAATCAGCCACCCTCTCGATTAGCCAACTCCACATTCAGAGAAGTAGACCTCTCCGTAACCGACTAAGGGGCACTTCCTTGAACAAGAGTATTCTAGCAGTCGGACACGTTTTCACATCCATCTGATGTGCCAGGATACACACCTGGTTTTGAAACATTTTGCTTTACATTCGCTGACTTACATTCTTGTCCAGTATAGCACAAGAGCTGAGCAAGTCTACATCTGCTAAGTTCTACTGAATCTTACTCCTTTCCCCAAAGTGCTTATTACCTGTTTCAGATGCTTTTTCAGCTCTGAAGCTTCTGGTTCTGGCAATGCTGGCAAAGATTCTGCATTTGTGGGAACGATCACCTGGAATTAAGCACAGCAACAGACTAAAAATTCCCCAGTTGCAGTAATTTCCAAAACAGAATATCCTGAATCTCCACCACTCCAGAGACCAAGTAATGAAAGCCACAAAGTAAAATAATTAATAAAAAACCACCACAATACAATCCCCACACACAGACACCTGCATCAATACTTTGATTTGCACTTCTTTGTGGTTGTTATTGTTTACAATATCACAAACAATGGAGGAGTTACTTTATTGTTTATGACCAAAAAACAGAAGTTTGAATGAACCCACGCTCCTCCTTTGGAACTCCCATCTAGTAGATGATGTTATACACACTTCCCTTGAAATAGCCTTACTCATACCCCAGTGGAAAGCAGGATACATGGTCCTGTTTGAATCATGACAACCAATGCTACTGGGAGGCTCTTACCAAATCGGGTTTCTTAGGTAGGGCTATAAGAGACAGGGTCACAGTTACTCAAAAAGACAGCTTTATCATTTGTTTGAGAATTTATCTTCTAATGATATAGGCAGATGGATTGACTGTAAAAGAATGCCTTATGACCAAAGGAAATGGGGACCTTGAGCCACAACAAGGAACGGAATCCTAAAGTTTAAGACAGGAGGAGCAAAGGCAGACTGAGGCCAGGCATTCTTAAATTCTCAGTAGGTACACTGATGAAAGTGCACAGTTCCCTGGAAACAAAGCTACGAGTCCTTTGGGCAGCACTTACTCTATTGGTATCCAGGTCAATAAGCCATACATCATCAGGCATTTTAAAATCCAGTTTGTAAAGGAAGAAACTTGCTGGAACACCAATGATATACGGTGTAGGGGCTAGAAGCAACTGAGAGAAAGAGAGAATTTAATAAAGACAAGATCCACATTTGATATCACCATTTTCTTCCCAAATATTTATTAACTATAGTATGTTTATAGTAGAGGAGACAACACACAAACCATTGATAAGTAAGTAATTAATTCCATACAATAGAAACATTGTTTAAAAAAAAAAATGCTCCTGCTCAGAAAGCTGCAGTTTTCATCTAGGAAAAAAAAAAAAATTCAGCCTCCTGTGGTCCCCCTCCGCCCAGGGATGTCCCTTATATGGCTGCATGGTGCTTTGGAAAAAACTTAGCTAATCTAACAGCTTGCCACATCTATGATGGACCAAGAAAAAAAGATGTTCAGAGTAAGAGCCTAACTGGAGCAGCAGCAAGTCACAGCTCAAACCATCTGTGGCATTGTAAATACAGCTCTACCCTTACCCTTGTAATGATAATTTGGTTTCAAAACAATAGCATCTCTAGGAAGCTGGAGAAATAAACATATATTTTCAGATGTACATGGAAAACCTAAGGGGAAGTTCAGGTTGTTTGTGATAAGGGAATCGGCAGAGGGAAAAGATTTAACTCAGTAAGGCATGTGGCAGCTTGAGACCAGTGGCTTGGGAGGCTAATTTATTCTTGAAATCTAGAACAGCTGGTCACCTCCAAGGGGCAGTACTAGAACAAATGTGCAGCATAGTACTGAAGGAGTGAGATGGCCTGAATTCTATCTGTCCAAGCAAAATAATGAGCTCCTGCAGAGAGCCGACTATTGGCAAAACCCAGGCTCCCAAATGAAGTAACACAACACTTCCTATTTCTGAGGAGAATAAATTGCAGGCAATAGTTTCTAAACCCTGAATCAAGAGCCCTCAAGCATCCTTAAATATTACTCCACACTCTCCCCAGCAAACCTTAATACGGAGTTGCAGGGCCGGGGGGAGAGTAGGGGCTAAGTACTCATTATAATATTGTGGATCTGTGGCCTTTCAGTCCATTGCTTCTGAACTACTGCTTTGAATCACACTATTCACTAAGCACATTTTGAAGATACCCTAAATAAGTGGTGTTACCTGCAATTTAAATAGTTAGTGGTGCTCAAGGAGCATTATATGCGAGGCAGACTTTGCTATGCTCCCTGAGAAAACCATGGGGAAGGAAACAAGGACTAGTCCTACATACATCTCAGACATCACAGAAACATCCTTCGCAAAAGGCCAATAAAGGAAAAATATGTACCTGTTCTGCAGAGGCCATGCAGGTGGGAAGCAAAGGGATCACTGGGAACATATACTCTAATGGGTAGATCATAGCCACAAAGGCCATCACAGACATGGAGAGTGCATTGTAGTCTCGGGACTGCAATACAACCTGCAACCAAAGAAACTCACATTAACACTGCAGCAACCACTCACTTCTAATACTCCCCCCAAGGGTATACAAAGATCACAGCCTGCAGGCCCCTGATTTGATGGCTGGGAACTGGATAATCCTCCGTTAACCTGTCTGAAAACAAGCTTCAGCTGACTTTTTTGAGTGAGAGCAAAACTCTTCAAAACAGGAACCTCAGAAGGAGCTATTCCTTCCTCCTGCAGAAAAAATTATTCCAGACAGTGTAGGAGACAGCTGTTCTACAGACCCAGCCTACCCTGGTTTTGGAGAGGGCAGAGTCTCCTACATACCTATCAAAGATCAACTCGTCTCTTCTTACCTTGTGCTCCAGAAGGATGCAGGTCAGCACCTGCAGGCAAGCATCCACTCCCAGCAACTCCAAAGGCAGATGTAATGGAAAATCCACCAAGGTGAAGCGGGAAGGATCAGGAAGAGCAAAGGTCAAAGCCGGCTGCAACTCATGAGGCAAGACTTCCACATCCACCCGCTTCTGACCAGCAACAGGCATTGGTGAACGGAGCAGCCGGTATATCCAGGCCTCAATCTCCCGCAAATCATGTAGTAATGCACTAGACTTTTCTTCCACCAGGAGGGAGCCTGTGAAAATCCGCCACATTGTATCCCTGTACAGGGAGAACAACATCATTAATACTCCAAGAGCTTCACCCCACAGCCATTCCACAACGCTCCTCCAGGGAAAAGAAAGATCCACTGAGAATTAAAAGCAGCAGCTAACAAACATTTGGTCACACAGAGGAATGGAAGGTAGGGATTTAAGCTTACTGAAACAACAACTTCGGGGAAATATAAATCTTTCTGTGGCAGGAATCAACACGAGTATGTCACTTCCATCTCAGAGTTCACTCGTTCATTTAAAGGCTTCAGTTTGGTCCAGATCTCTGAAGATCTCTCATCACCCTGGTGCCTAAAATTCAGCATGCACATAGGATACTCCCATATCTCGTCCAGGATTGTGGTAGACTGACTGACTAGGATTCTGCTTCCAGCAGTCCTACAAACCTGTGCAAGGGTAGGAACTAAAACTGAGATGATAAAAATATGCTACATAAAGATCTCTCAGATGTTTTGGCATGATAAAACACTCTTTTTCATCCTATCCTAAATTGCATTGTGTAATTCTTAAGAGCTGAATAACCCATGGCAGAAGTGGATGCAATTCAGCTGAGAATATAAATTTCTGAAAGCTGTCCAGAAAGCATTTATATTTAGCAAAATAAACAGGAATTTTTCCATGCCCTAAGCTAGCAATCTGCCACCTTCTAGGTCACAGACGGGCTGGCCAGAACACATGTACAGCATTGCTCAGGGCCTTCAGAGCTTCAAAACTTGAAACTGGGTCTGACAAGGGAAGCAAAGTGTCTTGTCATCTTCAGCCCTTAATGTTGTACCACAGCGAAGGCTGCAAACCTGCTGTAGCAATGCTGCAAAAGACTTCAGCTTGGTAAGTATCTTCAGTTACTGTAACAGATCCCTTAGCATGGCATAGGTTCAAATTAGAAGTTCTACTTTACAGTTCACAACTTTAAAAAAAATTAAAAAGAAAAAAGATGATGACACAGGAGGCTTCAGTAAGGAAGAAAAATTAGAGAAATTTGGAGGGGTCAAAAGATGGGCAATTTGAGGTTATGCTGAGTTAAATGATACACCTCTAAGGAATTGTGATGCTTCTCACCCTCCACTCTTCCTTCAGCCGCTTGTAATGCGCAGGACATTAGGTTGTTAACAGGCATGTTCAACCTTTTGCAAGCTGTAAGGATTCAGTTTCACCTTTATTCTGCCACCACTTCAAAACTATTCTATTCTTCCAGGTCATGGTTTGCAAACCACATGGTAATTTGAATCTGCTACTTTACTTTTCCCAGAGATATATGCTCAGCATTCCTTCTCTTGCTCTCCTGTCACTCAGCTCTTCTCTATAAGAATTATGTCCAACAAGAGCAAATTTTTCAAATACCACGTGCCATTCAAACATGGGAATACTTTAGCACCCCTTTCAAAAAATCAGATGAGCTCACAGAGTTGAGGAAAATAATGAAATTTAGCTTTTTTCTGCCTCAGTAACTATCAGACTAAATCAAGTGACAAAACAAGCTCCCTTAATATATACTTCTGTTAAAAAGGACAGAAAAACTTCCAATAAAAAAAACCAAAAAGTTTTGTTCTAACAGAACCATTTTTCCCCAACAGTTAGTGGATCCAGGTGATAAATCTGTCAATGCGGGAGTCAGTTGTAAGCCCAGGACACTCTCCTAGAACGATTCCAGGGCAGTAACCCAAGAAACAGGCTTGAACAAGACAGATTTCCCCTTTCATGCAAAAAGTAAAGAGCTTACAAGCATGGAAGTGATAGATGTCCTGTCATTTTTTGGTTTTGACAAGTTTAATTTAGAGTGTACCGAGCTACTTAACTCACATTATGAGCTATCTCACAGGCCCATTCCCTCTTACTATTGAGATAATCCCCTCCTTTTCCAGAGATTCACTTTATTATTTTCTCTTTTTAATTAGCATACTGGAAAGGAGAATATCAACCTGGAATGCAGGTGTCAGGCACAATAGCACCAATATACATCCACAACGGATATACATAATGACTTTGTTCCTCCTGTACCCTACAGTGCAACAGCTTTTGTTACATACTCAACATTATAATAACAGATATGTAAGATTACTACATTACATTAAAAATACACCAAGTTCCTTTTTAATTTGCTGTTACCGACCCCCTTTCCCATATGGTTCCTAGACAAATCCTTTGTTTTCTACCTCTCTTAACTCTCCCCTTCAAATATTTACTTTGATCTCTTTCAGCCGTTCCTGCTTCTCTAGTCTTTTCTCTCCCACGCTGAAGTTCAGATTGTTTCATAAGCTCATTAAGCACACTTTCATCATTTCCCTCTTGACCCAAGTAGAAATTCTCTGTTATTCCTTGGCTGTTTCTAGTTTGCCAGAGAATCAGTCTTGACATACACTGCCATGGAGCTTATATGCCAAAATAACAATAACAGTATCAGTGCTCAGCTTCAGAAAAGATCACGCTCAGTCAGTTAGCAGGACAGTGTACCAAAATGAAAATCATACCAGGTTATAGAAACAGACAGAGAAGTTTTAAACAAATCATTACATAAACTTCCTTTTCCTACTGTGATCCTGGGTTAAAACAGAAAAAAGGTCAACCATCAGTGTTTGGCTACTTCTGCAACCCCACCTGTAGCCTCAGTTTGCCATGCAGACGATTGCAGCCCTGGACACGAACAGTGGGAGGAAAAAGTTCTTTCTTCCCCCCTCAACATACCTCTGCACCCCACGAGGAATCCCCAACTTCTTGCCCAACAATCTCTCACTACAGCAGTCCACCAGTCTCTTGAGGGTGTACAGACACTCACGGAAGGTGGAAAAGAAGGGATAATGACTAAGGATGCACAGAGAAGTCAGGGTGCTGTTCCGAGAGCGATGGCTGCCTTTGGCCAGACGCTTACTGCGCGGTGACCGACTTGCATCTGCGGTAGATTCTGTACTTGGAGCCTGCAGTGAAGGACCGCTCTCTGAACTCTCAGTGCCCACTTCCTCTTGGGGTGCAGATGCATCCCCAGATTTGGGAATTTTCTGTCCCTCTCGAGCTCGGTGCCCCCCTGTGCCTTCTCCCTTCTCCTTGGGTACTCGCTTCTGGAAGGAGCGGTAGAAGTTGACACAGATTCCATAGCGAATTACACCTGTATCCTTGTCTGTGAGCGTGAAGACAAATGAAGTGTCATCACGGAAGCTCATGCGTTTTTGCCGCACGCTCAGGCATCCTTCCGGCTGGCAGAAGAATACAACATCAGGTGGTAGAGGAAAGTCCACATGGTCTTCTAGAGGGTAACGTCGCAGCAGTTCAGGAGTCTGAGCAACACTATCACTACTTGGCTGCCTACAAAAAAAGCAGACAAAACACACACATAGTTAACTAATGCCAATAAAAATCTTTTGTATCTGCCTGCTAACATGTCAGGAGCCTGTGGGGTCAGCTTCATCTTTGGTTCTTTTCTGCCTTACTATCAAGGGAAAGCGCAGCTTCTCAGCCATGAGTCAAAATACTCTATCACTAGCACAATGCCACAGTTGCAGAAAGGTTAAATAAAAAACTCTATACCATCATTATCAAGGCCCAACAAGGAGCCTGTTCAAATTTGACCAAGAAAAAGACTTTCAAGAGTATGCTGTTCCCAGAAGAATATTGTATTGTCGTGTTTCCCTGACTCCGATTTCCAAAATGAATTTAACCGCTCGGGTCTCTGGGCAATGCTTGGGTAGGAAATACTGTCCCTCTCCAAACATACAGCTAGATGGAAACCCCCTGGATTTCAGCCATTTATGAACAAGATGAAAAACTAAATGGGAAAATCCAGTATCAATTCCTAACTGGTAAGAACAAGAATTTACTAGGAAAGAACTCAGATAAATGGTGGAGTGATATGGACCTCATCCTGTAAAATTTTCATTAAAAAGTTCTAGCAACCACAGATATATATATTTCTGCATTTGATTTTCAAGCTGGATTTGAAGTGCAAGTTACTATAAAAGCTGGGTAGTAATATGCAAACTCATTTAACACTGTGGCTTACCAACCTTTGTACCACAAATCACTAATGGAACACAAAACACTACGGCAATACTGTTTATTCCTAATTTTCCACAAAAAGAACAGATTCTTTCAAGGTATTAACTATTTTCCTACCACTAGTTTTCCGTGAAAGTTACCAAACAACTGACAGAGGAACAGTGTGAGATCCATATAGTGAAGGAAAAAAGTAAGTCCCCAGAAAAACCTCTCCTTGGTTTGACCCCTTTGCTGTCTCACCATTTTCTGAGGTAACTAGTATTTAGTATCATGTTTACTAAATGGAATGTAGTAGTCCTGGCTCCACCATCATGCTCCTATAGGATCTCCTACAAGACATTTTCTCACCTTGATACTTTGGATTTGCCCATTTCAAAATATAATGACACTTGTTTTCTCTTATCTGAGAGGTAAGAAAACTCAAACAAGTAGTAACAGGATGTCTGTAATTTACAAAAGAAAACCACTAGCGTAAATAGGCCTGCTCATTAATTCTCCCCAACTACTACTTTTTTAAAGAAAAAGTAAAAATGCTTAAGTAACATAGCCTAAGTTGGTAACAAAATTTACATTGCCTTGTACAGTTAAGTACTGAAATACTGTACAAAAAGAAAAAAGAAACCCTAAAAAGCTTTTATATATTACCAGACACAACTGATGTATCATCTGCTTAAGAAGAAATGTCAAGTAATGCTGGCACTGTTTAGAGAGTCTATTTGGCGGTAAATGATTAAAAAAGTCATGCCTTCGCAGTAATATTAGCTACAAAGACAAACTCTTCTCAGACATTTAGAAAACTTGCATCTAACAAAAGGGAGTACTTCCAAAAGGCATTGCTATTTATGCATGGTGGATAACAAGATGTAAAGGCCAAATGGAGCTCCCAAGGACTTTGCAGTAGAATCTACTTCAGTCAGCTCCCTCTCTTATGACAGGCATTTGCTGAAGTGCCTAATGAGAAAACAGACCTCTGAGCACTGGCAATCTAGCTACCGCTGCCCAGCAGAAAGCAAGACAACTGTAGCAAAAAATTTGCTAGCTAATTTTTAAGTGAGAACATCAGACACTATAAGCATCGCTGGAAGAGGCAGTTAACATTTCTTCCTCCTTCTTTTCCTAGTCGGTGACACACATATGGAAAACTTGGTTATTTTTCTACAGACAATACTTAGTAATTAAACTACTAAATTATTCTGTCCATAAAATACAATAATAAAAATAATTGTTACTTAGGACTATGTCATTTTCTTCATTAGCCTATTTAAATATTACACTCAAAGTATTCTGAAAAGAAAGTGAGAGGTAAAGCAACATGCTGATGCACATAACTTAGAAATGAAAGTAACAGACTCTGGAATACACCCATTAAATAGACTGGCAGAAAATTACTGGATAAACTTTGAATAAAGAAAAATAACACATGTATTTGACAAACAGCATACATATCGACCCCACATTTCATACATGCTTGAAGTAAATTAGCATAACATTTTCTCTATTGATAGTAAATAAGACTTCAAAAAAAAAAAAAAAGTATTCGTGTCATTCCTACAAGGATAAATGAGTACCAGAAGGAAAAACAGCCAAGTAAGGCAAATCCCAGATTATTTTTTTTTAAACTGTCTGCACTTCAAAAGCTAGAAAAGTAACCCCAAACTAGTATTTTACTAGCATGTGGATTTCAGTATTTTCAGTTTGTGAGTCCCTCTATCCTGATGCCAGTAGAAGCAAAGAAATTCAGACACGTAGGCTACCACAGAGTCATATAGTGGCTATTCTCAGTCACCCTTTGCAGACCGTTGAAAAGGAGTCTAAAGACCTCAACTTAAAACCCTTTGGCTGCACCAGTATCTTTCAAAAAGTGCCCTGGCCCAAGGAGATGCTCCCATTATGGAAGCATTCTGCACCCACTCCAAGACAGCACTTCCTCAGCACCAAGCAAGGCTTTCTCAACGGATGCTAGGCTGTTCAGCCCCACTCTACTGCCCAAGCAAAAGTAGAAGTGACATTCTTTTACATTACCTGGCTCCAATGATCACAAGATAGTCTAGTAACCGAGGGCAGACTTTCTTTTTCTGCACCATTGTCCTTGACACTCCTCCTTATGTCATCTCAGTGAATTTCTGTTCATTGATCCAGTAGTCAGTTATCCAGTCAGCCGTGATCGACTGCCTTGGGGAACAGAATCTGCTTGGAACTGTCTGGCAAGTCCAACCTACAATCAAGAAAAACAAGAGTGTCAAAAGCAC
This sequence comes from Chionis minor, assembly GCA_013398295.1. Classification (NCBI taxonomy): domain Eukaryota; kingdom Metazoa; phylum Chordata; class Aves; order Charadriiformes; family Chionidae; genus Chionis; species Chionis minor. Next base: position 244,516 of record VZSF01007401.1, read on the forward strand.
ATTCAGGAATACCAAACACATATAAGCAACTTCATGACCTTAATTATATTTCCAAAAGCCTCAGTGTTCTGTACAGTCATGGCCATACACAAGTCTCTCTCTTTATGAGTATAAAACCACAACCACATGCACACAAAAGTAGAGACAGCTGAAAAACACACAAAAAAGTACAAGAGGATCTCAAGAAAGACCACAGAAAAACAAGCCTATCACTGGCAAAGAGCTATTCATGAAACTGAGGCAAAAGTATTGTTTAGGCAAATCCCTGTGATTCCTACAGTGCTTGGGAAAGCAGCCTTAATTGGGAATTCTGTACAGTTAAAACACAACAGAAGAAAAAAATGCAACCTGAACTTTAGCTGTCTAGTAAACAGAATAACTAAAGAAGGGGTTATATCAAAAGAAGCCCAATTAAATATAATGCACCTCACCCTCTCAAACCTGGATGTGGCCTAGAGCAAGAATGATCTCCACAGTCCCAAATGACTGTGATCCCTAACATTTTTTCTGTGAAGATATAGAACTGCAAACTGCAGTTTGCACTACCAAACATTTTTTATTGCAAATCATACTGTTTCTTTCACTTACTTTATTCAATTTCATTTCTTTTGTGTATCTCCATCATTTATTCTTGATATTCATGCCTCCTACTATAGCTACCTTTTCTGCTCATTTTACAATAGAAAAATCCTGTTGGCACAATTGATATTTTACTGAAGCATTTCTGTTTGTCAAGAACTATGGTTAACAGACATCCATAATTCAGTAAGCACTGTAAATTTGTTCTTTCCAATCCTACTATTCATACTTCATTGAATTCCTGACAGGGAGGGGGAAAAAAAAAAAAATCTTAAAAAGCAATCAAATTCCATATTACAATGTTCCCTACCTTCATTTGAAAACAATCTGAAAACAGAAATTTTCTGAAACAAAGCTCTCTGAAACTCTAAAATCAGAGATGTTCAAACCGTACCACAAGTTTACTAAGGCTATCACAGACATAGAATCATAGAATGGTTTGGGTTGTAAGGGACCTTAAAGATCATCTAGTTCCAACCCCCCTGCCATGGCCAGGGACACCTCCCACTAGACCTGGCTGCTCAAAGCCCCATCCAGCCTGGCCTTCAATAATTCCAGAGATGGGGCCTCCACAACTTCCCTGGGCAACCTGTTCCAGTGCCTCACCACCCTTAGAGTGAAAAATTTCTTCCTGAGATCTAATCTAAATCTGCCCTCTCTCAGTTTAAAACTGTTACCCTTGTCCTGTCTCTACACTCCCCGATAAAAGGTTCCTCCCCATCTTTCCTGTAGGCCCCCTTTAAGTACTGGAAGGCTGCTATAAGGTCTCCCTGGAGCCTTCTCTTCTCCAGGCTGAACAACCCCGAGCCTCCCAGTCTGTTTTCACAGGAGAGGCACTCCAGTCCTCTGACATGATGAGAGAATTATTATTACTGTACTAAAATCTTTCAGTTCTGCAGCATAAAGTTTAGATTTTATTTGCATAGAAGTATAAAAGATTTACTAACAACCCGTAAATCTCAGCAAAATTAGGTAATTTTCTTGACGTTTCCCTCATTACTTCACAACCTAGAGTTGGTTATAGGCACTGTAACTCTCACAATCTTGCAACCATATTCAAAGTCTAGCAATGTATCTGCTTTTTTCCCATCCCTTCACATTCCAGGGACAGTCAGAGAATTTTACTCATTAGCCTTCCAAATATCAGTAAGAACTCACACACACAAAATGTATGTATATGATTTATCAAAAAAGGAAAATTATACCAGTCAGTAAGTATTAATTATGGAATAATAAACTTAAAGAAATCTTAACTCTCACACACACAAAAACCACATTTTGTAAGACTTTGTGGCATGGTTTTAGCAGATCCTTGACTACAGTCACGGTAGATTCCTAAGTGACAGCACTATGAATTACCTTCTCTCAGCAGCAGTACTTTTATAAATCACCTTCTCTGAACAACCAAGAAAATACAGACACAGGAAGCAAAGCTCCTGTTTCTTCATTTTAAAGATATCATTGAAAACATTGCAGAATCTGTTCTGGAACAGCTCTTGATCTTTGATATTCTGAAAATATCTTGATGTAGACAAACTTGAGAGGAACAAGATGAAGCTGGGATGATCAAGTGGATCTCTTTGCCTTAAGTTTGAAGAACTACTGTATCTGTATTGTTTCCAAATACCTTTTCCCAGAACTCTTAAGGAAGAGAGAGAGGGGCATAGAAGTAAGTTACCATGAGGTAACCTACAAGTACGACCTAAAGGGATTTCTGCTGTTTGGTGGTAACCAAATATATGTTCTTCCTCTGTAACGGAGACTATCCTACCCCTCAGTGAAGGTGGAGAAAGTAAACTGCATATGCAATGGAGTAAAAACATATGCAATTACTACTGACAGGCAATAAGACCACAACTTTAGCTTACCTTTCAGTAACTTGTCCATACCCTGTGGTGGTTCTCCTATTCTCTAGCCTGAAGAACATCTCTTATGACTGCAATTCATTACACATCTTCCCCACAATTCTGCAAAGGAGCTATCGAGGTATGCAATATGAAGACCTCTATCAAAACCATAAAAATGTCCAAGTAGAGTATCCAAGTAGACCAGTACAAGGAACAGATGCAAGGCTTCCAATGTCCCTGGAATGGCTGAAGCTGCATCCTCACAATGCCACGTACCAAAGTTTCTGTCAGTTTCTGAGCACTTTCCAAGAAACAACCCTGATTTCTACTGCAACACAGTGAGACCACATTGACGCAGATAATTCTGCACGGGTTTCCAAAGTCTCCTTTACTTGGTTACTTATTCTTAACAAGGCCATAGTTACAGCAAGATATAAGCATACAAAAGGGTTTTTTTGGAAGATGAAATTTTGTTGGATTGGAGCAGAGTGGAGTAGAAGAATGAGAATCAAGTTTAGGGTTTTTTGCCATATTCTATTCAATCGCTTGCTTCTTCAGAGATCTAGTAATGACTGATGACAGCAATTATAGAGCATTAGATCAATATTTGCTGGAACTCACCTTTCTAACTCATGTTTGGAATCAGACACCACAGCTGATGATCTGTACACAAACAGGCACTACAGTCCTGCCTCTCTCTCTCTCTGCCTGTCTGACAAACGCTTGCTTTCAGGCCAGTGTCATTCCCTCCTCTGTGCTGGTAGAAGTGCACCCGCAGTTACATGGTGAACCAGATTGTGGAACTGATATAGGCTAAAACTAACACCCTCCCTTCTCCTCCCTTGCCACTTTTGTTTTTATTAGGTTATTTCTATGACTTGGTTCAACAAGTGGCCACACAAATGCTTGTGCAGGCACAAAGACAGGAGCAAGCAGCTAAGTGAATCTGAACTACAGACGACAGCTTCTCTACAGGCAATAAAGAGGTAGTTTCTTTCTCAGAGATTTGCTATCATCCTTCCTCTAGCTCCTACACTTTACAGACTAAGTACATTAGAACAGAAAGAGATCAAACAACTGAGAGAGACTTCCATTTCTCCTCTTACATGGTGGCATTTGGACCTGAACTGCGAGATTATCATGACTCTGAGATGGCATAGGTTTTGACATTGATGGCCTCTTATCTCTCTCAAGCTGCTTTAACTCTAGGTTCCTTTTTCTGAAAAGATCTTGTGCAGTGTACTTTCTCTTTGCAAACATCTTGGAACCAGCCCTTTGAAGGCCGAATCTTCAAGGAGCACTTAAGAAGAAAAATCCTGTAACTTCAACTCAAGAAAAGGAGAAAAATAAAAAAGTGAAGACCATCACAGAGGCACACTGCACAAACATATCACATATGAGAGAACACCATAATTTAATAAGCACTCATATGGATGCTGAACAGGTTGGTGAGATCTAACACTACCCACGTACTGTAGCAGCTCTCAGCATACTCACGAACTAGTAGAAATTGGCACATCAGCCTAGATGCAAAGACAAAGGCCAGAGCCAGCACTAACTCATAGCCTACCAGTAACTCAAGACAAAAAAGCATTCAAAACAACACTTCTATTACTGGCACTACTCTACATTTCAAAATTCCCCAAACACCCACGTTTTAGGTTGTAGCACAACTTCTCAGAGGACAATCTGCATGATATTCTGCAATTTAAAGTCCTCCCAGAAATAAAAGTCTATATAAACACAAACACGCTCATGAAAAGCGCCACACCACTGAACGGATATGGCAGCATGAAAGAACTGCAGCAGACTTTTTATCAGTTTAGAGCCATCTGTGTCAGACCGATACCCACCACTAGTCCCGACAGACATGACTTGCGCAGCACCCCATCTCACGTACCCCTTGGAGTCTTCAGTCTTTTTTAAGTGTCTTTTCTTTCTAGACACAAGACTAGTGGAACAAAGTCATTTAGGCTCAGTAAAACCTGAACACAACAAACTGTTAACCCAACTTAGCTCAATTACAGTCATTTTCCGCACACAGAAGCTTCCAGCTTTGGTAGGCCAGCCTTACACTCAACTGTATGACAGTCATTGCTTGAAAAAAATAATATGAAGATAGCAGGAGGTTGTTTGCCAACAGGTAGATGTTAAGGCCTGCTTTTCTTGCAACTCTTCCATAGTTCAGGATGGTACCAGAATGAGGCCTCTCCTTGCATTACCTTCAGGTTTTATCTGGTACAAGGATCATACTGCACAGTTCACCAGTGCACAGACACTTTTAGAATATAAAGCTGGGTCACAAAATTCAATTTACTAATTGACTGAGTGAAGGGCATACAGTGGGACATCAATTTGTAAAGGGAAAAAAAAAAAAAAAGAGGAAGACATGAAGGAGACGGCAAGAATTACAGGACAGAAGCCACGTGAATTCTGGTTCATTGAAATCTTGCCCTGCAAAAGACCATTATTTCCAGCCATGTCCAAAAGGAACTAAGTTTTCAGTTCCAAAATGTCCCTGGAACATCTTGAATTTCTATTTATTCTCAGCCAAGACAATCTGTACTCAGTTGACATCTATAGCCACTATGCCTGACCCCAGTGCATTGTTTACCGTGAACTCAAGATCCATACCAATCAGACTAAACTGAAAGCTGAAACAAACACAAATAGGGCCACGAGTTTCAATGCCCAATTTTTTTGGTTGATTTATGTTTCCTTTTCTCACATTACACACCTTGAGGATACTTAGACAGCTATCTGCTAAGCTACGAGAAATAGGTGCAAGTACCTAAGGACTAGCCAACCACGCCTGTGTGGCCAGGAACCCCACCTAACTCACTGTAGAACTGGAATCAACATAGTTTGAAGCGCAATAGGAACTATTTGTGGTAGCTTTGACCTCTCTTGAGACATTTTAATAGTCTTCATGGAATCTTTATCACTGAAATTTTGGTTACTTCTTCTGAGACTGTTTCAAGTGATTCTAGCCACTATCTCTGGCATAACACATAGTACTTTTCCTTGTACTGAGCTTCTGAAGAAGCAGATAATCAGTCCCCATTTCACATGAGCCATTTTACACTTTCTCTGCTTAACAGCTATATTAACATTAAACACTGCTAGTAGTTTTATACTTAAAAATACAAAATACATAACATTCTAGGAAGCCCATTATCCCTATTACCCAGATACTACAGTGGTTGTATTAACACAAGAAACACAGGTGACAGCAAAGATGAGTTGAGAACAACCCCCTCCTCCTGAGCTTTACAGAACATGGAACAATTTCTAAAGTCAGACCTGGATGGACTTGCTATACTGGTGCAGCTGCTTTGTGTGCTACCATCCACCTTGGCAAGGCAGCAGTGCATGCCAATGCTGTGACTCCTAAAAAGATACTAGCACTTTGGCACCAAAAAAAAAAAAAAAAAAAAAAGAGAGAGGCAGTTTCAAAGCATTGCAAGCATGCCTAAAACAGACAATGACATATTTATCTAGTATGGTTAGTCTATAATATAGGTGTGGTTCTGTGAAATGCCTAGAGATAGTTCCAAGCGTAAGAATTCATCCAGTAGAGAACAGGACTGCAGGCAGATTCTAAAAGCATCCTCCCTGGAGCACACATATCACTTGAGTCAGTAAGAGTTTCTCACGGATAAAAGAGCAGATGTATCCCAACTGTTTCCACTTGCCATCCATCTCCAAAGCTTGAGGGAAAGAACAGACTAAATTAGACTAAAGAAAATTAGAGAATGAATTGTGAAAACAGTTTTTGGTAATACAAAAAAGACATCCTTGGAGACCTTCTGAAGAATGATAATAATTTAAAGATTCGTTCCTTTCCTACTACAGAATGATATTGTATCTTCGCCTTCTGAAAACTGTACTGACACAAACATCTTCAGCCTCCACATCCATTTTCCAGAGCAAAATGGAGGTATCACAGACAGGGATGCCAAAAAATAGAGAGAACACAAGCAGAATTAGTTCACAAATAGAAGTATCGCGCCACACAGACAAAAACCTTTTTTGCAGCATCACAGAGTGAAGCTGGCCTGATTCAGGTTCTCCGTTGCTATAGGAACAGATTTCCCTGTCCTTGTCATATGGTGGCCCTTCAGCCTTGCCTCCTTTCTACCCCCTGCTTCAGCCAAACGCTTGGCGAAAGCAGCTTGCTGTACATGCAAGATCACACAGTTGCCACACATGCTGTGAAAACAGACCCACAGGTAATCTGATTCAGATCAATCTCCATAGCAACCCAATCTTTAGTCCCTAGATCTTAGCCTGTCGGGTCTATTTATAGAGCAGCTGCAGCGCTCCTCCCCCCCTGCTCTGCTCCGCTCCACCACCGAAGCTCCCAGCACTGCCCACACCACAAACAAGCTTCACCCAGGCACAAGGAATGAAACATACCTCTCCCAGCACCCGGAGAGGATACAGCGTGGTATCTGCAACACGTTACTCACCTCCCAGTTGGTGAGGTTTTCCATATCCATGAATACCGCCAATATCGCAAGTCGTTATTGCTCACAGAGAGCTGAGTACCAACTGAGGTGGCTGACAAAAATCTGCTCACCCAGGTACACACAGGATGCTTCCACAGACATCCACTGCAGCTGCTCCCTTAAGCCTCGCACAAAAAGGATGTGCAAAGTGTGCCAACACAAACGTGCAATCCTAACAGGAACCCGAAGGCACCAGCAAACACAAAGGAGTGGTCCCAGCACCACCTGCCCCACAGCAGCACAGCTCTACCCACCAGCGAAGTATTTGAAAACCATGCGGCTGGGACGTTCGTCTACTAATTGTTTAAAAAAAAAAAATTTAAAAAAAAAAAAATCAAGACTGAGGCCTTGAATGAGCCATGAGAGATAAGCACGTGAGAAAGAACGGTATGCAAATACTGTTATCCATTTTATTCTACTACACTCTTGGGGAAAACCATCAACAATAAACTAATGCAGGAGAAGCATACACTTTTACAGTACTCAGTAATAGCAAGGAGATGACAAGACTTTCACCTGAGCCTCATTTCATTTTGCACAGTTCAATTTAGGTTAAGGATTTTACTCTCCTGCCCTCCTTTACTGCCTGAATCACCTCCCTCACGATCCTCCCTGCTGCTCCTCATAGCACAGGGCACGCAGAGTGCCATCTTCACACGGGACAAATTCTGGCATAAAAACCCTCTGTCAACCCAGCCAGTTCTCCTGCTCTACACTGTTTGAATTTAAATTCATCTTTTATTTTAAAATAATCTCCAGATATTTGCATGAGTAACCAAGTTACCGAACAGTAACCGAGGAGCTTTGGCTCCTTGCCCTTCACTCTTTTCAAATCTGTCCTTTTTTTCCCCCCTCCTTGTACAATGCCACCATCACAAAATACAAGATCCTTCTCATCTCTTTCTACCTCATCAGCTTTTCATCCATTCTCAAAACTCCAGTAGCAGCTGCTCATACACTTTGCAAAGAGGAAGAGGGGGGGAAGGCAACCCAAAACCTACACAACACTCCTGAACTGAATTAGCCTCACCTTCTGCAACCATTATGGCAGCACATGATTTTTCCAAACCAGAACTGCTTTCAGCTCAAGTTTTGAGCGAGAAACTTTCTCGCTGCTGTTGAGCGCAACCTGGACCCCTGAACCCATGAGATGCTTCCATTCCCAGCGCTCCACCCGGTTCCCGTTTGAGAAGTAGGCCACAGTTCCCATAATGCGGGCACCAGCAGGTATTTTTCCCCAAAGCCAAACACTGCAAATGTACAGCCATAAAAAATTAACAAGAAAACAACAAAGCATGTGACATTTAAATGGAGAGAACTGCTGGATGCAGCTGCAACTGCTAAATTATTCAGTGCTCTCCCTTGCCACAGTGCCTCTCCCAGCCACGGAAAGCAGCTCCGAGCCAGAAGCTCAGAGAAGAGACTTGTACAAGAGGACAGCAGGTAGAAAAGACACACCACACGCAAACAGCGAGGAGCGCACCAACAACTAGAGGCTTCCCCTCTCACATAGGCTTCAAGTTATTCACCTACTCGCTTAACAGCTGACATCACTCATGACACCACCACCTGTATTTACAGGCACATTCAACCCTCCTCCTGGAGATGGGCCGCACAAACAGGCTCGCCGGGACCCTGACAATAAATTCCAGCCATTTAAAAGGCAGAAAACAGGGACACTCAGAGCCAGCACGGAAACGCTGCTCAGGATAATGGGAACCAGAAAATAAAGAGAAGTATTTGAAATAATCTAGTTATTTGGCTGTTGCTAACACCACAGAACTGGTGCTCAGAGCCTCACATCTGTTTTGCCTTGTCTTAGGAACACTCAACCTGTCTCCCCACACATGCCGCCTGCCTTGTTATTCCTTCCCCTTCTCTTCATCAACACTGTGGAAGATCACAAATTCCTACTCTCACACCGATCCTACTATTAATTTTGGTGATAAATCATAGTACCAGCTGGTCAAAACTGAAAGGAAAGCAAAGAGAAAAGAGCGTTTTCTCTCCGCTAGAGCTCTGGGACGTGGGAAGCGCGTGTTCGGCAGATTCACCCACACGTAAACATTGGAGGAAGGAAGCCCAGAGAGAAGAAGGGATAGGAACCACCTCAAGTGACTGCTGGGGCCAGCGAGCGAGCAACAGAACAAGGGGTCCCAAGAGGACCTTCTAGACATCGGAAGTCAGCACGGCAAAGGAGGGAAGGAAAACACAACACTTGCTGGATATGTTTGAAGACTAATGAGAGAAAGAAGGGAGAAATGAGGTGGCCTACAGGAAGGAACGAGCATGCCCAGATTGTAGCTCCAGCAGAGCAGTGTAAGCGCTATCAAGCGGAAACAGACACAGACATGGCAGCAGAGTGTCTCGGTGCTCTCACGTGAAGCAATTTTGGTGAATACCAGTTTCAGCTCCTAATCTTCTTTATCACAAGAAGCACTCCTCTCCTCCTGCTATCTGATGCAGAGGCAGAACTCACCATTTCCTGCCACAAGGGCCCTTCCAGAGCAAGTACAATATACCCAGGCAAGCAGCAATCCAGGGAAGCTGGTGTCAAAGCTACAGGCAAGAAGTCAACCAAACATCTGATACTGACAGTGGGAAATTCAGTTAGAGTGTGAAGGGAAGCAGGACACAACCATGGTGCTGAACTCGCAGACATGACAAAGAAAAGGAACAGATAAAGAAAAAAGGCTGCTCTGCTCATAACACACAGTTCCCAAAGGTTATCAGATACATTACTGTCAACCTGGGTATCTTTGTCCCCTGCATAAAAAAAAACAAGGTTAATTTCCTGATTCTCACAAATACCACTTAGAAGAACTGTTCAGAAATTAGTTACAAACCAAACCAAAAGGAGAGATCTGACAAACATTACAGGATACGTCACAAGGCAACGTGATGACCAGCCCTTTTTTGAGGGCTGCCGCTGTGAAATATTGAACACTGTGGAAGAAACAGAAAACCACAAAACTTTGTTCCTTGCTGCTACACTGCTGCATTATTTCTCACATTGACCTGGAAACACAGCAGTCTCACATTTAACCGTAATGCCCAGGAACGCAGCACGAGAACTGCCTCAGCACAGGTACTATAGGCATATGCAAGCAGCAGTTATTATTTTTATATCATTGCAAGGGTCCTGCTAGTAGCAGTGATTAAAAGTAAACACAACCTCTCACAATTCAGTGGTTTCTGGGCACCAAAAGGCACAGCCTCCCCATTTGGGAATTCTCTCGTATAAAGAGATCTTAGAGCTCCTGGCAATACATGAGCAATTTCTTCAGAGTTTTGCTGGGTTTGGGTTTTCAGTTGGTTGTTCTAGAACCAAGAGACAAATCAGGAGCATGTTTCTCAATCATCAACAGTAATTTTCATGTAGTCCTGACAGGTTTAAAGGCCTCCAGTGACAGAGAATCTAATCACTCTAAAAATTATTTTCTGGCTTAGACAACAGAGCAAAGACCAGATGAATTATACAGGCTCAGTTACAGAGAGTGACCAGTAGGTCATTGTAACAGTTTTTCATAGCTCTTGAGGTGGAGAAGGAAAAGCAGCAAACCTTTCTGTCATGAGAAGAAATATCACAATTATTCTACAGATTAACAGGTTATCCCACTAAAAAACATCCCCTTCTAATTGATGCCTCATGCTGCTCATTTTTATTTCACTTTGTGAAATAGTTAGGTCATTGATGATGGTTTTCCTTCATGAAAATTTATACCTTGAGATAGATGGAGATCTTTTAAACTGGGGAAGTGATATTAATCTTGCATATCAAGCTCTTTCATTCTTGTTTCTAAATCCTTTCCTCGTTGCTGTAAATCCCCAATCAGTAGCTGCATTCTGTATTTTCTACTAGCGCGTTGAATAACTACGTCAAAGCCTTTCTGCTAAGGAGCTGCCCAGAAATTTAATGCAGTATATCTCTAAATGCAGGCACAATAGGGCCAAAGGACATTTGCAGGAATTAACCTGGATTGTAACGTATGCATTGCCTGTCTCCAATTCCTTCCTAATGGAAAGTTAAGTGAAACACTCAACTCTGTACTTGGTTCTAACAAAAAAGTATCAATTTCCATCTTGAGAGAACGATGGCACTACCCATCTAGTTAAAAAACTACAGTGTGAAATGACAGCCAAGTCACTAAATTTTACATCATTTGTTATCCACTCTCATGCACTAAATTTCTAACAGTAATTTTTCCCAAAAAAAGAAGGTCATTTATCTAACAAACGTTACCTAGGAAGAAGTATCAGAGAAAATCTACTAGCTCAAATGGTTTAAATTAAAAGCTGCAAAAAGATTTATTCTCTTAGAATTATTCTCTTAGAGCACTATGGGTCACTTGGTAATTTAATATGCAAAATTTTCATAAATATGTGCTTTTTCAACTGACTCATTGCAAAAGATACTAAATAGACCAGACTGAACATCTTTCCAGAAATATGTCTCATATATTTGGCTAAATATAACTGGGATATGTGATACGACTTGAGATAAGAGGGGAAAAAGCTATAAATTATGAGCCTCTATGCCCCTCACCCCAAGACAGATAAAATCAAAGCCAGCATTAATTTAATTTGGGAAGATGATACGAATGAGAGTTTTAGTAAGACTTGAGATGCACTGATGCCTCCCTCTACCATTTCTACTGAAACATCGATCCTGCTACTCCAAAAACTAAAAAGCTACTTTTGCTAGGTGGGCAAGACTCACTGTTAAAAATCCTTTCAATCCCCATGTCCAAAGTCCTCCTGAAACAGACTAACATTGGGTACCCTGTCTGCTTTCAAAAGAATTAAAGAATGGTATCAAGGTTGAAGAAGTGGTTTGCCCTCTAGAACATTTACTTTACAGTTTTCCATGAAAACTTTAAACTAGAACACTATTTTTCACCAGTTGCTACACAGCCTTTGGTTCACCACCATTCATGACTTTGGCACATAACACATACATCATCAAAATATGTCTTGGCCGTATTATGCATCGTGTTTGGAAAACATTCTTTTGCTGTGGACATTGTTTTCTTTTTTGCCCGTGCAGTAAAGCTAGAACTGTTTTAAAAGTAGTATTGGTATGGAAACTAATGCAGGAGGACTCTGAAGCTTACAAGTTGAAAGCTGTTCATTTGGTAAAAAACACAAGAGTCCAGACTCGCGATACAACTGCAGCACCACTGGACAGGCATGTACAAGATCTTTTAGCGTAGACAAGGCTATATTATTTTCCAAACAAAAGTGTTCTACAGACCTGCTGATGATTTTGCATTTTATTTAACACACAATAAGATGCTTAATGAGTGTATAATAAATTCTGGGGTATATCACATTGGGTGCAAGAGCTGTGCGTTTTCTAACAATACAACAGTAAAGCAAAAGAACAATTTTATAGCTGGAACGATCAATCAGTTGAGTATTATATAACCTGCTATGAGAGGACGGGCAGATTAGGTCCTACACTGCATTTGAGCTATGTTAGATGTCTGAGGTGCTCCCTCTGATGTGTCAGGATTGCAGACTTTCATTTGTGCTGAAAACAGCAAGTACTTCTTGTGCCCATCCAAAACAGTTCCCAAGATCCAAGCTGCACAAAGTCCAAAAATGGAAACACTTCCCAAATAACCTATATTTGGATGACTTTGGTTTGGTTATGTGACCCTCAGGACACCACAACACATCCTCCCTCCCCTTGGTTCTGTCTACCAATAACATCCCTTCTGGATATAAGTGATGCTGCAAAGAGCACAGCAAGGACACTTGAGAGCATACCAACAGAAATGCTGACCCAGAGTTGCGCTGAATGTAGAGAAAATGGCTGGCTTGCCCAGGGAAAGAACAACGTATTGCCAGATCCACAGTTCTACCCCATCACTGCGGGGCCGCAAATTTATTATTTCATGCCTGTCCAAAACCAGCATGGTATATGAGCAAGTTCAGGGGGGAAAAAAAGGGAGAGAAGAGAGCCAGACAACAAATCAGTTTCCTCCAAGGCTTATCATTTCTCTGAACACTCCTTTATCATGACTCCACACAAACAGTAACACAGACCAAGCTTTCTTCCCCTCCTCCGCCTGAAAATAAAAGTGAGTAACACAGCAAGGTGGTGACACCCATTTCTACAGGGAAAATGCTCTTGGATTTACAGGTTGCTTCATAAGAAATTGCCTAGTATAAAGTGGATTTCCTGTCTTACTATCTCGGGGAGTAACAGGATCAGCCGTTTTCAAACCAAGGTGTAAAATCACCTTTCCAGTCACATCGCTGCCGCAACCCCTTCACGCACCGAACCTCTTCAAAAGGGATCGGTCCGTCCTGCCTCTCCCTTTACCTGCCCTGACTGTCCCGCCCGCTTCCTCCCGGCAGGGACCGAGGAAAACGCGCCGGGAGGCCCGGGCCCGGCCCTGCCCGCCGGGCGCCCCGCTGTGCGTGTGTGTGAGGGGCGCCGGGCCTCAAGCCCCGGCACCCGCCCGAGCCTCCCCACCCCGCCCCGGCCGGCCACGCCGCCATTTCCAGGGCGCCCCGCGGTCCCCCGCTCCGTTGGAAACCCGCAAGCGACTCGTCCCCCTTCTCCCCCACGTCAGGGCCGCTGCCCGTTCCCGCCCGCCGACCGCTCCGCCACCGGCCGGCTGGCGGCACAGCCCCGCGGCGACAGCCCGGCGCGGCCGCGCCGCAGAGCCGGGCCG
>VZSF01007401.1:258256-288705 GCA_013398295.1 Chionis minor
GGGGGGGGAGGGAGCCACTTCACCAGCCTGCCGCAGGGGGGCGCTGCAGCCGGTTCCCGCCGGTCGCCTCAGCCGCGCCGCGGAGCCGGGCGCGCCGGGCCGCAGCGCGGAGCCCCGGCCTCCCCCAGTGCCGTCGGACGCCGCCGTTACCGGGGACGGTGAGGCAAGATGGCGGGAGGGGAAGAAGGTGCGCCGGCAGCGCTGTCCAGCCCAGGCTGGGCGAAGATAAGCTGGGACCTCAAATTCCAGCATCTCTGTGGTGGAATCGCCATCCCTGGAGGTAGTGAAAAGACGGGCGGGCGTGGTGCTGAGGAACGTGGCTTAGTGGTGGTTTTGGCAGTTACCGATTTGGTTATTAAAAGCTTGAGATACGACTTTTTTCTTTTTAATTCCTTCTAGGCTCCTATAAACCAGTACACTGCACAACCGAATCCATCTATTACCACCACCAAAATTACTAAAATAAAACCCAAAATGCAACCAAAACTAGCGCAAGTATCCCAATGGATTTTTTTTTTTTTAAATAGAAGGTGCAAAGTGGTGAAATACTTTATTTGATATTCCCCATCTGTGCTCTGCCCACCATAGGGGAACTGGGATTTCAGAAATAACACCCATCTTTTCTTCCTCCCTCTATTGATCCAGATCGATGACGAGCAAACACACCTGTTGCATGAGGGCAGAACCAACAGGGAACAGCTCCTGTTATAGTTCAAGCACTCCATGATTTTGCCAGCGGCCAGATTGGCGAAATTAATTTGAAAGAGCTAGGGTACAGAGACTAGTCTCAAGCTTGGGTAGCATTTCATAAATATAAAAGTACAAAGGACCACTGATCTCAAGGAAGGTTCTTGCTTGCACCTGCTTACTGGAGCTCCCTGGGCTAACTCAGGAAGCTGCTATAAAATGAAAAAGTGATTCTGTACTGATTTGTACCTGAAAAAAAAAAAAAAAAAATAACATGAATATGTAAACGAGGACCTTATATTTGATTACATGTAATGAAAAGGGATGGAGAAGCCAAAGCCAAGGAAAATCACCATTTTCACCACTGCCATCGACAGGAAAGTTATGGGTTGTACTTTGAAAATCCCTCACATTTACACACACTTCTTCTCTTCAAATTAATAAAAATGAGATGCAGCTCAAAGTGAAGCTTAAAAAAAAAAAATGAAGCTGCAGCTTCATTGCCACTGCCTCTGCTTACTGTTGACACCCTCATTCTTTAGCAAATCCTTGGAGTAGGGCCCAGCCACCCTCTGATCCACCCGGGGCTGGCTTGAGCTCTCAGGCTGTGCTCATTACACCTCATACCCTGCTGCAGTCTCCTATAAGCCTATTCCCTCTTCCTCTGGGTTAGTAGTTTCCAATTTTAAGTTTTATCCTGTAAAGTAACGCAGAGGCTTCAGCAGAACAGCCTGCAGTGTGGAGCCTTGCTGAATTGACACTTGCTTTCCTTTCCCATTGCGCCAGGGGCTCATCAAGTGCTTAGGAAGGCGCTAATGCTGGATGGTGCTCTGCTTCCCCACATTCTACCGTTCCCTTCGAGGTAATGCATATGGACAGCTATTCCACTTGCTTCTCCTATGCTGATCCTTGCTCACATATTCATACCAGGTATCAGCTAGGATCCTGCTGAAATCCACTCGACAGCCAGGGGCATACTGGACTTCCATTTGAATTTTGGTGAGCCACAATATGCAGAAAATGGAGTAAAACACATGGAGTAAAAGGGTTAAATTGTGAATGTAGCCATACAGATCAAGATGAGGTATGTATGGATAATTCATGGTCTTCGTGACGTGCACTTAATCCACTTCACCTCTTTGCCCGCTCTGGCACTAACAAGTTGAAGTCTCATACTAGAGGCCAAAAGAAAGTGCCTGCAGTTGCACTGCTATTTCTTTTCCAACTTTCTTGCTTCTCTCCAAGCTATATATCTGTTTTTTAACAGCTCTGAGCTTGTTACATCAAGAACTTACTCGACCCTCCTCCAGTCCAATGACAGCACATCAGAGATTGTCAAAATTCTGTATTAGGCTTTATTCTTTTATATAAACATTAACATTTCTCAAACAGATTAGTTAAAAATACAGATTTAAACAAGAATTTTTGCAATTGCAATGAGTTATAAAAAACAACAGATTATTTTACAGATTGTTACAAGTGCTTTACAAAGGTGCAGAGTGAAGGCCAGTGGCAGGGGACCAACCTCAAGTGCAAAATGGACACGATACCCTCACCACGGGCATAGCGCTCAGATACACAGCCAAAAAAAAAAAAACACAACCCAAAAAACAAAACAAAAAAGAGCCATGTGAACCTAGGCTTTTGGGATGCTCACCGGGCAAGCAAACATAGACCCCTATGACAGAGAAGACTCATGAGACCAAGCTACCAGGATACTTAAGGTTACATCTCTGAGATCAGCCATAAGATGTTGTTTCTTGGAAAATAAGGAACATGTTTTACAACAGTATATTTCTCTTCTGTCAGACAAAATATTGCTGCAAATCCTAGAATACTTATGGACATGGATACTTAAGAACTTGGGGCATAAATCCAGTGTGGATCTCTCAGTGCCCAAAGTGAAAAAAAGGATACAAGACCCAAGTGTCCTTCTAAAGCAGTTGGCACTCCTCATACAGGAGGGACCTCCATATCCCATGACCATCACTAAAACCTTGAGCAAATACCTTGGAAAGACTTTGGCAAAAGGAAGAAGACGCAAGTGGATCTGGTTACACCCAGTATTCCTGCCAGCCCATGATCTGAGAGTTGTGCAGCCCATAGCTTACACAATGCCCACGTATTTCACTAAATGCAGTGTGTCCTCTCTCCTTGGCTGATACATCTTCACACCCACCTTGGACCACATGCCACATGCTCCAAGTTCTTGGAAGTTTTTGAGATCCTTCCACCACACCTACCTTGCCTAGGTACCAGTCCTTGCCACCTATCCTTCTTCTATTCCACCCCTAAAGATAAAAGTCTATGCCCTGATTTGTTTCGAACTAAAGTTTTCCATCTGTTAGCAAATCAAAGGTAAAGTGAACTGGCTGAGAACCATGAGATAAAACTGTGATGTATTACATTATAAAAATACACTACTTTATGCCTGACATCTGTCTGATGTACGAATGTTCCCTACTCAGAGCGCCTCCCTGTTAGACCAAGGGCACTACACATTAGAGGAGTCCTTTTTCCAAAGGAGGGCCAGAATGCAAGGGCAGCTCTAGAGATGAAGTCTCATAATAAAGAAATAACAGCTACTTCTCTTGGAATCATTGTAAAGGGCAGCACGTACAAGAGATTTTATTTAGAAAACCCAGTGAAACCCCTAGAACATCCACATTGACTTCCCTGAGCTCCTCAGATCCAGGTATACTGGGGACCCTGCAGAAGCCTTTTGAGCTGGGTTACCCTCAATAGAGAGGGTTTGGCAAGTTCCTGCAAATTCATTTTCGTAATCAACAAGAGAGGAGAGGATCAATGGGCAAACCCTCAGGACACGCTTGAAGAAGAGAAAGACTCTGAAGAAAGAGGTGCATGTGTGTATGGGGAAGGTCTTCATTTCTACCGTTTTCAGATGTTTCATGTTATTCCTTTGGGGTATGGGCACTACATCGAAACCAACCCCCCTCCCCCCCATCTGATCTACCCCAGCTGCCCCCTGCATAGTCTCCTGACAACACTGAAACCCCAGGCTCATCCCTCCCTGCACTTTCTAGCCCAGAGTTCAGTGCTTTGGAGAGGGGAGGCTGGCTTCTCGTTAGCAAAGGCTGGGAGATGGCATTATGTCGGTACATCAGTGCCCTGGGAGCATGCGGTCACTCATGCACATCCCAGATTTCTGAGAGCAGGGGAGGGAGTTTCTTGTCCTGCAGCCGGAGGGCAAACACCTGTTCAGAGTGGACACTACTTAGCGTTCGAAGACTGACCAGCTTCATTAACATCCGTGGAAACATCAGGCGGTCCTACAGTCACACAAATAGACAGCCATTAGCAAATTCACACTAAAACTCTGTTAAAAAGAAAAAGTTACCACAACAGATGATGCATTGTGATCAAAATCCTGACTTCCTCTAAACACAGCATTCTCCAGGAGACGGCACTGTGGAGGGAATACAAATACTACACCATGTCCCAGAACTCCAAACTTTCCATGCTGGCTAAACTATGGAACACGATACAGGACAGCAGGCTGCAACAGCTCACAAATCCTGCATTTACAGCTGCTGCCAAATAGCCACAGAAGGGAAGAGCATCACTACAGGCAGCAAGAGACTTGTTACAGATAGTACTGCATGAGCTGCGCCTGCATAAACACAAAATCAGTTTGCATCACTGTTGGGGACATTCTGGTGAGGCACTTACATTTGGTCTGTTGATGCAAATGTAAGAATGAAGGGCTTCCACATAGGTGTGCTGCAGCCTCTCCACCAGGGACTGGTCCTGCACATTCGGTCGGTCTGCCAAAAAGCAGGTTAGAAGAAGGTTGTCACAGGCAGCTTCACTGGATTTAACAACCCTGCCTAACCCCAGTATGGTCTCTCCCCAAAGACTCATCTAGCATTCACGCAGCACAGCTGGGAGACTCATCCATGACTACAGCAGCTATGTCAGTTCTCTGTAACCGTTCTTTCTCAGTCATGTCTGCTGCACAGGGGCAGTCCGATCCTACTCCTAGAGAGGTGGAAGGTTAGAGAGACCAAACAGCACTGTCTAAGTGCGTTTGGTTTCACATTCACGTCCCAGTGAAGATGAGAAGTTGCCCATTCAGGAGGGAATAAGGAAGTCTCTCCAGCAGCTGAGCCAGTTATAAAACAGGAAGAAAGGAAAAAAAAAAAATCTTTCAGGTCACAAGGCAGAAAACAGAAGTAAAGGTGACTTCTTTGCAAAGCCCTGCCCTGGCCCGGAGACATACTGGTCTTGCATCGAGAGTATCTTTACCTCACCACTAGATGTCACTCATGCCGAGTGCATCACACCAGAGACGTGCCAAGTACGTTAAGGGGACAGTAAAACAGCAGTTTCTAAATAAAGAAGATAAATATTGGCTGATTTCTGTATACACTTTTCCAGCAGTGGGGAATCTGATTTCCTATGGAGGGGGCACTAGAAAGTTCAGACTATAATGAACACCCTACACAGAAGTAGTAAAACACTCCCTTTATCACTAGACTCTATACACCCTGTATTAATAACTCCTCCAGCTTGTGACCTTCGTTAACTCTACTTTCCTGGCCCTCTGACTCACTGCTGCAGCTCTTCAGACCTCCCTGGCTTTTTACCTGCAGAGAAAATGTTGATGGCAATTAAAAGTGCATATTCAGCATCGTTGAGCTGTAGCTCATTCATTCCCTTTGAGAACTCAAAGATCGGGTTAATGAACTCAAACTGCAGACCTGCAACAAACGGAACAGAACAAGGTGAGGCAACGACAATTATCTCCTCGCTCCCTCAGAAACCCACCACAGTACACCAGAGAGTGAGGAGGACAGGCAGGCAGGGAAAAACCTTTATGTTACGTTCCAAGCGTGGATGAAACCACCTTTTACATCCCACTCGCTACTGGTGAGCACCAACAACAGTGGCTGACAGACACTAACTGTAAAATGATGCCTTTTCTGGATTTTCTTAAAGCTTTAAACACCCCACAACACATTACTAGGCAACAGCTAAAGGAACACAACAACAACTATCAGTTAAGGCCGTCAAAAAGTCAGAAGCCCACAAGTATAGCGTCTACCCTTTCCACTGTCACACCATCACCTCCTTCAAAATCCAGCAGCTCCCTTGCTTTCAAAGAAAGCTTTAATCCCATGCTCCAGATTCATCTGCAGTCTGTCTGAGCTGAAAACAAATAGTTCCAAGAAGTCTGAATTATGCCATTTCCTTCAGCTTAAAAAGCTAGTAGAGCTGATGCAGAGCCTGACTTAGGCTTCCAATCACCTCCTTTGATAAACGCAGTCAGGCAGAAATGCATTGATATTTACTGTCGTAACATACAGAAGCCACTGTCAAATCGGGTCTCTTTGTGCTATCATGCTGGAAACTTTAGGCCTTTCCCCCAAAACAGCATCCATGTTTCTAACTTCCTGCAGTACAACTGCATCAGAGAAGGATGAACAAGACTGAGGGAACCTTTCTGGCTGTCTACTTTTTGCCCTCCTAATAATCTGAAGAAAAGGCTACCAGGAAGAGCAAAGAGGAAAGTTGTATATAAAAGCCATTTCAAGTATAAATGGTTAAATAGCTACTCGGGGAATCAAGAAATGACATGAAGGACAGCCAAAGTCTCATTTTCAGAAATTCTGAATACACACACTTCCTGTTACTTCATCTGATATTACAAATACTCATTGCTCCTGGAAAAATAGACTTCAGAAATCACATCATCGCAGACCATGGTATACTGAGCTGATGACATGTCTAAAGCACTCTGTGGGTATCTTCAGCACGCAGCACAGGCTTCATATCAACTGAAATGTAATCACACTAACGTCATCGCTCAAAACATTCATCTAGATCAGCAAGTGATATACTTGCAAAGGAGAGAAGACTGAAGTTTTCATTTGTGGTGATCTGATATGGCTCTAAGACCACATGTCCACGTCAGATCTCTACCAGCAAGGAAGTTCACACCAGCTGCTAGCCCTAGATGCAAGATTCTCATGCTGTAAGAGTCCAAATTTTCCAAAGCAAGTTCATGCCTTAAAAAAAAAAAAAAAGGACATGAACCAAGCTAGTATCACATGTTAAAAGCAAAAAACGGTTTGAGGCTATTGGTCTAGTCCTGTTCTAAACTTCTCACCTGACTTCAGCTTTAAGGCTCCACATACTATTTTCTCAGCCCACATTAAAAAGGAAAAGATGAAAGAACACAGGACACAGGGAAAGAAGAAACACCTGTCTAATGCACCACCTGCTTTGGCGAAGTCATCCCGATTATAGCTCAGGTCCTTAAGAAAGGTGATGCTCTCAATCTCCGGATTGTAGCGCCGAGATGTCTCCAACAACATCACCTGAAACCAGAAACAGATATGCTTGATTTAAAAACAGGAGAGAATGTTACAACATTGGTAATTTGCTGAGTGTTAGAGCATCTCAGGGTGGGGCGGGGGGGGGGGGCGGGGGGGGGNGAGACACAAACAAAAACCCTCCAAGCAGTTTCTCTCTGAGTGCTTAAAAATTCCAAGGTAAATTCTGCTGCATCCTTTGCTGTGTCTGATTCTGGGAAGGGGGAATACCTGCTTACCACTACCAAGGCTCTTGCCTCATTCTCCTCCATGGGCCTTTACCAGTATAGCCTGGGACTGTAGTAATGGTCCCATAGCTGAGGTCCTTCAGCCTGCCATCCCAAAAAAATGCACGGAACCACTTCTCCAGGCGGGAACTCCAAATTCTCTGCTACAGTGCATTGTGGTGGAGCTAAACTCTCACCTCTATTGTAGATGTCTTCAATAAAGCAATCTGATCTTCCCTGGTGAGCTCCAGGAAGCCAGGTAGTTGCTTGGCAAAGTCCACAATCTCTTGCACAGAGATAATTGCAAGTTCTGTGAAGTGAGCAAAACGCTGCTGCCTTGCTTCACGGTTATTAGGGTCAGGAACTTGGGGCCATGGCTGTGGGAATGGAAAGAGACAGTGCATATATGTAAGAGATGGAGCCAGGGCAGAAAGATGAGAAGATGAAGTGAACAGAGAAAGAAAATGAGACACATTGGGACATCATCCTTTGCTATTCTTTACAGAACTTTAGCCCACAAACGCAACACCTGAAGTATCTCTGTTCTCCCAAATAATTTACCCACAACCACGACTCCCCAAACTTTACATTTTCTTATTTTGGATACACTGGTAGAGTTTTTACCGTCACTTTGAGCCTGTCTGTGAATGAGCGCTGGTTGCACTGCTGCTGAGCGGCCACAAGCTTTTTTATCATGCTCAACTGTTCAGGTGTCAGTTTGTGGGAAGGGCTTGGTGGATTCGGAGGGTTTGGGCGCACCACGACTGTCCGAGCCTGATCATCCTCCTGCTTCTTCAGTTTCTTCAGTTGGATCTGCTCTTCAGACAGAACATCTAAAGCAGGAATAGCCAGAGGTCAGTCGTGACACAGGAGCGTGTTGGAAACCACACTAAAGAGAAGGTAATATGCTGTGGATGGAGAGGCAGAAATCACAGGTGCCTCTATCTGGTATATCAGAGCGTACACAACACAGACAGCAGACATGATACTTATCATTTATGTCTCCCTCTTTTCCCCACTTAAGTTGTTCCATTGCATTTCTTTTAATCATGCTGTCATTTGAAGTGTTCACAAAGGACAGACTTCACGATGCCCTGCAGGTCTCAGAAAGACAACAGCAACATTCCCCATTAAGTAATTCCTCAAAATGTCATAACAGATTCCAACAGGTGGTCTCTTCACATGCCATGGTGCATCCATTGTATTTTATATTATCTTGCTGTTGTGTCTTTTTTCCGATATTGCTAAATTAACAGCTTTTGCTATTTCATCTTCCTCCTGAGAGGTCAGAGTCAGTACTGGATGGAGGTCAAGAGGGAAAGGACAATTTTCTACACAGCCCATCTGCAGCAGACTGTAGAGCAGTAAGAAACTGCAAGACGAACCGCAAAAGAATAGCTTTGCATAAAATATACTGAGGACCACAAGTACTTCAGCAGTAGGGCTAGAAGTCTGCTTCAGTCCTGAAGTCAAAGGATATACCACATTGAGATGTAACCTTGTAAGGAATAAAACACCTCAAAGGCACATGTTGTGAAAAATACTATTGGACCACCTGCTCATTAGCTAATTTAAATACAAAAACCTGTTAATAGCCTTTAAGTGAGTTAACTGAAGAACTCCCTGATCTGAATGTAGAGAAGGTTTGGTGTTAAATCTTTAAGTCAAAGCTGCAAAATCTGTCTACAAGTTGCGTATAATAAAAGGAAACTACCAGACAATACCTGGATTCAAGGATTATCTTCAAGAGAATCATCCTGTGAGGTAGTAATGAACGAACAAAAGGCAGAAGAGGGACTGATTGATAAAGAAACTTTATCTTTAGGAACAAGGATTTAAAAAATGAAGCTTGACTTTGCAAACAAGATTTTAAAAGTGCTGAAAGATTCTTTGGCCACTTTTTATGCACAGGTAACAAGGAAACACGTTTGCTCCACAGGAAGGCAGGCCCCAAAACTGAACAAGTACCTACTTGGACTTCTCAAAAGATTCACGTTAAACATGAAGACAAGAAATGGAGAACTACTGTGAGAGCACATTCTGAAATGGACAGTCCATGGGATTGGAGGGAAAGACGAAGAATATAGCACATTTAAGCTAAGAGTAATCTTTATCCCTGACTTCCAGCAGGGAGGATGCGTGCACAGGTACACACATGCACAAAAATTACAATTCTAACAGCAAAGACATTCAGTACAGTTACCAAATTAAGGGGAATCTGTAAGATTAGAGAATGCTACTCACAGTGTTAGCTTAAGAAGGGAAATAATTGATCCAAGCGATTCCAGTCCCTCATCTCAGGACTCAGATGCAAAAAGAATTTATAGCCGAGTAACAAGTTATTGGATACTACTGAATCTTGAGAACTGCGTATGTGCAAGCTTCTAAAATTCAAAGGAATCTAAAGTTACTTGGTTTGACACGAACGAACCATGTAACCTCATGGTTCAAACAGGCTTAAGAACAATAAACTGACCATGACTAACTTCAGTCTGGGAATTAGAAGAATGTTTCCAACAATTAGTAGAGGGAAGTTCTGGAACGAACTTCCAAGTGAAACAGCTGGAGGAAAAAGCCCTCAATTTCTGTCAAGATTAACAAGGTGAATTGGCAGTAGGGACTACAGCGTTGACAAGAATTGCCAAGCACTTGGTAATAACAACTTAAAGATTCCTTTTGGCCTGGTTTTCCTGACCTGTCTTTAATGTAAGACAATGAGTAAATACAGAAACACAGAGGCCCTCTAGTATCTGCCTGCAACAGAAGAGTAGTAAGGTGGACAGGTAGCGTTGCTACGTAGTTTTTCAAATACATGTGTTTTGTAGCTCTCAGGAGCAAGGGAAATGGGGCAAAGAAAGCATATGTAATGCTGATACAAACCAGTGTGACAAAGATACTGATCATATGCCAGGTGTGCCATGTTTCATGTTGAAAAAAAACTGAACAGCATGTTTCCTTGGTGCAGCTCAGTGGGACTTACTTTTCGCAGAAGTATTTTTATAAGATTTTTCAACCCAGCACCCATTCGGTCAGTCTTGGCAGCAATGGGATGAAAACCAGATGCCTCGGCAGAGGAGGGCTGTCCCTCATATGCGAGCAGGAACATTGTTGAATATTCAGAAACAGCAGCCTTAAGGCTTGTGTGAGAAAAATAGCAGAGTTCACGGAAGGGAGCAATGAGATCAGGTCTTCACAAACACAGCTGCAGTACTATGGTGCTGCCCTTGACCTCTGTCACAAGCTCACAGCACAAGGCAAAGGAAAGCGCCTGTTGTTCAAGGAGCACGGTGACCAACCTCGCAGTCCTGATCACAAGGCAGACAGAAGCCTGAGTTTACCGATACAGTTGACAGCATACCGAAGCACAAGTAAATCTTACTTGCGAGTCTTTCCTCTGATTCTCCATGAGTTCTTACAAAACAGTGTTCAAGGAATGCAGCAGGTGTAGGGCTCTCAGCACACCGGTGTTATTGTACTAACAGCCTCACCTCTCCATGTGTTCCCTGCCACGCCCTCAGTGAATTCCCACACACATTCTGCATGCAGCCTGCATGGCTCACACGTGACCCCCAAGCACTCACACCGACCCCCTTCCTTACACCCATCGGCCCCCAGCCCACCCCGACATGCCTCCTGTCCCAGCACCATTTCCTGCACTCACACTGCTCCCGCATGCCCGCCTCCTGGCACTTGCGCAGCCGACACTCCTGACACTTGCGACGCATGTACATGTCCATCTCACACTTGCCGCCGTTCTTGCAGACGTACTGTGCACCCTTGATGACGCTGCGGCGGAAGAAGCCCTTGCAGCCTTCACAACTCAGCACGTTGTAGTGGAAGCCAGAGGCCTTGTCCCCACACACGCTGCACACTTCATTTCCCAGCATCTTAGGTGCCGGGCCCTTCTTCCGCTTCAGGGGGGGATTTTCTACCAAAACAAACAGTACCAAGGAAAAGGGGAAAAAAAAAAAGAAAAGAAAACCCAGACGCGTGAGGGAAGCATGGTGTTTGCAGCTGACTGCCCCATCCCTTACAATAACCCATATCTCACTCAAACCCAGTATCTCCCAAATACACAGATGAAAAGATCAAGTCTCCCATCTCAGAGACTCCCCTTCTGGTCAAGTGTATTTTCTGCAACAAACTAACTATTGATATAATCCAAACAATTCCACCTCAACTATATAAGCAGACATAGCTTCACATTTGTTCCCCTCCAAAATAGGATGAAAGAGCTAAAAGACGCTCAACCAGATGCTCTTCTGCACTTTCCATCAGCAGGAGTGACAGTTAAGTTACCAATGTGAGAAAGAGCTGCAGAAAAGTTGAACTGAAATCCAAGACCATGCAGAAAATAATTTTCTTCAGAATTCACCTCCAGTTCTCTTACTTTTAGTCTCTGCCATACACACAGGGATAAGGAAAATCGGTTCAGCAGTCAAACAGTCACAAAAAACCAGTGCTGAAACTGAGACTGTACAAAAAGCAGACTGCATAGGCAATCCCTGTAACTGGAACACTTGGGAAAACTGTCGAGACAGAAACTTCATGGAGTTGGGGGCAATAAACGGGCATGCAAGCTCTGTGAACCTCTGGAACCCTGAAGCCATTGTTTCTTCTCCAAGAGGAATGCTCCCCACTCCTAAAACTGAAGCACTTTCATACTAACAGTTCATTTATTAAAACTTGTTATTCCATCTGATTCACTACTGCCTCACATTTCAGGTGGTCTTGTGCAGCAGCTCCCAGTTCTTCTTATGTCATTCTGATGGGCCTTACTCTTGTCACTGGCTGTGTGTTCTGAAAACATCTTTGGTCTACTTCAACACATCTCATCTTAAGCATTCCAGCCAAATGCTTGACGATGTTATTTGTGTATTCCTTCCCTATTATCTGTCTCTCTTTTAATTCTAGTCATGTTGACATCTGACATGTCCTTCTGCACAGTTCATACTGCAAGTATTTTCTTGAATGTCAAAGTTTGTGTATTCTTCTAGAGCAGTTATTCATAAAGATTACAAAACAGCATGTCTTGGGAAGTCTCCAGATTATGTTTAGATATGCCTGGAAAGCCTTTACAATGGAGTTAACTCATAGGGATTAGTTTGCAGGACAAGGCTGCCGCATTTTCTGATCATCATCAGGGTTACAACGGCATATCTTATTTTTTTACATGTGGTTCTAATACTTGCGTCTTTACTCTCAGTTACACTTACTATTCTGCTTGAGTTCCTGAAATGGTAAGTAGTTTTATGTCAGTCTCAGAAATTATTATTAGTGTTCTTCACTACATATTGGTTTTCACAGTCTTAAGTATCTTGGTGTTGATTTTCAATCCCATTGACTTTACAGAGGTCTGGAGGTCACTCATTTTGGCCTGCACTTCTCATTGCAGACTCGACAGCAGGAAAATGTCATCAGATAGGTTAAGTCTCTGATATTCCCCTCTCTTCTTCTACTGTATTTCTCTTCACACAATCTATTACGAAGAGGAAATTATGCAACGCCTACAGTTATTTCAAATTACTTAGTCTGTCATTGCATATATATTAACTGGCATCATAATTTTACGGAAGCCTCAAGTGATGTTTGTGTATTTCTGAGGGACAGCAGAGTAATCCAATGACTTTCACAAGATAGATCTGTCCATCTCGTGCATTTCTTAGCTGCCTTTAAGAAGTGACATAAATGTCACATTATTTTACCAATTGCTTTTTTTTCCTGTCCTCAAGTATGTTCTAACTACTTTCAACTACTCTGTTTCTATTCTACTGACGAGTCCAAGTCCAATGTTCAGACCGCCTCTTCTTTTTATATCAGGGATGGCCCATTGCCTCCTGTTCAACAAATGTATTTATTTGTCATATTTTCATTGAGTTGCTGATAGTATGCTGGACATCTCACTTGTGCTTTTCTTCTTTTCCTGTTACCTGTCCAGAGATATTATACTACGTCTTCTTACAGTTTGAAAGTGTAGGATTGTGTGTAGCAGCAGCAATTCTAACTGAGAAATCTCAATTCTATTTCCTGATACTTTTTAAACCTCAGTTAACCTCAGAAAAGTGTAGAGGAAACCTCTACTGTCTTTTCATTATATGAACCTGCAAGAACCTGTTATTTCTTTGCATCACTAGCTCTTGTTGGATTATCACCTGTAGCAAAGCTTTGTTGTTCAGCAGCTACTGATAAGGCTAACAAAAAGAAATCCGTTTTACTATCACGGACCTAGCCTCTGGAAGGTCAAATAAACAAAATATTCAACACATTTATCGCCTGGATAAACCCCGTCATCTTCAACTATCAATATCTGATTCTATTCTTAGACATTCTCTCCGAGTGCCTCAAGCCCAGCAGAACTTACTCTAAAATTCTGCCAAGCATCAATTCTGCTCGCAGCTGAAAGAATGGATAGCCTTTAGCGTGCATGAATTCAGTATGCATTTTTCCATACCTGCATGCTCAGGGGGGTTCTCTGTGCCAGGGAAGAGCGAAAGCCCTTGCTCCTCCATCTCAAATACACTTGCCACCCTCTTCCCATGATCCTGTGTGCTGAGTTGAGTGGGACCCATGGAGGCCACACAGGAAGGGCTCACTATAATCTCATCGCTGCAGCATTGTTACTGCCGAGCAAGGGGCCGCAGGTGTCTTTCTTCAAGGTCTTCAGTTTCTCTCCGCTACTGAAAGTCAGAAAGGAAGTACCTGTGAGGGAAAAAAAACAGACACAAAAGAGGCAAGAGTTCAACGACTGACGCTATTAACTCCCAAAACCTATTACAAGCTGCATCACACGCAAGCTTCAAGATTTTGTTTTCTTTATGTTAAAAGGGAAAATTAACTTTGTTTTATCAGTGTTTATGCTCTTGATACACAATGTTTTAATAAACTGTGGTAAAAGGTAGAAGATTAGCACACCCAGACACAAAACTGTCTTTTTATTGCCGAAATATTTATCGAAGCAGGACAAGTCTTCATTACTGCTAACACCACCATGGGACTTCAGCCCTGACTTCTCCCAAGCGTGCTAGAGGGAAATTCCAGGCTTTACAGCTGGTGGCCTTTGTTAAAGCTTCCAGTAACAAATAGCTCATTGCTGCCAGCTGTCCTGGATTTTGTGGCATGTACTGCAGAGCACGCAGAAAACTGTGAAAGACAGTTTTGATACACTGATTTAGCAAAGGCGACAAAACACCAAATTTCCCTATTAATATCAGTAGCCAAAGGCTGGGCCAAAGATCAATCATGTATGAAAGATGAAGATGACAAATCCTCCCCTCATCTACAGCAAGAAACTGAAAGCCTGCATCATACCTACAGGAAACGACCATTATGCCACCCTCAGGAAATAGATTCACCACCAACCTCCTGAGGATACCCTTTTCTGGAACCTGGAAACCACATTGAAAAGCATCTTTGTTATACAGCACTAACTCCACTACAGAACCTGAACCTGGAAAGCCAATCCAATTGCATTTTCCAAAAAGTCCCACCTGAACAAAAAAAGGCCTTACTGGTTTGATTGCACGGACCTAGTGAAACTGATGCAAACTGCTAATGTAAACACCCCTAATCTGACTGAACATGCATTTGATCAGTTGATCTTAACTCAGTGATTCACCAATGCAAGCTAAAGAGATTAACTGATTTAAAAAGCAACTACGTTAAAGGCCTGTACCAGTTTAACTCAAGTGACTGAGTTCAGGACTGGAAGACTGCCACTCTCTGAAAGATAGGAGGTGACAGAAAGCCGTGCAGCAGCCCAGATGTAAAAGCAGCAGGTAAGCAGGGGCATGCCTCACACACTGCAGTGCTGACTGGGAGAGGCAGAGGACCACAGTCCCAAGTCTCTTCTTCTCTCATGGGTATTTGGAACTGACTGTGCAATTTTCCTTAGAATGCCGAAAGAAAGATGAAGGCAATACTTCCACCAACCACCTCCCTCCTAGCAATCCAAAACAGTCAGCAAGTACAAATGCAGTCATACTGTCAAGTCTGCTGATTTCCTGTCACCTCCCATTACACTGCGACAGATAATAGATGCAGGTGTTAAAAAACCACTGGGCATATTAATTCATGTGATCTTTGTAAATACAGCCTCGCACTGTGTAAGGAATCGGAGCTCCCTGCCTTTTAGTGCACACAGCCACTGAATCACTGGAGAAACAGACTACCTAGAATAAAGGCAGTGACAGCAAATACAAAACTCAGAGCCACAGAAAGGAAGAAGTCCTGTCGTGGAAGGCTACAACCTAACTGATGTGATTTGCAACCAATTCAAAGAGACTCACCGTCCTCAAAGGAACAATGTGGCTGTCACAACCAAATTTTTTTTTTTTTTTTTAAAAAGTCTAAACAGTAAATCCTGCAGCAACTGAAAACTTTGTGGAAAGGCACAGAGCATCAGATGGAGACAGGAACATCACTGAAACAAACCCAAACCCAACTTGTATTCCTAGTCCCATGTAAGCTCCTCATTAATGCCGGTATCAGATGTCTCTGGACATGTCTGGGCATGGAACAAGAAAGTTAAGTGTACTGCCTCAGTGTCTCTCCACATTCCTTTAAACCATGCAAAAGACTCACTCAAGCATTAATCGTTGAGCAGAATGAATCACCAGCAGCAGTATCACAGTGATTTTGCAAAGGAAAAGTTTGATCCCCCAGCTGAGGGATTGAGTGACAGTGCTCAGGCCCCACTGCCGTCAGTTCTGTGACCCAGTCTTGCTGCATCCCAGCCACAACTGCTACGTATTCCGGAAAGCAGAAGAGGACAATCTGATAGGATTTTGAAACTGTGTCATCCCCACAACCATGACGGACATTGCAAGAGCAAAACTTGCTGTCAGCAAGACATCTGGAGCCCAAAGGGGAGTTTCTAAGAGACTGCAGACTTCCTGGCAACATCTGAGAAGTCTGCAGCTACCAACAAGGACCAGAGTATAAATGCATGTGCAAACCCAGGACCCAGCAAGAGGTAAGGCCTATCAGCCATCATCTTTGTGACGTAAAACCAACTCACATGTTCCTACTTCGTGCACCAGCCTTCAGCCTTCTGAAAACAGAATGGGCCAGATAGGAGAGTTCTTTTGTCTTCTCTGCTAGGACACAGCATTTTTCAGTTTTGTAGATCCAGTAACAGTTGCAGGCTGTGGAAAACTGACCTAACTATAAACAGCAGCACTTTGGTGCTAGGGAAAGAGACCTAAACTAGCATTTTCCCCACAGGCACACAAGTCAGGCTGTATGACTAGGCTAGGGACTTAGTCTTCACAGAAATAAATGAGGATTGTTTTCAAACAACTAAAAATCCTGTCAAGTTTTGTACTGATAATCACATTATTAGAGCTTCACATCTTCCAATTTGTACCACCACTTCAAGTAGAAATGTAGAAGGGTGACACAAGCTGCAACTGCATGAGGGAACACTGTTTTCTTGACATAATCTACTGTGCTGCCTCCCACTGTTTGTCCCAACTCTGTCAGTTTTAGAAACTAGGACTGGCCAAGTGACAAATGATGAAGCAATCACTTCTCTGTAACGCAGCGTCTAGAACAGAGAAACCTGATGAGCAGACATGCTTCAGTGAGGAAGCGCACATGGATGAAAGATTAAGGGAAACAATCTTCTGCCAGCCCTTGCCACCCATGTCTCAAACACGACACTAAACACTTTTGAAATGTGTTGCCACCAGCTTCGACCTCCTCCATTTTTTCCCCCTCTCCCTTTCTTTTCTGAGACAACAGAACAACTTGGATACGGACGGTCTCAAGATCAGCACTCTTGCAACATAAAGTACTGTTAACAGAGACTAGATGTGGCAGCCCTAGCTCTTGCACCTCATGCAAAGTGCCAGAAACGTTCATCACTTCCCCCAGTAATGATCTCATTTCAGTCCATCCCCTCAGCTCAGTCCTCTTCCAAGCCCAGTTGAAGCACTTACGGACTCTTCTGGAAGTCTTTAATCTGACCTGTCAGCAACAGACACAACATTACAGAATATGCCTAATTTCTATCCCACATTCACTGAGGACAAGGTAAAGGAGACAGCATTGGGCAGCAGAGCACATAAAGAAACCAAATGAGCTACGTGGAGTTACTGTGCCGCTTCTGCTAAACAGGTCCGTCCCCTCCCTGGCATTGCTTGTTTCATGCTTTCTGTGAAGTTTAAGGATCAGGAACCAGACCAGATGCAAGTACCTCTCTGGAGAACCTGTACTGTGGAGTGCAGGAATAATCAGAGGAATAACACAACGAGCCCTTTATCTCCAAATCCTGAATGTTCAGAGGAAATGGTAGCTTTTTAGGAAGTCTGTGCAAGTCTCAGATCTTTCAAAACAGGATTTACTAGTCAGAGTCCTGGTCCTGTAAATTACAAAATCCTACAGCCTTCTGCCAAGAGAAAATACATGGTTACGTTTCAGTCCTGCAATGAATCACAAGCATGCACTCTGCAGCACATCAGCATCAGCAGAAGAGACCTTACATTTGTATAGACGTTAACACAGCTGTGCTCACGCGTCACACAGCTATGTATCAACAGGACTGCGCCTTTGTGCATGGGCCCAACAGGCTGTTGGTAAACAAATGCACCTGATAGGAAGAGCTATCTTTCAGAGGTACCTAGAGCAGGGATAACGTGGCATTTTGGCTTCTAAATGTGTTCTGACATGCAATAGAAGTGCCAGCACTTGATGTGAATCCACCTCTGAAAGCTGAGCTCACAACAATGCATAGGGGTCTCCACTGAAATCTAAACGTACAGCTTGCACAGTGGTGATGCCACCTCAGATACCAAAAGCTGTTTGCAGATCTAAGCAGACAAGAAAAAAACCTGTTGAACCAAGATTTCACAGGAGTCTACAGCACCAGCACAGAACTTACCCCCTTACTAGACACCACTGTTACTTTCATAAGGAGTAACCAGTATTTTGTGACCTAATGCTCTTCCTGTAGCATCCCTGGTGTAGCAGAGTAAGAGAAGGGCAAAAGTACACATATAACAGGTTTCAATTTGGAAAAAGTTGAAAGAGACACTTGTACCTTTCAGGGCAGAAAAAGAATCCTATACAAATCTGCCACTTTGAAAATTAAGTAATACTTACATGTGAAAACTGCTAAAACTCACGAGGAAAAATAATCAACTTCGGATTGTCAATGGGAGGTACAAGCCATGAAAATGCAAGGTGTGCAAAGCAGTGCAGCAGGATAGCATAAAGAATGATTTTGAATCGTATGCTTACAGAGAATGGAAAGAACTGTTCTGTAACACTCGGAATGGAAACTAGCTCTGTGCCCCCA
This sequence comes from Chionis minor, assembly GCA_013398295.1. Lineage (NCBI taxonomy): Eukaryota > Metazoa > Chordata > Aves > Charadriiformes > Chionidae > Chionis > Chionis minor. The sequence goes on from VZSF01007401.1 coordinate 276,802, forward strand.
CTGTAAATCCCTCTCTACAGAAAACCACAGGGACACGGTTTGAAATTGCATTATCCACTTTGATCTCTCAGAAGCATAAAGACAACCACTGGAAGGAGTTTGCAAGCCACCATCAGTCCCAAGCTGATTAAAAAAAAAAAAAAAAGCTACAGTCTCCTGATTGCTTTCATTTGCTGTCGAGCTAAGCTTCAGCTGACCATGAGCAGCTGGCCAAGCATGCAGCTCTGGCCTGTGAGCTTTGCAAGTTGTTGCCAACTATGCAAGAGAGCCTTACTGGTCACTCCTAGCTGCAAAGCCTGCTCCTCAGGGATGGGCAGCTGCATTCTGGTCTCTTGCCCACAAGTTAAGGGTCTTATTCCCACCTCTGCCTCTCTAGCTCTGAGTTTTAGAATTGCCATCGTCCCCTCCCCCTCTTACTTTGTCTTTTACTCCTGCTGCTGACCAACTCCTTTATTACCCATGACTTTCCTGACTTCTGGCACGGCCTTTGCCCGTGTGTTTGTCTCTTCCTTTGAACTGGTGCATCCCTAAGCTTGCTTGGGTTCTCACCGCAGCACCCAGTTCTCATTATGAAGACTTCCTTCGGCTGTCTCCACCCTTGGCTTCAGTCTGGTCTCAACACACACCACGCTGTCTCTTACTCAAGTCAGGTACAGATGCCATGGCATAGTTCAGAGAACAGCAGGAGAAGTGACTAACAACAGACTACAATAAACAAACGTGTCACTCAGTTGAAAGAGTACCGGGAAGAGAAACAGAAGGTGTAATGATGGTGTAGGGCAGGAGGAAAGGTGTTATTCCTAAAGGTAGCAGGCCTAAAAGGAATAGAAGGAAACAGAGGAAGGGAAAGTCAGGCTACTACTGAAAAACAGCCTAAAGGTGAGTTCTGGGAGACCAGGGCAGTCTCCATAATTTTCCTTCCAAAATTTGACCTTATATTACAACAGAAATGCAAAGAGGTCTGCAGACATTTCCGAATCTGAACATAGTACGACTTAGATGCTCTTGACCCACAAAATATGCTATTATAAACAAACGATGGCAGCAACAGAAATTCCAACCCAGTTCCACCCTACCTCAGGTAAGAAGGAACATAGGACTGAAACAAAAAAGAAGTCTGTCTCCATTGAACAAATTGGTTATCAAAGTGAATTAGGATTGTAAGGCACAACTAAACTATCAAACGTAACACAATAATTCAGGGCAGAATCAGCCTGAAGTACTTAGGCTTTGCTCCACACAAAAAAAACCAAAACCCCAAAACAAAAAACACACAACACACAACCAAACTCTCTCCTTGTCTATGATCTTCAGAGCACAAATTCTGTGCTCTGAAGATCATACACAGCCTGCAAATCCCCCTGTTTTGGGAACAGGGCTTTCCAAACTGTACATCAGATGAAGATAGAATGCACTGACTTCAGTCCCACCCAAAAAACTACAAGAACTGCAAAGGAACTCCTCACTCCACCAGTAACTGTTTTGCAGGTAGTCAGCTCTGCCAGTCACATGCCCCATCCAGCAGGACAGGGTCCCTCTCCTCTCCTGCGAAAGACTCCTGTCTTCCCCTCTTGGTTTCTGCCAGATCAAAGAGAGTGCCCTGTCAACACAGGGAGCAAGAGGAAAAGAGTGTATGTGTGACTGCTTTCAGAGTGGGTAAGATCCTGAAGTGGGCTGTGCTTTTCTGTTTCCTCTCCCCTGACGGCCAGATGCCCTTGGTCCTGCAACTGAAAGGAGGAGAAAGGAGACAAGGTTACCGGAGTTCATTCACACTGTGCACAGGGCTGCTCTGGCCTCTCTTCCTGTTTGCATGGAAGTACCAGTCCCTCCAACAAAGGGAGAGAGAAAGAGACAGAGGGAGGAGATGATGGTAGCAGAGGATAGACTTTTCTCCGGTGAATGAACTGGAAATGCTTAACAAGTGATATCAGGAGCGATGTGGCCACCTTACTGCCATTAAATTCCTTTAAAGGCCATTGACACAAGTTCCCTTGAACTCTGGAAAACAGCACAAGCCAGGTCTAGTTAACAAACCTGCAGTCCCTTCTAGGCTTTCTCCTCTCACCTCAGCCTCCAAGCTTCTGGCTAACCTAGAGCCTAACCACCTCAGGAATGGTAAAAGCTAGGGCATGCACTGGGATACAGCAAGCAAGATGTTACAGTAGCAGCATCCCCTCCACCTTCCCCTCCCCTCTATGCTGTCTTGTAAAGTGACCAGTCACCCTTTCTCAGGCCGGTCTGGCCAGATGAGCTGTGAAGCCAGTGTCCCGACACGGGGAGCAGAAGGAGCACAGCCACTTTGGACCTACACCAACTCCTGCACCACAGCAGGGACAAACACAAGCGGAACTTGCCGTTTGTAGCTGAACTGCAATAATCCCTCACGTTTGGCTCCGAATCCAGCTCATCGACAGCTCGACACCACTATCAGCACCGACCTTCAGATGGCAGGAAGCACAACTGAGGCTTTGACAGGGGCTTCCAACAGGAAAAAATCCATCTGTGCCCCTCCCAGGAGGATGAAACACACAAAGCAGAGCAGCTGCCCCCTCCTGCTAACAGAGGAGCAAAGGGCAGCTCTCTGCCATTCCTTGGGAAGAAGGGGAAGGGAGGGGATCCAGCCTGGAGCCTTGTCTACAGAATGTTTGTCAGCATTAGCTGTAATAGCAAACACACGCTATGAAAACTCCCTTTAAAATGGCAACAGCATTCTTTTGCCAGTACCACTCATTATTTTCCCAAGGTAATTAAGCTATCCTATCAGTAAGCCTGTTTTTCCCTTGCACATCTAAATGTATCTATGCTAAAGTGGGTTTGGTTTGCGTGGTTCTGGGGTTTTTTTCTTCCTAGGGCCCCTGTATTGGCTAACGGTATAATTCTTTTGCACTTCTAACCCCAGACACACACACACACAAAAAAACAAAGACTAAAAATAAAAGGTGAGAAGTGTTCAAGCAACCTAGAAAACTTCCTACTACAAAATAATCTGCTAACTAGCAAGCCCCTGCTTTGGAAAATTAAAATTGAGATGTTTGCAGCTTATTATTTCTGCTGCTGACCAGCTCTTACACATCCTACGTGCAGTGACAGCTCATGACATCCTACTTGAAGGCTGAAAATGAGAGTTGACCCCACCACCTTATTTTCCTGATAAATGCCACATGCATGGAAAATGTGCCCACAGACTGTTGCTTTCTGGATTCCTTCTCTAGCTTTACTCAGCCATCAATATCTTGTTCTACACAATTATACATAGCTATCCAAAACATAACAGCCAGCCATTCTTTGAAGCAACAGTTCTAAGACCCAGCGCTTCCTTCGTCTTCACAGGGTTTACAAAAGACAGGAAATACAGTATTATCCAGATCAAAAGTAATAGCAATAACCAGCTAGGTTCAAAAAGCTGTTGATTTTTTTTTATATAGGGCTTGCACAGAAGTGGGGAAAGGAAAAAAAAAAAAAAAAAAAGAGAAGCCTCTCCAATCATTGCTGGACTTCCACTGGGGCTCCACATCACACAACAAAAGAAAACTCTACCTTGGATCCTACATTCTTCCCTTATGACCCTCCGTCCCACAGATGTTACAGCCCTGCTTCAGGGAACACAAGTCTGACACATGGCGGATTTGAGATGTCATCCCAATGCCATCTCCAAACTGAAGCGAGAGATCAGAAACAGGAGGAGGGGGAAAAAAAAAAAGAATCAAGAATTAATATCTAAATTAACATTTTGGTAGTAGAGATGCCAGGGAAAAGGGTTAAATCTAGTCCTTAAGCAGTAAGAGAACCAACGAGATTATGCCTAGAAAAGAGAAGTCCGTAAGCAGTAAGAGAACCAACCAGGTTATGCCAAGGAAAGAGCACTGCAGGCCTTTTTTCTGCATGTAGAAAATGATAATGATAAATAACTATACAACATACTGTTTCCCTGGTTATTTCCTTAAAAATAATTTCATATCCGCTAAACTATAGAGAAAGGGAATAACATTTCATGACCTATGCCTGTTCTAGCCAAGTGCCTTTACCAGTTGGCATCACAAAAGGGAAATCTGGCCCCCAGACCCCCAGATTGTCTCAGCCCATCTCTTCAACATCAGTATCCCAAACTGCTGTTCGCATGCCTGAGCAGGAACACAGCCCAATCCACTGTCAGCGCTGAACTACTACTAAAACAGATAAAAGCAGTAAGAAGCAGGTGCGATATTTTACCAGGAAGATAAGATGACAAAGCAGACGTAAAGCTGTAGGATGTATCACAGCAAAGCCAGAAAGAGAACTTGAAAGCCCTCAACTCCTAGCCCTTGTCCAGATCATCTTCTCTTTCAAACTGCTCATCTCCATCCTCTAGCAGCTATGAAATAAAAGAACACAAAGAACACAGGCAAAAGAGGAAAGAACAGAATAAAGGGGGAAGAGGGGGAGCTGTTTATGGTACAATTCTTTGTTAATTTTTCCGATTTCCTCCTTTCCTCCCACCCCAAAAGTACTTTCATCAGCATGCTGCATATCACCATAACTGCATCAGGATTGTTTCTGGGAAACAGCCTTTTTATAATGTATCTATATAGCACTTAGTATCCAAGCACCATCCCACCTAAAAGCATCAATCAAAACAAACACTACCGCTCACAGGCAAAACAGAAATACAGTACTGGATTGCAAAACAGGCAGGAAACTCATTAAGATTCCCTTAAGGGCAGTAGGGGAAAAGTACCAGTTCCCATTCATAGAAATATCATCCCTAGATGTAGCACAGAGATCAGGAAGAAATGACAGTGCTGCAGAAATGTCCATATAAAGAACACATCAGAAGAATAGTGGAGTAGAATTTTAAATTGCTTCAAAGTAAGCTTGACTGTTAGTCTATTCCCCACTCATCCATTACCAGGGAGGGATATACTGTGGCAGGTTTTGCTAACACTGCTCTTACCGGAGGAAAAGAGAGGCATGGGTTCCCACCCTGCTGCAGATGTATGTATCCAAACCTAGTTCAGCCAGAAGACTGCACTAGAACAAGAACAGAGATCAGAAGAGCTGCCAAGAAACATAGTGAAGACTGGCATAGGGGTGCAGGTCAGAATAAAGGACTATTAAGAGCTCTGTTGCAAAGTAAACTTGTCCTGCTTTTGACTTTACTATTCTGGGTCCTGGCCCGTAGGGTCAGTTTCTGCTTTAGGGGTCACTGCAACTAAACACTTACAAGGTAAAATAACAGCAAAATAAGGAGGGATGTTTTTGGGTTCTTTTATAAACCCACAGGGTGGAAGCTAGGACAGAAGGGTTAAAGGTCTGAAAATGACAGAAAGAGGATCTGTGTGACAGGAAGGGAGCATGTGAGAGGGCGTGTGACAGGCTGTGTAGCAGAATGTGTGTGTAGATCTCATTCCCTCCAAGGCTCTTGGCCAAATGTGGAGCTGAACTTTCTGCAGACTTTGTCCTGCCAAGTCATGTTCCCTTCTCATACTGCCTGACATCACCACAAATACTCAGCTGGAAAACAGTCCAGAGCCGGACAGAGTCCACTGCTCAAACAGCAGCCAGTGAAATGGCTGCAGTCTCGGCACACCCACCAGATGGGAAACCAGAGCCACTGACTCTCCTCACAGGTTATCTCCAAGTACCCAGGCAGCCTCACCCTCATCCATACCGCAAGAGCCCTACCAAGGCACAAAGAGATCGGAGGTGCTAACAGAGAAATGCTTTTCTACTTCCCAAGTAACGCAGCCCAGAATAGTGTGAAAGACTGCACAAGGCCTCTAATAGAAGAAAAGCAAAAGAAGATAACCATTAGATTGCCAGGGTTTGTCACAAGCAACGTGCTGCAAGGAGCCCACTCCATTCCCAACTCGGGTGCAACCTCGCCGTGAGAAGAAGCAAGCCATCACACACTTCCGATGGATGAACGAGGAGCCAGTGGTTCTGCAAAGACCGACGTTCTGGCAGGGTCTGCATGAAGTAAGCAAGCAAACATTATCCTGTCAGAGTGCTGCTATCACCTCACTCCGCAGAAATAATTGCGAACCCAAGATCAGGGCTGGGAAATGCAAGCACTGCAAGTACGAGTGTGTGGGGGCAGGCAAGGGGGCTAAGTCAACAGGTAGCTGGATTTCTTATTTTGATCTTTGTATCAAGGGAGAAGGGTGGGGACAGAATCCCAGCCAATTCTGGGACACGGCTAAAGGCACCACCCAGAGCAAGTATCAGGGAGTAGCAGTTAGAGACGATACTGAAACAGGGGAGGACAGTCTGCAGTGTCTTGTTTTATCTTCAGCCTGCTGCTTAAGGGCAGTACGATAGAATATGCCCTCAAAGTACAGATGATAGGGAGAAAGTTCATGTTTTCTTCAGGCAAAGGTTTCTACTTTCTCCACTCCTGTTCTGTTTCTAGAAGAACAAACAGCAACTTGGGAGCTTTCCGCAGACTAAGGAAAAATGCTTCTTCAGTCCCATATAGCTCAGAAAGCGAAGTCCCCTCTTCTCAGATAAGCCTAGATAACAGAAGCTACACTATACAATCTATGCTTATAGGTTTTTTACATTTTAAAACACTCCTCACAAGTTCCCTCTTCCTTTGCCAAGGAAGGGGGTCTGACACCTTCCTTAAAGTCTAGCAGTACAACCTTGCCTGTCCGCGTGCTAAATGGACCTTAAATCGTATCCCTAGGGCTTCCTGCCTAGACCTGCAGATGCCTGAGAATCTGTCCCTTTCGGCGGTCGTAAAGATAGAAACCATCTTTTGAACTTCTTCCTGGCCTTTCCATAGAAACCAGAACATTATTCCTCTCCTACAGACAGTGGCCAAGGGTGGGGAACAGTCCATCAGAAGACCGGAATCACAAAGCTGGTATTTGAAGGCAAGGTGGCAGCTTCTCCTTCTGCTCTCCGAAAGTGCAGCTAGGTGACCTGTCCTGCCTCGGCGGCAGCTCTCACACAAGCCAAAGCATGCTGGCGAGGAGGGCTGGCCACAGGACTCTCCGTGTGTGCACGCACGTCAAGGCAAGCACCATCAGGGGAAGTCTCAAAGGCTGTTCCAGTGCAACTTCACGCGCCCACAAACATTTGCGCATGGCTTCCTGCCGGCAGGTGTGCAAGAAGCCACTACATGTGCATATCTGACAGCCTGACTGGAAAATCCTCCAGGAAAATCCAGTGGCATGGCATGTGGAACCCTCTGGGGGCTGGGACATTTCTGCATGCATGACCCTGGCAACCAAGATACGCTACGGAACTGTTGCGGAAGCCTACCTCTTTGCCTTCATTTTATAAGGGCCCTAGATAGACTGTTTAAATTCCAAACATTTCCCTTTAAATGGATTTTACGCACATTTTTCAAGGCTACACTAATCCAATTTATTTTCCCAGTTAATGACAATTTATGATAAAGCCTAAACCAATCATCTAAACAAACACACACCCCTTCCAAGCAGCACACAGTTGCTGGAGAACATTTAAAGAAACTCACTCCCAAACTTGAGAAAGTCACTAAGTCCGCAGAATCAGAATCCACTGAAGTACCACGCAAATCTTTCTTTAAAAGGCAGAAAGATTAGTTTCTTCAATTCACTTATCAAATTAGTTTAGTTCACTCAAAGTTGGGGGAGGCAGGATAAAAGGGGAGAGGTGTTTCTTCCAATCTCTGAATAAAAACAAGACAAGGGAGGACGAGTTATGCTCATTCTAAGATCTGGAAGGACACAATGACCAAAACCAATCAGTTCATTTTGCTAAGTACAGATAACACTACGCTGTTAAAATAAGTCAGTTCTAAGAGAAAATATGCTTGCTGGAGCGTGTGCTATTATGTATCCAGTGCATGACTATAGTATAATTATTAAAAAATTTGCGTATCTAATTTGACTTTTTTATTCAAATGCAGTTTTTGTACAAGTCATGGGGAAAGAAATTACTCACCTGATACATACAAATGACTATTTTTAATGTAAACATTTACTGTGATATAACAGCATAAATGGGTGTATGTAGGTACACTGTATCATCCTGTTTAGCAAGAAGTAGTCATAGATGATCCTAACCAACTAGAATAAAACTTCATCTTATATCAAACGCAAAACAAAGCTTAAATGAACTATTAAAATCATCAGCTTTAGTCATGATTTATATCAGCAAGTGGGAAGCCTTGATTTAAACCAATTAACCTTGTTTGTTTTACAGTTGCAGTAGGACGACCAGGCCAAGACTGTCTCTCTCCCTGGAGGGAGAGTGGATACAACTTCCATGCCCAGTTCATGTCAAGAAATTTTACAAGTAGATTTGCCAGTGTTTTTTTTAAAACCTTACAACAAACTAGAAAGCCTTACATGCCAGGAGACACCTACTCACTTGTCAGTTACCTGCTTTAGCAATCAGTCTGATACTCACCTAACATCTCTTATTTACATCTCGGAGAGGCTTCTACGCGTACACAACACAACCCGACTTTGCAGCGTGGTTTTTACATTGCTTCAATCCTCACATCCCACAAGACAGTTCTCCTACTTAATCCTACAGACACTAGTGTTGGTCTGTTGAAAATAGGAATTAGATTTCTCACTCTGTAACACTGTTCTCTTAATTTCTTTATCAACTTCCCACTAAATAAACATTTATCTCTTCCCTGCCTTTAAACATACTGTTTAAACATACTGGAAGGTCTACACTGCTCTGCTCTGTGCACTACCCTAGTTAGCCTTTGACCTCCCCAAATAAGATGCTTTGAAGTATACACTGTCAAGCTTTTAAGTGATTTATCAAATTATACCAAAATTGAGTATATCACCTTGACATTTTCTTTTTGACATTCAATAAAGTAATTTTGCTTTACACAAAATCTGGTTTTGAGATCTCCAGATCTAAAAGTGCAACCTACACTGGCTCCAGGGGTGTCTCCTCTTGCATAAGGACACAAGAAAGGAATTTGCCTGTGCTCCAGAAACGGAGAAAAAAGCGTATCTTGGCCTGAGCAGGAAGTCACAGAACAAAAACCACACAGGAGTATGAGAGTAACCCATCATACCACTTCTAACGAGAAATTTTTAAGATTTGCCAAAACATGGACAGCCTCATCTAATTTAACACTATTATATACACCTCTCTCCAAACCAAACTGACTACAATACAGCTTCTAACTGCAGTAACTGCAACGACAGTGCTAAGTCAGACGTTGTATATTAGCAGAAGTATGACCAAATTCAAGCTGTTTGCAGCCTAAGTGCACACCTGTACCTGTCAGCAGGAAGCATTCCGCTGCATTCCCTCCCAAGATAAAGTTCTTTCCCAATGAGACAGTTTCCACAGCCAAGAGAATGCGATTCTGCCTTCCTCCATTATTAGGCTGTGAGGAAAACGAGGCAACATACCCTACTGCAGGCCAGCAGAACATTTTCCCCCAACGAAACGAGGTATCTTTGTATGGAATCACAGAAAGGTTTGGGTTGGAACGGACCTTAAAGATCACCTAGATCCAACGCCCCTGCCATGGGCAGGGACACCTACAACAGGTTTCACCGCAGTTCTGAAACGCTGATTTTTCTCCAAGGTTGTCAGGTCTGTGAATCTCATTACTTGGGGGTGGGAGGGAAGGGAAGGAGGGTGACATACAATCTGATAAGCTTTCCTATTCAACATGCAAAGACCCACACATCCGCAACAATGAGACTTTCACAGCAGCTGCTTCCAGAGCAGAAAGCCAGATCACCCTTCAACGCATGCAAGACAAAGCACATTATATTCTATATTCTTCCTCGGGCAGATGGGAACACAACTTCTGAAAAACAGCGACAGTTGAAGATCTTAAATTCAAAACTTAAAATCTTGAACGCTGTCAATCTTGATAGCCACACAATCACAGAGCAGATCTAATTACAAGAGACATGACTTTTGAGGTCTGAGACCATCACCACTGGATCAAATGTTTAACAACAGCAAAAAATTCATCCTTCTGTTTATCGCAGAAGGAGTGCGCTAAGTTGTGAGGACTAATCCTAGAGAAAGCGTCTCTCTGGGGGGGGAAAAAAAAAGTCACAGCCATCAAATGCACTTTGACACACTGGGAACACGACTCTTCCTGCAGGTGCACGATCAGGAGAAGGCAGGGAACACACACTCCGTACTTGCGCACCCTCTGCCTGCCTCCTCGCTGCACAGCCGGCTGATGAAGGAAACAGGCTGACAAGGTGCAGAGAGCTGTGGCAGCAGTAACTGGAAACAACTGACGGCGGTAACCCAAGGCACACAGCCAGGACACACTAATTCTGCGACAAAGTTTCCCATTTCTTATTTTTTTAGATTAGACAATTTATACATATAGTCTCTGCTATGGTACTTCTCCTCGCATCCCTTCACAATACAAGTAGCTGCAGCTTTCCTCCGGCAGCTACGGAACTCCCGAGCAGCTCCGCAACAACCTATGTTCTGTCCTGCCCAAGGCTAGTTTGGGTTTATTCCCCTCACCTTTTATTTTGGGGGGGTGGGAGGGAGGAGACTGTTAATTATTTCCACCCCTGCTTTCCTCCTGCAAAAGCTGGCCTTCCCATACGAAGAAGGATGTGTGGGCACATGCAGGTACAGAAAAGAAACATCACTGAGCTCAGTGGTAGATTTCAAAACAGGGGGTTCACCAGGAAGCCGCACAGTCAAGTCTGCCCTCGCAGGTCTTGCAGCAGCAGTAATCTTCTGGCAAACGTGCCACAGGTGTGACAGCAGAGAACCGCGGCGAGGCCAAACCCCAGCTGGTCCTGGCACAACGTGTGCCGCATCCAATGCCCTTTCCACAGCCCAAAGGAAAGAAGGGCTGAGCTCAGCAATGCTTGGCTCAAGTTTTCAAACCACGTCTGCTCTGCCGACTGAAAGATACTTTTTTCTGTTTCTACCTCAACAAGGGAGTTATATCTTAAGACCCAGCTACTCCACAAACCAAGCCCACCACTCGCTAAAGGAAGTAAACAGCTTTTCCTTCTTCTTCTGTCCATCCTCAAGCGTAGCCTTCTCCCTGACACCTGTGGAACAGCAGATACTCCACGTACCTTAGAACAAGCAGCAGAGCTGGGAGGACTTCACTACAAACATAACCTGCAGTCATAGCCAGAAACTGGCTGACACGCGGTGATCCAAACAGTTAGTCAGAAATGTGACTCAGTGGTGGAGACTCCCTCAAAAAAGCCTTGCAGTGAAGGGCCCAGCTGTGCCTTCAGGAAAAAGAAAGAGGGGGGGGGAGGAAATTTCAGGAGGTAAAGTATTTCTCTTTCGCCAGCGATCCAAGAGTGGCTTCTGGCCCCCACCGAAATGCTGGTTGTGACAGATCTGCGGGCCTCAGCACAACGAACGGCAGCGAAACAGCACAATTAAAGAGTCACCACCGATGTAAGCAAAGTTACCTTTTCAGAGCACTGCACGCTCACAGCTGTGCAGACAAGCCTGCGACCCAGAAAGCCGGCCATCGGCGCTGGCAGGGCGCGACAGGTGAGGAAGGTACAGAAAGGCCGAGCGGAGCAGGGGAGACAGGGAAGCCAGGAAGTTACCACACAGCACCGAAACGTCTCCGTGCTGCGCCTGACAGCATCCCGGAGGCAGCGGCGATCCAGGCTCTTTGGATGCGCGATAACGGCCGCGAGCGACCGCTCCCCCCTCCCCAGGCGCCTGCTCTAACTCGCTCGCTCCATGCCGCCGCCGCTGCCCGCTCTCCCACCTCTTCAGCAGGCGGACCCGCTCCACCGGCGCGGCTGCGCAGCCAGCGCCAGCCCGGGACGCCAGGCCAGGCCCCGCCGCCGCCTGCAGCGCAGCGCAACGCGCCGCGGAGCCGCCCGCGCTCGCTCAGCTCCTCGCTCACGCCCGGGAAGCGAAACCCCTCGGGGGGAGCCCAGCCGGCGGAGCCGCCAGCCCTGCCCGCACCCCCGCCAGGCCCCGGGC
>VZSF01007401.1:289461-313276 GCA_013398295.1 Chionis minor
GTTCCTCGGCGAGGTGCGGCCGCAGGTGCCCGAGCCGCCGGCGGGAGGGGCGGCCCGGCCCGGCGCTGTTGGCGACAGAGCTGAGGTGATGTCACGCGCGGCGCGGCCCCGGGTCACGTGCAGGCGCCGNGGCGCCGGGGTGGGCCGAAGTGGGCCGGCGTGACGCGGTGCCGCCCGCAGGTGTACCGGCACGGAGACCGCTCGCCCATCAAGGCCTACCCGCGGGACCCCCACCAGGAGGGCGCCTGGCCCCAGGGCTTCGGGCAGCTCACGCAGGTGAGTGCGGGGCGGTGGCGGGCGGCGGGGACGGTGGCTGTGGCCGTGGGTGACGCCCGGTGCCGTTGCAGGTGGGGATGCGGCAGCAGTGGGAGCTGGGCCAGGCCCTGCGGTGGCGCTACCACGGCTTCCTCAGCGACACGTACCGGCGGCAGGAGGTCAGTGTCGGCACCCGGGCGGCGGCTTCTCCCGGTTTTTGGGTTTCCCAGCCCGTTCGGACCGCAGGCTGCCGAGCCTCGGGGGCCGGGGGCCGGCCTTATCCTGAGCCCGGCCGGGGGGGCAGGATCGGGCAGCGGCCACCCCGCCGTGGGGCTGGTAAAGCCGCCTGCTCTGAAGTCGGGGGAATAAAACGGGAATGCCGCCTTGTAACTGGTACTTGTTTCTCACTCGAGGTTGTGAGCTTTTTTTTTTTTTTTTAATTTTTTTGGTCACGCCAGCCGACGAGAACACAGCCCCTCCCCTCCCCAGAGCACTTCGGGTACAGTGTCCTGGGTACAGGTACAGGTACAGATCAGCCGTAGTTACCACCCAGAAGTGACCCTCTCCTTTGTTTCCACCTGTAAAGGATCAGCAGCTTCAGTCCCCCAGAGCTATTAATTTTCCTCTCGCTCTCTCTCCAGGATGTTGCCACACTTTATGATAGGTGTTGCGAAAGCGGTAGGTTTCTTTAATAAAAAGTTACAGAGCCCTTGTGGAACCGCGTGCAAAGCACGGGGGAAAACTTGAACGATCAAAAAAAAGTCAGGAAATAGAAATTTCCCCCCCACAAATCCCTGCTGGTTGATCAAAGAGGTGGGAGTCAACTGGAACACAAGCAAGCGTCACCGGGAGAGAGAGGCGTGCTGTGGTGTGGTTTGGGCAGCCAGCGGGCTGTAAAGACCCTCTTGTCCCACCACCGGTTCTGCCTCAGTTCCGTTATTTTACCTGAGCTCACTTTGGGTGATTGACCAGATGGGGCAAACGGAGAATCCCCGTACAATTTTCTGTCTTTGTTTCCCCCCTTTTTGGGCTCCCCAGTTGCCAGGTGGCAACCCAGGTTGCCACAGTTCAGATCACATTCCTTTTTTGACATCCGCTTCATCAACAAAACTCCCAGCATCAGCTCAAACACAGATCCTTTAACCTTCCCCAGTAGTTCCTTTCCAAACATACTTCACTCTTGCAGAGCTTTTGCCAGCTGAAACTGTTTTCCTTGCCTTGCTTGAGAAGGGAAAACAAACCAAGGCGTATGCAAACAAAAGCTGTTCTGCTAACCAAGCCTGAACCCCTGCTCAAGTTGAGCAACCTTCCTCTCATAAGAAGTGTTGCCTCTGGGTGACATATGACCGTTTGTCACCTGACTCAGCGACAAGCTGGAGCCCTGGCAAAAGGTGCTGAAGAAAGCATGTACGCTTAGGGCTTAATTGTTTTTTATGACACTTCTAGAATTAGATCCTTTCTTTTTGAGAAATTTCCTTTCTTCAGAGCTTACCGAGGATGAAAGCAATCCTGTCTAATGAGCACAAGGTCTGTTGTTTTCAAACTACAGTTAAGAGGTAAAAGTAGGTAGAAATTGTCAGAAAAAAGACAACTCTTTTTTTTTTTTTTCTCTCATGACTGTTAAGTTTGGAGATACACTTCACATGGGAGATGCTGTACAGAGTGAACATGTATTTTTTCCTTATGTTTCCTGCTCATTTAACGTTTTTAAAAAAAAATCCCAATCTTGACACTGTATTTAATTTTTCTGTCTTTTTATTCTTCTTGTTTCAGATTCAGCACACTGATTTCTAGAGCGTTCTTTCATGATTTCCTATGTGTTCCTCTTGCTTTATCACTGGTTTCTCTCCAGTCTCTCCCTAAGTGTTTTCAGTACACAGATACCAGAATACCAAAGTTTTGCCATTTTGACCTTCTGAACTTCTCTGCATTTTTCTCTTCTTTTTTTTTTTTCCTGCCTCAGATCTCTCTCGGAGCTCTGGAATGATAAGTCTTGGCCCATTAATCCCAAGAGCCCAAAATGATCTGTAAATATAGTGCATTTCCTATCTGTGCCCGTGATTATCTCTATCTCTGTCTTGCCCTTCTCTGACTCTTCCTCATATTCAGACTCCTCTCTGTCTGTAGTCTCCGTGCAGTGCATCTGGCTGTCCCAAACAGACTGCTCCAGTATTACACACCAAATCATCTTCGTGTCCATCCTTACAGTTTTGTCCAGGTTGACATCAGTGGGCTCGGTCACTTCAGCTCCCGTTGTCCATGAGCAGCTGCAGGGCACTTGGCAGCGTTCCTCAGCGAGTCCGTCGTCCTCCACCCGAGCACCACCGCCTTACTAATGGTAACGTGGTCTGTCCCTGTCCTGGCAGATCTTCATCCGCAGCACAGACACTGATCGGACGCTGATGAGCGCAGAGGCCAACCTGGCGGGCCTGTATCCCCCAGAGGGACAACAGATATTCAACCCTAACATCTCCTGGCAGCCTATCCCTGTGCACACAGTGCCAGAGTCTGTGGAAAGGGTAAGTTAGTCTCAAGGATATGTACCGACTGCTGAAGTAGCGTGTTATGCTGACTTCTCCAAAAGCCTTTGCTTCGGTCGCAGTTCAGATTGTCTTGAACTTCTCCCGGGACCTGCTTAGCAAAGGTTCTTCTGTTGTCAGAACAAGAGGAGAATCCAGGGGCTGTGTTCGCTCGGCATGCTGGCCGCAACACCTCAGCAGACCGCACGCGATGTGGAGTACGTTAGAAGGCAGTACTTGAGGCTGTTTATAGCTGCATCCCGCTAGTCAGGGGTCTCGTTACAGTTGTGTGTGTTGGCTGCGCGTTCTGTACGTCAGTGTTCTCGGTGACCTAGCTGAGCTGCTCTTGTTGTCTCTGCCCAGCTACTGAAGTTTCCTTTGACCCCCTGTCCACGGTATGAACAGCTACAGAATGAAACGCGGCACTCAGCAGAATACATAAATAAGACCAAAGAGAATTGGGTAAGTGATTGTTTGCATGAGATAAGGTAGTCTTCAGCGCGTCGTTAAAGTATTATCACCTCTCTCTATATAACCAGAGCTCTGAGAAAAGGGTAGGAATACCTGTGTGTCTAATACAGCATGCAATTAGAAAATTGAAGGCCTTTCTCCTTTCTCCTACCTTCAGCAATTCCTGCAGATGGTGGCTAATGAGACTGGGATCCGGGATGTCTCTCTCGAGTCTGTCTGGAGCGTGTATGACACGCTGTTCTGTGAAGTAAGTTTGGCCATCACCTTACAGCTACGGGAATTTGGTCTTTAGGGCTCACTGGATTTGGTAGAAAATTATTCTGCAAAATCCCATAAGACAACTTTTCAGCATTCCCACCCTACAGTTAGAAGTAATGTTCCAATTTCAGAATAATAACAGTTCCTACTCACTACAGGCATGTGCCAGGAATTACCTACTTTTGCACGCTATAACCTCCCACTTTGTAGCTTAGATGTGTATCGTACCAGAGCCAGAAAAAGTCCCACCTCCATAATAAATATCTCCTTTGAAAGTCACTAGAAAATTACTGCAATCTGAAATCTTTAGATCTCTGTGGACAAGTCTGAGTTAAGTAAGGTAGAAATGAGATGTCTGGAAACTGAAGGAGCATTAACGTTACGATTTAAATTGGGAGCTTAAATTAGGACTATTCCTGGTTCTACCTGTCTCTCTTTGTTACTTTAGATCAACCACTTTTCTTTCTGGGCTTCTGTTAATGCCACCTCTAGAAGAAAATAATGCTCTTCTAGGTTAAGTGGGGTTCACCACATCTGTTTTTCGACCTATTCTAAGGTTTGCCAGAGAAAGACTCCAGAGACAGATAGTACCCTTTTTACTGTCTGGGCTGGGGCACCAAATCCTGTATTCACGTGGAGTTTTGTTGAAAGCACATCTCATGAAGGCTTAAACAAAATGAAAAATCGGGTTAGCTGTGCTGTGCTAAGTAAAGGTCACGTATCCAGGAGACTTAGAGTTGTCGCACACAAGTTTATTTGTGTATAACTGTACAACACAATGAAGTAAATTATAGAGATCTTTCCCGTCAAACTAGCTAATTGTGGAAGAAGCAGTAAATCCAAGCATTTTGACACACTGCCATGCTAATTCTACGCAGGTGCAAGGCTCCTAAGCTTGCTGGCAGTGGTATACAGTGGTATGTACTCCTTTGGGGACGTACAAGATACATCTGCATGGAATTGCACTTTGCTATGTAAAGTAGCGGCTTGAATTGCTGCAAGCTGAGACTATTTCAGTCCGGAGCTGCATTGCGCTATGTAAATTTGCCCTTTGTATCACAAAATCCTTTGGTCAAAGAGATTAAACATTTCAGATCTTCATTTTCAAGATTCACTTAATGAGCTTGCAAATTGGGCCCCGAAGGCCAGCTGACAACCACTGTAATCTCCAAGAACTTGGAGAATAGCTCAGTGTCCCAAAATGAAACCAGAATGGTTTAAGGGAGTTTTACCCTCAAAATTACACCCTCAGGCTGATTATACCCTCTTCAGCTGCTTTGGGCTTCCTCCTTTTTTCTCACTCTTACTAACAGTGCCCTGAAGAGAAGGGTTGTTTTTCCTCACCTGAGCCAGTAGATTTCATTCTACCATCTGGCTGGAGAAAATAAAAAAAAGTCCAAGAAATAGCTGAAGTTACCAGCTATTCTCTTTGTAAATTAATGAAAAACTAACTAAATATCTAAGTTGCTAATGGGAATTTCTCCAAACCACTCAGACAGAACAGGCCCTTAAGGATATTCAGCCTCATCTTCTGGCAATTTAATGGGATGGGATGTGGCAGAGCAAATTGCTCCGAGTAATGCCAGGGAACCACAACTGCTGTTTGTCTGCCAGTATAACTAATCCTTTCTTGTAATGGGTTGGCTGCAAAGCAGATTCTTCTCTTAGTTCCCAGTTCTGTGTATCCTGGGTTTGAGTACTGGGATTTGTCAGTGGGGCATCCCAGTATTACACCTGCAGAGCGCTTGCTAACTCTCTCCAAAGCTATTCAGTAGCCTTGAGAGCCTCCAGGGAAATTCTGCTGCAGGTACACCAGGAACCTCGAGTTTGTGCTCTCTCGCTTTTTTTTTTCTTTCACTGCATGCTGTCCGCAGGGCAGAATCAGCCCCACGTAAAATAAATGCCCTAAAATTATTCTATTGGCGTTAACGACATAACCCTGCACTTCAGGTGTGCTTTCACAGAAACGTACCTCCTAGATTGTAATCTTTCTGCTTCTCATTATTAGTTTCTGAAACATTAAACTCCATGTATGTTCTTTGTATGCAGCACAGCAGTGTGAGGACAGAAGCATAAACAGAAAAGGGGCATATTTAAAATATTAGAGGAAATCAGTAGCACTATGGACAGGACTCCAGACACCCCGACTCCCATTCTGTCATTCATCTGCGATCCATGCTACCTGCAGATGAGTATTCTGTTTCTCTTTCTAGCAAGCGCACAAAATGGACTTGCCTGTATGGGCGACACCAGATGTCATGACTCAGTTGAAGCAACTAAAAGATTTTGGGTTTGAATTTCTATTTGGTATCCAGAATCGGGTAGAAAAAGCTCGTCTGCAAGGCGGTAAGTGTACCGGGGAGGGAGCTTTGTGCTGCTCTCTCTAGTTTTTGCCTCTTACCAGCTGTTCCCTTTCCTCAGGGGTCCTGCTGGATCACATAAGGAAAAACCTAACCAAAGCAGCAAATGTTTCTGCCCACCAGAACCTAAAACTACTTGCCTATTCAGCCGTAAGTCAGAGCTTGGGAGCTAGCTTTTATCCATCTCCTCCTCCTCCTCCTCCTCCTCCTCCTCACAGGCGCTTGGTGATAGTTGTAACCCTTTCTGGCTTCTCTACAGATCATGCAGTCACCAGGACATGCATCTCTGCCCCAGGCTGGGTAGGATGTGTGGGATCTGGCACCATTCCTCTGGAGCCCCCAAGGAAAATTCCCAACCTGCGCTTTGTTCCTCTTAGCTTGGGCTTGTGGATGAGACTGGCAGACTTTGGAGAGCCACTGCTGTATTTATTTGGTAGATGGGTTGACGCTATTCAG
Organism: Chionis minor; assembly: GCA_013398295.1. Lineage (NCBI taxonomy): Eukaryota > Metazoa > Chordata > Aves > Charadriiformes > Chionidae > Chionis > Chionis minor. Next base: position 295,781 of record VZSF01007401.1, read on the forward strand.
ATGTGCTGCTTCGGCAGCATAGGTAGAGTCATTCCCCCTGCCCTTTCCAGCAGCCTGCTGACTGGAAAGTGAAGCATCTCTCCCAGATTGCTCCCTAGAGATTAATTCTTAAAGAACAATGCAGGATATATATGGCTGTGTTTCACTTCCTCCCCTTTTCTGGCACCGCCACTGATCACCATTCTAGCAGTACAGTTCCTCTCCCTTTTTCCAGATGGAAATTACAAAGGTGACGCCCCCTCAGCACTGCCCTGTCCGTTACTGGTGTGGTCTGAACTGCCCTGCCACATCCGTAAGGGTGACTGATTCGGTTTTTTTCCCTCTTTCTCAGCATGACACCACACTTGTGGCACTGCAGATGGCTCTAGATGTCTACAACAAGATTCAAGCACCATACGCCTCATGTCATTTATTTGAGCTGTACCAAGAGGATGATGGGTGAGGGCTGCAGTAAAGATGTCTGCTGTGATTTCACCTCAAGGGTTAGATACCTAGGCTAGGCTCCACCCTAGGGGGATGCAATCTTGCTCCTAGTGGCAGACTCTTAAGAGGAAAATTACCACCAAAGTAAAGGCAAGGGTGTGCACACTGTGTGTTTGGGAAGGGATGAGTTTAGCTGGAGAAAAAAAAAAATCATCTAGCTGTGTTTTGTTTCCAGTAACTTCTCTGTGGAGATGTTCTTCAGGAATGAGAGCGAGAAGGAACCTTTCCCACTGACAATCCCTGGCTGTCAGCATAAATGCCCACTGCAAAGATTCTTGGAACTCACAGATCCGGTTATTCCCCAGGACTGGGAGCAAGAATGCCAGGTAGCAAGCACCATGCACGACACAGGTGAGCTCAGGCTGAACCAGAGTGTGGCAGAAGGGGAAACCTTGGATGACAGCATGCTGACCACCTGTTTTCTCCCTTGCAGAACTGTTTGTGGGTCTGGCTGTGTGTGGATCCATTCTCCTTCTCCTTATAATCCTCCTCTTGACTGTACTCTTTCGCATACAGTCTCAGCCCCCCGGCTACCGGCACGTTTCCAATGAGGGAGAAGAGCAGGCCTGACAGTTGCTGCAACTCCTTCCAAGGCCGTAGGAGGGAGCAATGTTGCCCCTAAAGATGATTGGGCACCTTCGGTTACTGAGCATTCTTCTGCTTTGGCCATTGCTTCCCAGAATGAAGCTGGACTTGATTTTTGGATGCTTTCTAAAGGTGACGTCCTAGAGAGAGGGAGGACTGAGCTACTCCAATGGAAATGACACCTTAATTCTGAAGCCAGTATACTGTGTGGTGCCCCCAGTCCTCATACAGCTTACCTAGTCTGGGATTCCCAACATGGCCAGTTGGAGCTGGTCAAGAGTTTTCCTCCTTTTAGTGATTGTAAACGTTACCACTTGCCATGACCGTGGCAGAGGGGCCTGGGCCTCTCAGCAGCTGCCACATCCACTGCAGTCAGGAGTTGCATCTCTCTTCAGGGTCAGCCCGCTTCGAGTGGTTTTCTCTCAAGCCATGGGGCTGATGATGGTGGGAAGGCTGGGCTCGGAGCCGAGGACACAGTTCACCAACAATGTACCGAGACTCACCTACTGTCTGTGCAGAGGGAACTGCTGCAGATGATGGTAGTCAGTGAAAAGTGTTTCTTGAGGTTGCTGCCAAGTAGTTGCAGCTGGCAACTGGTCGTCTTTTCCCTCCTCACTCCCACTTCTCATTGTGGTTTGAGAGAACTGGCCTGAAATCAGGACGAGATCGAAAACCTGGCAGTAGTTTCTAGAATTCAGCTCAGAGTAGGTTACGTAGGATCCAACAAAGCTCTAAGCGCTTCAGCAGAGAGATGAATTCCTGTGACCACAGCAAATCCGCACCCCGTCTCTTGTGCAATGTTGGCTCTAGAAAGGAGAGTCCCTGTAGATATGAAACTTGGGCCCTGTCTAAAGATATTCAGCTTTTGAATTTGACTTTCCCACCTCTGAACTTCCAAGTATCTATTGCAGGGAATATCCTGTACTGCAGGCAGTCCAGGTTTCAGCTGTGAGCCCATTCTGCTTTACTAGCAGAATGTTTTTATGCTGTAATTAAAAGAGATGTAGCAGAGCTGTTTACCTAAGACTAGATTAAATGCCAAGTTCTGTAGGGGTTTTTTTCTCACTGGATGGACAACAAACAAACAAACCAACCCCATTAAGGATCAGAGTTTAGAGGTGACTGTGGATCCCTTCTTTTGCTATGCTTTGGCATTTTGTCCAAAGTGCGATTCTTTCTCCAGACTGGCCTCTCTGCACACTGCAGCTGCTGCAGGGAGCTTCCTGCCAAGTGCTCACCACCTGCCTTGTAGCTTTTGGCAGAAAATGAGAGACTGCAGCAGGCACCAGAAGCACAGGCTCTTCACACGGTGATGCTGCACATTCACTTCCCGCTTTTACTTCCTTTTCTGCTGCAGTTCCCTTCCCCTCTTGGCGGCAGAAGCCAGTTCTTAGGTTACAGCCGTTTCCTTTTCTTCCCCTATGGAGTATCATGGGGACTTTTCCCTACACCATAATTGGCATCTGCCAGCATGGGAACTCCAAATCAGCAGAAGCAGCTTGCTGTTCTCAGCATCTTCCTCACCTTTTTGTCCTCTGAAGATATTATCTAGGCCTCCTGCACAGCAGGACAGTCATAAAGGAAAAGCTGCTGCCTATGAGAACAGGCACAAGAAAGAGGTAATAGAAAGTGCATTTAGGACGACCAGACCTGTTATTTTTAAAAGCAGCAAATTTTGCACACGCAGGGCAAAGGTTTCTATGATGATTTAGACATTCTGACTGTGAATAACTTTCTGTAATTGTTCCAATACATTTCCTTTTCATTATTAAAATCAAATTCGCACTGAACTCTACTCCTCTTTTTCTCTAAGTCCACATGGCTAACACCAGTGTGCTCAGTGTTGGAAAACAGGCAGAACCTATTGCAGTTTATCCCCTCCCAAAGTAAAGCCTTGGTTTACAACCCCACTTACGGCAGAGTGAGAATTGAGATAAACTATTTTTGATTGCAGCAACCATACGTAGATACAGCTTATAATGGAACCTGTCCAATGTGGAAGGGTCCACTGTAGACACGATACTATGACTGATACCACCACCAGTGTTCTAGGTCTCAGCCCCCCTGCAGAAAGGCCAGTAACTTCTTCTCCCATAAAAAAAGCAGTTCAGTGGAATGCTCGAAGCAGCCACTCTGTATTAAAGAAGAATTTCAGTTTAGTACAAAACTTTATTAATATCAATACTGCAAAACTATAAAAGTGAACATAGAGAATCTGAGCAGGCCTGGAGCCCGTCCCATCCATCAACCTCTGGGACAGCAGTAACACCCCACACAGCCTTGTAAACAAACTAGAAAAAGCAACACTTTTCAGTTTAACAGCAGTCTTGAGATTTGGCTCTGAGCATGGAAGAAATTCCTCATTTCTGCTTTACAGCACTTCTATCCAACATCCTGAAGCACATAGGCATGGGTGAAAAAAATTACCTAATCAGTGCAAGAAAAGCCCTAGAGCTCTGAAAACAGAAACTACAGAACCAGTAGATTCCCAGCTGCATACTGGCTTTGCATCCACTGAGGCAGGTAGAGAGCTCTGGCATCGTGCTCCTCGTGGTCTAGTTAAGTAGCTGCAAGCACAGAATAGGCTAAGCCTGAAGTCTTGACAGATGTACATTTTCCAAGAAGCTCGCGTGTGGGAGAGGTTGGTGTTCCCTAGGCTACCCAAGCTACCCATCGCCTCACCCCGGTGAACGTTCTACCTTTTCAGGACGTTAGCTTTGTTAGCAAAGGGTTTCTCAGCTCACTTTGATTAGAACAGGCTGGGGACCCTGTCATGAGTTGCTCCACAGCAGACTACAGGAGATGGTAACCTCTGACAAGCGATGACAAGCAGATGTGGCAGGCTGGAAGCAGTAACTTCAGCAGGATCTAAGAACATCTTTGAAGTTTTCCTAGTACCTCCAAGAATGGGTGGCAACTCCACTTGGAGCAGCAACTGGGTACTGACACAACTTTCTAGAAAGGGAAGCAAAGGGAATCAGGGAAGCAAGATCAGATCCAGAGAGGAAGGACAAAGTAGAAGCCTGGTGACCTGCACAGCTTATACTGCCCATTGCCAACACTGAATTTGTACCCTGTGATACAGAAAGGATCAAACACTAAATCATTTCTCTAGATCCTTCCCTTTTCGCTTCCTTCCCTGTGATTTAGAATCGTTACTTTTTGTCCTCGTCTCCTCCAGCTCCCAAGGCAGTAAGTTAGCTTTGAGTTTGCTTGTCCCGGGGTTTGCCTGCCTCTGCCCTCCACGTCTGGACAAACTCCAGCTTCCAATCCCCTGTTCTGTCATGGCTTTCAAAAGATGTTGTTGTTTCTTGGCCACCATCTCCTCCCGGCTCCAGATCAGAATATTAAAGCCTGAGAGGAAAAATTAAACACTGTGCATCAGAAATTCTACATCAAAGATAATACCTTAGGCTATGTCACTAAAATGCCAGAAATTCAAAATGCTCTGTCTGTTTTAAGACATTTCCAAGGTACAGAGGATGCAAAGATATTTATTTACGCTATCTTCACACAGCCACAGAAATGTGATCTACTTAAGAAACACAATCAAGTAATTCCTAATCTCATCTGTCACAAGTCTAAGACCTAAATCTATAGGCATCTCCCATAATCCCATACAGCCTGCAAAAAAATGAATAATATTGCCTCTGCCGCCTAGGAAATGAGATAAATTAAACAAGGGGAAAGGGCACAGCCTAGCAGGAAAAGGCTTCTCCCCTCTCATCATTTTCTGCTACTGTTCCATGGCCGGCAGATGGCGGTGGCTCCCTGCTGTGGGGAGGCTTCTCACTCCGGACTTTGTGCTCGCAGGAATGTTTCACTAGGAGACGACTAGGCAACCTGTTTCCTAACTGTAGAGGTGGACGACTGAAAAGAAGGTCTTGATCTCTTTTACAGATGTAGGACATTATAGAGGATTACTAGCAAGTGGGATTTGGGAAACCCTCACTCACAACTTGCATTATTCTGGAGAAACAAGCCTGCCCTTTTCTGGGATCAGAACGTACCCGTGCTTAGTGCCCCAGGTTCTCTTTACTTACCCATGCCAGAAGCCAGCGTGTCTCCCATAGGGTTAAATTTATTGAGCTGAAAATGGAAACACAACCAGAGTCTGTAAAGAACATCACTGCTTATGTAACAGAGTCATAAGAGGACCACAGCTTATGTAACAGCAACAAACCATCTGGAAAACCCAACGTTCCCTAAAGAGCACCACAGGTGACCATGGACCGGCCCTGCTCGAGTCAGCAGCTTAAGCCAGCAGCCATATCCCCGCGACAGTGCGAGTATGTCACAAGTAAAGAGGATACTCCTATTGTTCTAGTCCCCAACCCCCCCCTATCTCGTGGCTGTGGTTCAATACACAATCGTCCTTTTAGCTGCAGCACTCAACTCACCGAGATGATACCAGAAGCATTTGGATCATGGAGTTGACAAACCATCTCCCCGGTGTTTCCATCGAAAACATCAACAGTTCGTAGCTCATTCACTGTGTACCCTGGGAACTTAGGGTCTGGGTAGCGACCTGCTACAATGAGGTCATAGCGAGGATGCCACGTTGCCTAGTCATAGAGCAGAGTGATGGGGAGTTAAGAGAAAGGGACAGAGCTCACCCTGACACACACCAGACAACCAGCAGTGTGAGCAACAGTTTGTACATCCCACCCACAGCCTGAGGAACGCTGGTATCCTCAGAAGAGTGCCCTGCTGGGAGTTGCAGCAGTGTGAACACCCACCCACCAGTGTAGTATCCTGACCAGAGGCCATTTCTGAGTTACAGCTGGAGCATGACACTCCTCTCAGACGGCACTGGCTTAACCCACCTTAATAGGCGTGAGGTGCTGAAACTGCCGATGCGGATGTGGGATCAGATGCTGTGGCTTGGTCCAGTCTGAAGAGGAGTAAACCCTGATTTCACTGCGCTGGTCTGTGCTCAGGAGCTTGGCGCCATCTGTTGGGCTGAAGTAAGCTAGGAGAAGGGGCAATAAGGCAAATAAAAGATGGCAATGCTATGACTGACAAGAAATATCAAAGTCACATTTCTGATTGGAAACTCATTGCTGTTTCTACAACAGGGATGTGAATATGGCCACGTGTCTCAACAGACAAGACTTTACCTGTCTCAGAGTCAAAGCTCTCACAGTAAACTGAAACCTACAGCGCTGGGTTACATAGGAAGAATCATTCTTCTGATTTTAGAATCACAGAAAGAGACGTTGCAAAGAAAGGAACTTGCTCCTTCAATTGGAAAGTTAGTGGAAAAGCTGGAGACAGACACCGACAGTTTGGAGTTCCATGAACTGGTAAAACTGCACCCAAGAAACAAAGGTCCGAGTCCCCTGCTCTGCTTTCACCAAAGGAACTGCCCCAGTAAATTCAGTTTTCTAATCTCAGCCACTGCTGATGCTTCCACACTCACATCTAAAGGCACAGTGCCAGTTTGTAGGCAAGTCTAAGACTGTGCTGCAGCTGCCCCATCCACCTCCCTGCCTCTGGCTGCACATTCCCACTGCCTTCCTTGCTTTAACACTAGCACTGCTCAACTTAGTAGTTGTAGTGGACTCTCTGCAGACATCCATACAACGAAATCCTTATCCAACTCACCTGCATTGACAGGTTTGTCATGAGGAAGCACATGAAGAAAATTCATTTTGTTTTTGATGTTTCTGAGGTCCCATATTTTGACTGTCTGATCTACAGACGCTGTGGCCAACAACCATTCGCATCGGGAGTTAAACTCCACATGAGTCACTTTCTTCCTGTGCAATTTCATCTTCCAAATCTGCAGCAGAGGAAACAAAAAATCACACAAAAAAAAAAATCAAGGCCTGCAGTAAAGAAATGGACTAATAATCTACTAGTGCACAGTAAGGAGGTCACACATTTACAGAGTAACAAAACTCGTAAAACACACCAAGAGTTTATCCACTGGAAATAAGAAAGGAGAATAATGATCTTGGGAACTAACTATTTCATTCTAGGAGAATTCTCATCCACCAATTTATTACAGCTATGAGAAAGGAAAACACAATCCCTGGTTCATGGAGGGAGGTATTAGTACAAAGCAAGACCATGTCTGGCATACTTTATGCAATGCCAGTCTTCCACCTGCAGAAAGATTAAAACAAACTAGAACAGTTTTACAGAAAATGTGCTGCTGAGATAACAGTAGGCAGGAAGGGCCTGCTTTGCAGAAGACCAAAAGAGCTTGCTTTGTTTACCATAGTAAAAAAGGTGAGAGGAGATATAATTGGCTTCTAGAAATAGATCAGCAAAGAAGCATGGGGGTAAGAGAAATATTTCAATTAACAAGAAAAAATAGATATAAACTGTCCATGAATAAATTTATATCTGAAGCTTGAAGACTATTTCTAATAAAAAGCGTGAAGCTGGCCCATCCTCCCTACAATAATGGCTATCTCCCAAGTGCAGAAAAGTCACATTCTTTCAGGAGGGAAAAAAAAAAAGGAAAGGAAGCACCTAACCTTGAACAAGCACAAATAATCTGGAGCTCTCCTGACTCTGCCCACCGATTTACACAGCTGCTTCTGGCCACAGCTCACTGGGTGGCAAACTCTTACAGATGTCACCCTTACAGGCAGGAGAAATGGCAATTCCGGTGTGACGGCACAGCAGGCTCTGGAAAGCAGGGCCCACTCCAACTAGTCTCTCAGTATGTTTCTGTACCACTTCAGAGTCAAAGGCACAGCCTGCCTCTGCCTGCCCTCTCGTGCCTGAAGGCAGTAGTGCAACGTCTACCCCAGCACTCGCTGCATTCCGTTGTGTACCCAACTCCGAGGTCACAGAAGGTTATACATTAAAGCATTCTCTCCTAAATTACTCCCATCAGTGCACTAAGGTTCTGGAAGTGTGAAGGCTGTTGGCAGAGGGTGCTCACATCTTCAGGTTACCCTACAATTACTCTGGCCAGTAGCAAATACTCTTAAGGAAGGGGTAGCCCACGACACAGTCCCTGTTTGGGAGTTTTTGCCATTACACTCAACAACGTGAAAATGTCTAACGAATGGCAGAAGTGGAAGACTTCTCACCACCTAGACAATGGGTGAACTCATCTCCTGAGCTGCAAGGTACTTGCTCCTCTTTTCAGGGTCCCTGGAGTGTAGGAAAGCAGGTGAGCCATGAAGATTCCCGTAGAGGAGACGCTGCATGGAGCCATACAAACCTCTTCACCAGAAGTGCTGAGCAGGACCACGTTGCCCACATTATCACCCGTCACCACTGCCCGGCAGTTTGCAGAAACATCAACACTGCAGTACCAGCAGCTAGAGGGAAAGACACAAAATCAGTGCTGCCTCCAAGAGGCAAGTGACGACAGTAGCTCTCTGGTTCACATCTTGTCCCTGACAAGGAAGACTGCAGCAGATTGTAACTGCAACCTCCCGCCTGATGGTGTGGGCCTGAGTATCAGGAAGGGGGGTGGCTTATCAGCAATGCTTTCTGTCGGTGACTGAATACGAGATAACTTTATAGTCATCTGTGAAGTGCTCATTAGATGGGGTGTGGCACATCGGGACAGTGGAACATGTGAAAAGCCACTTGGTGCCTGCACATGGACACACCTTGGGAAAGATCAGAACACCCTTGAGACATTGGGAAATGTACAGAAACATCTTTAAAATCACGTTTTCCACAAAACACTGAAGCAGCAGTAAAGAAAAGACAAAAGCTTTGGACTGAAAAGTTGCACATCAAACTGTCTCAACTTCATATTCCAGGAAACACACCTCAATAGAGACTTATCTGATAAAGACATACATTTTAACATCAGCTCTGCTGGGACGGGAAAGGCAATGAGAATAAAGCTAGGGTCCTTTGGGAACTTGTTGGAAAAGCTTCACTTGCAAAGATAAATTACTCTAGAATTCAAGGTCAAGGAAATTAGCATGGTGAGCCTGAAGCCTCCAGAAGGGCAGCAGGGTAAACTCAATAACCTGAAACTCAGATTATGCGGGAATGTTTTGTGGCTTTCCTACGCTACTTGAGCTGCTACAGACAAAACAGAACACTGATGACAATGAAGAGGAGGAAGTTATCCTGCTCCCACCTCACAATTTATGAAGTGAAGAGCTGTCACTATCTGCAAGACAGGACATGGCGTCACCAGAAAGCAACACCAGAAGATGCAGGCAGCACACAGCTACTGTAAAAGCTAAGTGCCCTGTTGCTGCCTAGCTTGTCACCCACCCTGCAGTGCTAGGATCGGGAACAGGAGCCTGTCTCCAAGCTCCCTCATAGGACCAATTCATACCAAGTGTCTCTCCTACCACTGGCAAAGATGAAGATGTTAGAGAGCACAAGAAGCAGCGCAGCATTAACCCCAAGGAACAGCGAATCAACCTTGCAGCGCTCCCTTCTCACCAAACATTATGGTATTCATGGCCACAATCCGGGGCACGGGAGATCACCTGCACCGCTCTGCCCTCAAGGTCCTGCAGACTTAGGGTGCCATCCCCTGATGCCACATAAAGCTTCACTGCCTCATAAGGACTGAACTTGATGTCTCCGAGAGAATCTCCTGGCCCTTTCTGGAATACACACAAAGCCAAGAGGCAGCAAGGTTAGAGTGGAAGACAAAATCTTAATACAACTCTCATCTCCTGGAACACACCGCTGGTTTCCCTAAATACAACGCACTGCTTTCAGACAGGGCACGTACATAAGAACTCTTTTTTTCTAATCAGTTTCCAATCTGAGCATATACATTCTGAGCCTTTAAGTTCAACCCTACCACTTTGGGCTGCAAACCTCATTAGCAGTGTTGCTTCTTCTGCTATGAGGGTAGGACTAACATGCAGTGAACCCCCTGGCTCAGACCAGGCTTAGGAGATCACAAGCAAAACCAGCACCATTCCACGCAGAAACCACGTAAAATCTCAAGACAGCCCTGCACTAAGCATTTCTTACAGAGACTTCATTCACCAGTTCCCTAAGGCTGCTTCCAGTGCTGTATCTGGTCTTTCTCAAGGTACCAGCAGGCACGACGAGATCAGTGCAAGGAGAAATCCTACTGCTAACCTGACGGCACAGGAATCTTATGTTCCATGTTATGTTATATTGTTCTTACGGTATGTTGTTTTGTTCTGCTGTTTTCTGCCAATCTGCCTACTAAGGAAATGTGAAAACCCTACACAAAGACAGAAAAGAAGGATGCTAGCTGGGAGTCCCCAAACTCTTTGACACTCAAGTGCACTCCATCTGCTGCACACAAGCCAACTACTTAATGAAGTCTCATTGTAAATACTAGACTTCAAAAAGCCAGTGGAGATAAAAAAAGGCCTGCCTATAGAGCCTGCCTGTCCTCACAGCAGTAGAACGAGGATGGCATGCCATTTCAAATCCAGGCATCACTGCTGTGACAGGCATCCCACCGTGATACGAGGCCCAGGTGTCCCAGGACTCAGACTATCCCTCCTTGCTCACCTGGCCAGTCACCCCAGCACTACTTGGGTTCACTTTCTGCCCTATTACGAGGTTGCAGCTGGAGTAGCCAATTTGGAAACCAACCACAAAAGCTGCCACTGGAAAGAATCGTGGGGAAAGTAAACAGGAGGCTAACCCGAATTCCCTCACTTACCTTTAAGCACTGAACTGAAGGAACTAATGAATTGAAGAGCTCAGGCTTCCTCATGAGTCCACAGAAAAAGCAACAGTCTGAGAGATGATTCTAAGCACAGGCAAAGTTGCTTCTAGTGATTCATCTCCTCTTTCCACTCATTATTGAAGGAGCCCAGACTCTTAATTTTGGTATTTTAGACAATTAGCAAAAGTTAGGTGGGATGAATTGGGGTGATCCTTATGACATGCACCACTTGGAGTCAGTGGCCTTTGTGGAGAAGCACTGACGGGACTATAAATATTGTCCTGTATAAACCATCTGACAATGAGCAGCACTGCTAACAGGTGAAGGCGTCAGAAGGTCCCCAAGGCACAGCGCTATGGGAGGTTTAAGAACAGACAGCTGAGGAAATCCACTGGCACCCCCACGCTCTCCCTGGGCATAACAGGAAGTTAGCAGCATCAAAGAGTCCCTCCCCTTCAGGAAGAAAAGCTCTCTCCTACCCACCAGCCCGTTTCAGGGAAAAATAAAAAGGGAGAGCGAGCCTCCCTGGAAGAGAGAGCATCCCTGAAATTCAGAGGATAAAGGACACGTATGTGGAGAAGAGGAAGCCCAGCTCCCACATATGAGACAAACATCTCTCTCTCGCTCTCTCTCTCGCTCTCTCTAGCACTCCTGCCAGCAGGACACAGAGGCCCAAAGCATTGCTGTATTTCTTACTCCCAGTCCTCGGTGCTGGTGAAGACCCGGACAGTATTGCCATTAAAATCCTGCAGGGTGGTAGTGCCGGCAACTGACGAAGTGTACAGCTGACTAGGGTTAAAAGGGTTAAACTTCATTCCTGTGATGGCCCCTCCAGCTCCCATCTACAAGGAAGGGGATGAACAAAAGAAAAATCCACTGAGTGATGGGGAAGGAGAAAAGCGTGTTCTGTTAGTCTGCATTCACTGCTATGTCCTTAACAACAACAGTGAAACACACCACAGCGCTTCAAGGAAGCAAAGACAAGCATATCTTCCCACATGGTGGCTGTCTAGACAGCTGCCCTCCAAGAGGACAAAACGGGAAATCCTTCAGTCCCCAGGCAATGTATTCCCTGGCTGGCTGGCACCACACTTTTTACAAAAAGAGAAAGATTAGTCTGAAATTTCTGGAGGATAGACCTCCTCCCAGAGTATAGCTATGTTAATTTAGAAAGGGGATAAAAATTACAGTGTCTTTGAGCCCCTGTCAGAATGGGAATGGCTGAATACAGCAACAAGGGGGCACGCCAGCTATATAAACCATTAATTCTACCTTAGTTTCTCACTTTCAATCAAGGAACTTTGTTTCTCCCCACTCAGAGACGTTTCCTCATCTGACAGAATAAAAAGTGAACAGAGAAAGATCAAGACCTAAAACAGAAAGACCCTCTCTGCCTACTTGTTTCTGGCATCCCTTTAAGATAACTGTTTTGCCAGTTGCTGTATTATTTTTCCACTGAGAACACACCAAGTCCTGCTTCATTATGAACTTAATCAACATGCCTCAGTTCTCTCCAGCGCTAGAACAGTCTGGGACTTGGGAACAGACATGCTGTTGCATCTCAGTCCTGCCCCACAGCTGGCTACTCTGCAACCCAAGACCACGATGTGCTTCCCACAACAGACCTCAGTTTTGATCTGCGGTATTTGGTGGTACTCCAGTTTTCCCTCCCATCCATTCCGGGCACCCAGAGGCTTACCCCTTTTATGAAGCAGGTTTTAGTAAGTACTTCATAGTCCCAAAGGATGATGTCTCCACCTTTAGAACCAACAGCTACAGTACTGGGGTGTGTTGGATGCCATTCCAGGCACGTCACTCTCCTGTCAAAGGGACTCGCTGTTCGAAAGAGGCGATACGAGGCAAGAGAACGCAGGAAGGGCAGCTGCAGACACTGTCAAAAAGATAACAAGAATTATGACTTTTGCAGGGATCCTCCAGATTCTCTGAACGAGGAGTGCTAACAATTTCTAATTGCAATCAGTGTTAGTACATTCACACAAGATTCTAAGCCTCTCTGTAGAACGAAGAGAACATGCTGTCCCAAAGCCTGTGACTACACAAATCCTTATCAGCCACAGCACTCAGAAAGCAACAGAGAATTCAAGAGATATCGCACTTCAAATGACGTACAGGGAGCTACACCTTGTGGACTCAGCTAAAAAGGCAGGATAATTAACAAGGGAGATTAACATGCCTCCACACCAGTAAAAGGCACTTACGACTATCTATGTCTTTACTGAGCATCCCAAAATGTTACACATCATCCAGAGATACGGTGTTATGGTCCTCCATCCAGATTGCCTGCAGCTCAACTATATAGCATAGGAGCAAACAGAACTCTTGGAAGGCGGAATGAGAAACCATGACACGATTTGTATTGTTATTCAGGTGAGGAATAGGTACTGCTTGAATGAGCTTGGTGATTTCTTTATCATCTGGATACTTAAAATAGATAAATCATCTGGAAGATAAAGCTAGCCCAGATGCTTCCCACTTATGGACGTTACAGAAAAAGTTAATTTTCAAATTAAAGGAGGAGTATGGCTCTGAAAAACAGTAAAACATTATAGACAATGGAGTATGTCTGCGAAGAGGAAAAATCAACACTAAACCTGACATAATAGCAGAGTAGAGTGGATACAAAAATAGTATGATAAAACAGTTGGATCAGCCTACAAAAGTAGCACCATGCAATAACTCAATTGGCAGAGCAGGTGAGTTTAAACATGATTCAAGGAAGCAGAGAATTAACAGAGGATAAAATGTAGAGTGACAGGACCGGGTCAACTGAAAGGGAAAGCCATCCCGGCTCTTGCGTTTCACAGGATTAAGAAACACGAGGGTGCGCCAGACTTCTAGCCGCAAACCGTGTACACGAGAAACTTTAAGGCCCTTTAAAGTTTCCCTGCTTGTGTTCAAGATGTTTTTATGCGTGAAGCGAGACGTCCAACAGGTCATGAAGCAGAAACTCCTCACCCGCCTGAGCTGTGCCCGAATGGAGCCTCCCAGCATGTTCTGGTAGACATAGTGAACAATGCTGCACTGCCGCTCCAGCTGATGGAAAAGGACTCTGTTGTTTCTCACCACCGACCCACCTCCACTCCAACCTGCCAGAGAGGAGAAGAGTCACTTACTGAGAGCCAACGTCTGTCGTGCTCATTGCCTGAACAACACAGGAAGACATCTGCATTTGCTGCTACATCCATGAGAAGCTTCAGCCACAAGATAAAAGTCTCTAAATGATTCTTACGTGCCTAAGGTGCAGCAGCCTCTGCAATTAATGGAGTTCAGTGCTTCCCACAGCCTGCCAGAGCTTTTGTGTATGCTTCCTCTTGTTAAACCTTCTCCTTGCCAAAGATTTATCAAGAAGACAACAGGAGAGACCTACAGTAATGCCACAGGTGGTGCATCTCTTGGCACATCACATGATTTGAATGGTTCATACCCAAAATACAATGAAGCTATCGAAAGCCCCAACAACTTGGAAATACGCCATGGGAGGTGGTAAGCCCCTGGGTACAGTAAAGGGAAGGTCAGACGTGTGACCAACAGGAACGTTAACACCTGAAAATTCCCCAAGCGTAGCAACATTTCCCACACAGTTCCTGAAATGCCCGCTGGTGAATCAGAATTTTCGATCTGCTTGTGTTGTAGCCCATGCAGTCTGCCTACAGCACTGCAGGTTTTGTTTTTGATAAAAGACCTGCTGACGCCTCATCGCCTGAAAACCTTTCTGTTCGGAGGGATTTTTGCTGAGTACAGCATGCTCCTACATTTTGTTCATGTTCCAAGTTTTTATCTTCAGGGACTTTCACATAAAAAACAGATCTGTTCAGTTCCATGTCTGTGATCTAATCATCCCCACGGCAATGGTCTGTAACACCCCAGGGAATCTAGACGTCAAATGCATTTCTTAAGAAACAAAAATGCTATTTGCATTTAAAGATATTTATAAAAACCCAAAACAAAGCAGGAGACCAAAAACATAGGGAAAACATACAGTTCAAAACTAAATGAAATCTTTCTTTAATGCAACACTGGAGCCTAGAAATGCACAGGTGTGAAACTAAACTTTGTTCACATGCCAATATAGTGCCAACACTTGTCATACCTGTTGAAATAGGTATAAAAGTATTTATATTCTAATTCCTTTCTTTTTTCACAGAAGAATGAGCATCCACAGTTCCTTCTTCAGAGGTGATGGAAATGGAGGTATTTTTTCCAAATTCTGTTGTATTATGAAGGCTAATCTATTAAGAAACAAACCTTATTTTTTTTATAATTTATTAAGAAACAAACTTTTTAGAAACAACCCTTTTAAAATCTGCTGGAAGAAACCCTTTAAATAGGTGTTTCAATTGCAAGAAACTGAACCTGTCCTACAGGGCTCAGAAGAAATTTTTTTTTCCCAAAACACATAAAAATCAAGACTAGAACACAGAATGGGAAAGCTCAAATACAAAAGTCTTCATCTTTTTAAAAAAGGTTTAAGGGGAAAATACGATTGGCCTCATTTTCCCAAAGTACTAGCTACATTCAATTCCCTCTGAATGTTACAGGAACTGCAAATGCTTACCATAACTGAAAATCACACCATGAAGTTTCAATGAAAATCACGTAGCTAAATTAACTATAGAAAATGCTTTAACTATCTACAGTTATACACAGAACTCCTTTCAAACAGAGTATTTTACCTCCACACCCACTGTCCACACTGCCAACTGCTCCAAATTTGGAGTTGGACACTAGACAATGGAAACGTACAAAATCATAGAACTCCTGTATCTGTGACTGTTGAAACACAGGTAATTTCTGGATCCTTAAAGCCAAAGTTGTAGAGAAAGTGCGAATTACTTCCACGAAAGGCAGAAATGAAAGGTTTTATCTAAGAAAAGGAGGCTGGGGGAAGACCTTACCACTCTCTACCACGACCTGAAAGGAGGTCATAGGGAGGTGGGTGTCAGTCTCTTCTCCCAAATAGCAAGTGATAGGATGAGAGAAAAGGGCCTCAGGTTGTGCCAGAGGAAGTTTAGATTGGATACCAGGAAACATTTCTTCTCCACAAGGGTTGTCGAGCACTGGAGCAGGTTGCCCAGGGAAGGGGTTGCATCACCATCCCTGGAGATATTTAAAAGACATGTACGTAGACGGGATGCTTAGGGAAATGGTTAGTTGTGGATTTGGTAGTGTTATGTTAACAGTTGGACTCAATGATCTTAAGGGCCTTTTCAAATCTATATGATTCCATGATTCTATGAAAATAGCCCTTACTGTAGCTGAAGCCTACACAACTTTCTTGATAATGCAAAGCATTAACCTTTTCAGTATCTTAGAACTTTTCTCCTCACTGTATCAAAAATCTTTAAGAATTATTTTTTTTAAAGTTACAAACTAAAGGAAAAAAATGCACAAGAGAAGTTACTAGTGGAAATTCTCTCTAGTCTAATCTGAACATAGAGGTAGAAAGTATTCCTACTTACTGCAGCAAAAGTTAGAATATGCAAAGAATCAGCTGGAAATGCCAGTTTAGACTGCATGCTGTAGGACACCAACCTTACAGCTATGGAACTGCATTAAGAATTGCATGGGAGAAAAAACAATGTATTACTAAAATTGGTCCGTCCTACAACAAAGCAGACATCTGGTAATTCAAGAATTCTACAAATCTTAACCACCCTCAAATGAGCTGTGACAGTATCTTCAGTGACCAGGCTTCTACCAAGGGGTACGGAGTCTCAAAAATGAAACACGCCTGCAATGCACGTGCACGCGCACTCACTAGACAGATAACTGAGGATGTACTACCCCAATACATGTCCGTGGATCGCTTCAATATATAACCCCATCTGAACACTCATGCCTGAACGTGCTTTTTGGCATTCTCCTCCTTCAACTAGTTGATGCCTGTCATTTAGAGTAAATCTGGTTGGGTGAAACAGTAAGGATCTGAGGAAATGTTACCGATTTTCTCTGGGGGTTTGGATGTTTTTCTCACAAACAACCTCTTTGCTTGTGGCTCATTCCCTAGTTCCTTGTAGTCCTGTTTCCTCTTCCCAGCTGATTTTCCCTCTTCCGGCCAATGCTCATGTGTCCTTTCATGCCTCTTGTCCTTTGGCTGGTTCACTGGAGCCATTCTGTCTGACCACTAAAAGCAAACAAAGCATGGAAAGTAAGACCGCCATACACTTTTAACTAGAAGACAGAGAGGAAAAATGGAATTAAACATATCCCAGCGGTCTGAAAGTAGTGATTATACCTGCACGCTCTTTCATCAGCATGACACTAGCTTTTTGTTGTGCTCTGCTGAAGAGAGGAACAGGTTCAATAAACTCTTCTTTGTTCACATATGAAAATCAACGTACCCTAAAGCACTAGAATGTTTTGACAGATGTGCTTCTACCCAACTTTTAAGCTTAAAACCCACGGATCTGCATAAAGTACATCTGCGAAACCACATAATACCCTAACTGTTTCTCGAGTAGCTCACACTGAGCTCTTTACATTCAGCTAAGAAAAAGGTCAGAGCTTTTATGACGATGGCCAGGGCCGACCAGTCTTCCACCAAACACGCTCGGGAAGCGCTTCCTACTCAAGGGCCGCTGCTCCTCACAACCGCCACCTGACACTCGGACCGGGCTCCGGCGCTGCCTGCCAAACGCACTTGAAAACGGCTCTTCGGACCCGCGCCGGGACGCGGCGACCGGTGCCTCCTGTCACCGCCACCGAAACGCCCCCCCGGCCGCACAGGAAAGGCGCGGGCCTGCCCCAGCCCTCCCCCGGGCCAGGCCTCGCCCGCCGCCGCCGCACATCCCCCCCCCGAAGAG
>VZSF01007401.1:316187-459514 GCA_013398295.1 Chionis minor
GGGGCGGGAGACCCCGTGTCCCGCGGCTGAAATAGGGGGAAGGCGCGGCCCGCTCCCAGCCCAGGTGGCCGCTGCCCGCCGAGCGCCCTGCCGAGCCGCGCCGCGCCGCCTGCGAGGTAAGCGGTGGGGTCGCCTCTGCCGGGGCTGTGGGCTCCGCTTCCCCGGGGCGGCCCCCCCTTCCCCTCCCCGCCGGGCCCCCTTTCGGACCTGTTCCCCGTGGGGTGCCGGGGGTCCCGGTGGCGGAGCCCGACCCCGTCCCGCCGTGGCCTCCCTGCGGCGGGCAGCGCGGCTCGGGAAGCGCTGGCGGCTGCGAGGGAAAAGTTTCCTCATGGAAAGGGGGCGGGTGGGAGAGGCGGTGCCCGGCCGGGCGCTGCTTGTGGGCAGAAGGGGACCGGGAGGCGGCTCGGCTCGGCGCGGAGCGGAGCGGAGACCCGNATTTGATGATAAATGCAGTACACTAAATACAGTAATTTTATCAATTATTAACACCAAGTTTGCTTTCCCTGTAGAGAATCACCAAGTATTTTTGTAATTATTATTCACTAAGGACAAGACTAGCAGATAGTACACAAATCACACACAGAAGAAATGCCACTGGCCTGGGGTGCCACAGCTCAGTGGCTGTACACCGAGCGGTCTGTATGGCACACTGAGCAAGCCAGAGAAAGAGTAATTTGAAAAAATACTCTTATATGTATTTACAGTCTCACACTCTTTGAACTACAGTTTGCATCGGAGGATAATTATGTGTGGGCAGGATATTAGGCTTATTTTTATGATGCCTTTTGTCTGATGTGTAATTATGTTGATGCTCTGCCTTAGTTATGGGACGTGGTTCTCTACCGCAGAATAAAGCTGTCTTGTCACCAGGTCTGGTAAAGCCATATTGTGACTAAGACCATCAACTGCACAGTATTTGTAATACCATTAGGTATTTTGCCTCCTTGTCGCCAGGATCTTTTTCCAAAGCATGAGTATTTTTGGCTACTTTAGTCTGACTACTGATGTAAAAGAGTACCATTACAGCAACTACAGTTTGGCAAGTATGTGAAAACAAACCTATATTCCACTAAAAAAAAGGGAAAAAAAAATCCTACAGCGATAAAAGAGTAAACATCATGCCATCTGACCTCCTTCTATCCCATGACCATTACTAAGCTGCCCTGCACCAGAAAAATGAACAAAAATATCACTATTGTAATGACCTCGTGTAGCTGAGTACCCCGTTTTCCCTAAGCCATTCCAGCGCTGGAGGAAAGGACTGCAGCAGCCATGCCATGTAGTACCCTCACCTTGCCATCAGTATTAGGGGCAGCCAGGTCCCAAATGGAAAGCATCCATTTTAGATGCTCAGCGCACGGGATATCAATATCAAAATCAGCAGGAAAACATAACATAGGGCAAATGCTGGATATAGAACATTACTATATGACAGATGTTTGCCTTTTCCGTACTTCATTAGCATACATAAATTATATAATGGAATGAAAATATCATAATTTGAATTAGAGAGCATCTATGCCAAGGAGTTGAGTATGGTTTTCTTTTAATAAAGCACAAAGTTGATGCTTATACTCTCAATTATGATTAACTTTGAGGATAAGACAAGCACCTTCCATCACTCTTTGAAAGGAAGCTCACAGTCACACTGCACACACTGCTCACAGCACACAGTCACAATGCACTGACCTGTCATGGATGCCCACCTTCCAGGGACCCCATGCAGATAAAAGAGAGCAAAAGAAATTAAGTGGAATGGTTTCTAATGTCCACTTTCCAACACAGCAATCCATTGTCTCTGAAGGGCCTCAGTACAGTTCTTTTTCTGGCTCCTATGAAACCTGGGGCAGTTGTGAAGAGAGAAAACATCCCAGTACTGCTCCAGAGAAATGGGAGCTCAGATTTACGGCATGCTCTTTCCTCCCTTCCTCCTGCGAGGCTCTCAGTCTTTCCTTTCTCCACCAACGGAATAAACATCACTGCAAACCCCCAGCTGGTCCTTGGAGTCGTGTCCCAAGTCACTCACTTGGAAGCAGTCAAGAGGAGGTGGGCCAGCGAGGCCTCCCAGCGCTTCTCCTGCAAGCCCTGCCCTGGCGTCATGGGGAATCGCACCAGGGGCCTGGCGTTAGACATGGAAACTCTGGCAGACAAACTCCCTGGCATTCAGAAAGAGTTGCTGCAACTGAGAGACTTTGAGGTCTTAGAGACGAGGTCCGGATTACTCAGATAAAGACTGTCAGAGGAAAGGGAGAGTGAGCGAACACAGCGAGATCAGGCTGAAAGAGGGATGCGGAGCCGAGGCGAGGTGAAGCTGCTCTCCAACCCCAGGGACAGGGACCTACGCCATGCTCAAAAGCGAGGGCGCAGCTCTCCATGGGGCTGGGAGCGGGGAACCTGCTGGGCCTCCTGCTCCAGCACACCAGGCCGGCCCCGGGCCCTGCGGGTCAGCTGGCCGCCACAGCACACAAAAATAACCCCCTGGTTATTTTTAATAACACCCTGGTTGGTAATAAAACCAACGAACGCCCCAAATCCAGCGGGCAACATAGAGAAGAGCCCAACTCCTCGGAGCTGGCCCGACCGTCACCTCACAGGGCTGCCTCCCTCCCCCTGCCGGCGCCCGCCACCGCGGGGGGCGACCGGTCCGGCCAGGCCTCCCCCCGGGGGAGGGGGCAGCCCCCAGCCCGCTCCCCGCTGTTCGGCAGCAGCTCCCCGCGCCTCAGGGCCGACCCCAGGCCCTTCCCGCGGAGGGCGAAACGGCGGCGGGAGCCGGCGCTGCCGGCCCAGCCCCCCCCGCCCCGGCCCCACCTGCCTGGGCAGCGCCCGCTGAGCGGCGGCGGCCGCCCGTTAATTGGATCAAGGGCCCGGCGGAGGGGGCGGGGAGGGGGGAGCCTCCCCGCAGCTGCCCCGCCGCCACCGCAGTGCCCGAGCCCGCGCCGGGCCCGCCCCGCTGGGAGCTGCTGGAGGCGNGGCCGGGCGCTGCTTGTGGGCAGAAGGGGACCGGGAGGCGGCTCGGCTCGGCGCGGAGCGGAGCGGAGACCCGCGGTAAGCGCGGGGGGGAGCGGCGGCGCTGCGGGGCCCGGAGGGGCGGGTTAGTCGGCAGCAGGCTGGGGGAAGCTCCCGGGAGAGCCCCGGTCCTTCGCGTCCCTTGCAGCCCGGCCGCCAGCCTGACTTTCGCCAGCTGCCCCGGGGCCGGCCTCCCCGGAGCCGGCCTGCCGCCGCCCCGTCGCTGGGGGCTGCGGAGCCTCCCCCTCCCTCCCTCCCTCCCTCCGGAGCCAGCGCCTCCGCTCCGCGGCGGGGACAGGGGCCCCTTTGTGCCGGATCCGTGCGGAGCCGCTTCCCACTCTGAAACCGGAGCCGCGGGCGCCGGCAGCGCTGTGGCGGAGAGGGGTAAAGCGGCTTCCCAGGACCCCTTGGGGGAAGGGGCCTCGCTGGGGCCCGGGGGGCTGCACCCCCTCGTGTCGCGGGGGGCTCCGCGCTGTCAGGCTGCGAGCCGGGCTGTTGGCGGCCAGAGCGAGGAGTACAGCGAACGGGACGGTCCTGGCCTTGATCGTCCTCCTCCTCCCTTCTGGCCGCCGACAGCAGTCGTGGTGTCGAGGAGGGCAGAGCGGGGCAGGGTGCTGCCGCCGGCGGTGTCGCCGGGCCCCCGGCGGGCTGCTGGGGTTACCGTGTCCTCTATGGCCCAGGGCAGGAGAAAGCTGATAAAGGCGGAGGGTATTAGTGGGCCTGAACATCCAGTGCTTGAGAAGACAGTCTATGATTTGTCGCTGCGTGCGAGAGGAGGGATCCGTGATCTCCGCCAAGCTATCGATAAGTGAAGCTAAGCGTGGCCCAAACACGTTAACCGGTTTCCCCGCTTTTTGTGCCAACTATGTGTTCTTTGCTTGCTTCAGTTCTCCAGGCTTGCAGAAGGCTTGGAGCTTGGTGGTGAGGGGGAGGTTCACTGACCACCTCTGGACACTTGCTCCTGGCCCCACTTGCTCCTGGCCCCAGGAGATAGTCTGACCTTCTTGATCACTTGCTAACCTTCCTTACCCAACTGGTGCTCCCAGCCTCCCGACACGGGAGATGAGCCTCTTCTCCCTTTCAAGTCCTCCACCGGTCTAATTGGCGCGAAGGAATTTCTGATATGATGGTAATTGATTCCAGTAGAGAACCCTAGCAGAGCCTCCCACTCCACCCTGAAATTCAAATGTCACCAAGAAGTCACTAAGCCCTATGACGACTCAAGTCATTCTCAGTGTGTAATGGGAGCAGAATGCACAGCTGTAGTGCGTGGGCTAAAATGGCAGGATCGAGATCCTCCTTGCTCCAGGTGTGAGCTGGTCTCTGGGTGGAGTCAAAGTGGAGCTTCTCCCCGTGCATTGCATAACTGGGCACATTCTTTTGGCCAAGGATTCACCTTTCAGTGAAGCGCACAACACGCGCTGTGCGAGACAGTCTGTTCTGCTTTGCCAGTGTTTTGTGTTATTAATGGTATTTCACTAGAAGTTCCCTAAAATATTTACTAGATTGTCCTTTGAGTTGCAGTTTGGAACAGAATGAATGTGCGAGCTAGATCAGCTGCTTGCTGATGTCCTGTGCGTGCTGTATCATATTGCTTTATTGGCTTTTTTCTTTTTTTTTATTCTGACCTATGAGTTTGAGCTTCTCTGGCTTGCCTGCACATGTTCAAGTGAAGACTGTCTTCTCAGGCTGTAAAAAGCAGTAACTTCAGTGTGTCAGCTATGTATAGGCCTGAGAACAACTGCCCACCTGGAAATCCACTATCAAACGTCAGTGCATGAATAAGGATTGTGTGTGACTGCATTGTGCCGAAAGTGCCGCAGGTCCTTGGCAGACTCTGTGCATAAACCAAGTCATAAAAGCCTGAAAAATCTTTTGGCCCAAACTCATTTCTTCACAGGACAATGACTGGTGCTTTTAGTCATTTTAAGCTATTGTGGATTATATAAGAGCTAGCCTAAATCTTCTGGGCTTTCCCTGGACCAACATGACTTTCCAAAAAAAAGAAAAAAAAAATCAATGTGTGTGTGTATATACACACAAATAGATAAATTAATTATACAATACAATCTGGTATATTTGTAATGTGACGACTTTTCTTAGGAGATGCAAAACTGTGAGAACATAGTCACTGCACCAGGGGCAACATGAGCTTCTGTTAGGAACTCATATCACTAAGCATGGCAAGTACTGTATATTCTTTATTCTGGTGATCTTAAGGGCTGGAGATTATTCAGTTGTTGTTTGAACTATTGGGTCTCTGTCATGGCTGGCATCCAGGGATTGAACTGGGGACCTCAAAAGCTAAAAGGATCTGCCTGTAGACTAAATGGAAAAAGCTATGCTCTTGATCAGAGAGCATTAATAAACTGCCTCTATTTTTGCCATCAGCTGATCAGTGATGTGTGAATTTGGGCTGCTCTTGAGAGTTCATGGGGAAATGCCTAAACAATAGGAGAGCTGTTTAAGCCCTTTGAGGGACTCTTATCTTTTTAAAACAGACTTTCTGATCAGGCAAGCTATTTTATCACTAGTTAGTGTGATGGGTGTCGAGGGTACTGTATGACAGGGAACTGTGTCAGATAGATTAAAAAAAAAAAAGCCATAATATCTTAGGCTAAGGCTGTACTGGGTGGGACAGAACACAGTGCCTACTGTATCTGGAAGTTTTTGTGAAGAATTTGGGATTTTGTTATTTGAAGAATAACAAAAGAGCTTTGCATCCTTGGAGCAGTTAAGAAGCTGTTCAAGAGGTAGCTTTTTGCTGCTACCTTGCCGCATGGTGACTGCTGTAATTTAACATCCAAGTGGACTCTGACTGTCTGGGCACAAGTTTTCCTAGCACAAACTGTAATGTCAGTGCAAAGAGCCTGGTGTGTCCTCTGCTGTAATCATCCAGCTTTGTTTCAGTGTCTGGTACAATAGTTTTATGTTCCTTCAAGCTGAAATGTGGGCTGAAGCCGGGCACTGCAATGAGGCAATATGTGTGACTGGCATCCTAATATTTCAGCCTTCAGTGGTTTCTCCTCACTGTGGAGAAATGATGGGAAGGAGCCTTTCAGACTTGGGATAATCAGAATTTGTGTGTTAAATTTAGTGGTTGACGCTGGGCATTGTAGTTTGTTGAAGAAGCATGTGAGAGATCTCCATGGTACCAGGGGCCTGGATCCAGAGGCATTAGGCTTGTGGCAGATTTTAAGCTCTCTTAGTAGGTGAGTATGTTTATTGCAACTTGTCAGTGAGTTTTTCCAGGCTAGAAGAGTTAGAATTGTTGCAGGCAACCTACAACTAACCGTGTTATCAAGTCTTCAGCTTCCTCAGTCCTGTCTCCCTGCTATGAGCTTGCACAAGCTGCGTCTCTTCTGTTTGCAGGAAGATATGGTACTTGCCTCCTGGACTGCTGGGGACGTGGTCAATCTTTTCAGTTGCTGATAGGTGATTATCTGTTGTCGGTAACTTCTTCCTCTCCCACAGTATCCCTGCTGCTAAGCCAGACCTCTCCTGCTCCTGAAAGTGCTGAGCTGCTTCAGCCGCAGCGCTGCTCTGTAGAGCTCTGAAGTAGGCTTGCTGCCCGTCTCTGCCAAAGGCAAGAAGTTTTCATGGAGGACTGGGAGAAGATACAGCATATTTCACTACTTGAACGATTCTAGATGTTTATTTTTGCTTCTTGGTGTTTTCAGTCAGCTCTTTATGTGCTAGGGCTGCTGTCCTGTGGAAACCTGTTTGGAAGTCTGCAGTTGACTCCAGCAGACTTCTATCCCAATGCAAGCAAGAAACTAGGGTTTTGAGCTGTAGGATAGGAGCTGCTTCAGGAAGCTGTTGGGGGGAAATAAAGCCCACTGGATTGCTGTGTTTGTGCTTTCTGTTTTTAAAAAGCCTCCTAGTGTTCTTTCCTCACATGTCATGTTGAGTCCTGAGGATTGGAAATGGAGAGCATTGCTTTGGGCAATGGGCTGACAAAGCAAATGACATTCCAGTGATACTGAACAGTTAAAATCTATTTTTAATGTGTGCCCTTTGGGCTGTGTTCTCCTGGAGTCTTGTGGATAACACCTGGGATATGGAGTAATTTATATTTATGGTCCTGTTCTTCAGCTTGAGATCCAAAAATTTATTTGAAAAGGCACTACCGATACCAAAGAGCAGGTTCTGTGCAGATAGTTTGAAAGTGGATAAAAGTCGCTCCATGAGATATAGGACAGTGAACTTCAAGAAGAATGCGTGAAGTATGAATGTCCAGGGTGTGGGCCACTTCCTAATGGCTGTACTACTTCAACTTTGTTATCTGTGTATCTTGAAAATATGTCAGAAAGGCATATGGGTAACTTCAGGAATGGAGTACCTACAAAGCACCTGAATGCACCAACCTCTTCTTGAACCAGCAGATGCTATGAAGGGAATCTAAGTTACTGAATATTCTCTCCAGTCCACAGAGCAAACAGTGCTTTCTTTTACATGCCTGGTCCCATAAAAAGACTGTACAAAATGACTCTAAAAGCTGTTCTATAGTCCTGTCAGTTCATATGTCTGAAGTCTGCCTTACAGTTGCAGTTGTTCTTTGTGTTTCAGTTTTTCCTGCAAGGAAGCAATTGGGTAAACCAAGCTCTGGTGACAAAAGGTAAACAAATAGCCTTGCCATCAACGTGGAGGAACTGACCACAATGTGGAACAGCAGCAATGGGTGTGATGGTTTACCATCTCCTTCACCAGAAGAGATGTCCTGGCACTCAATGTTATCTTATTCAGCTCTCATTTCAAAAACTTGGTTGTACTCCCTTCTACAGCCTGTTCGGGTCTTGGAACTGTGCAGGGAACTGGATGAACTTCAGAAGTGCGTTGATGATGATCTTCTTTCAGGTTCTTGTCTGCGTTATATTTGGAATGAAAGTGTTCCAATAATAAAGAGTTTAGTAAATTATCTTTTACCAAGGAAAACCAGAAACCTGTTTGATGCAAAAATGGAGTACTTTGAATTAGTTAGCCATATGATTGCCACACTTTTGGTCTGAATGACAAAATATTTGCCAACTCTATCTCCCATTCCCGTTTCCTCAAAAGACAGCTAATGGAAAAGACAGCTATCAGTAAAGTGGAGCCAGAAGTTGCTGAACTGTAGCTGGGTTAAAAAAGCCCTAAGGACTTCCAAATGGGAGGAAGGGGCAGAGAAGGCTGATTGGAGACATCTGACTACTATGTAATCTAGTGAAGCAAGAAACCACCAGAAGCTCAGTGTTAGAAGGGAGATAACTGACTTATAGCTCCTCTAAAGGTTATTTGATTGCAGTCTGCTTCCTTAACACTTCTTAATGCATTCAGGTAAATTTGATCCCTGCTCTGGGGGTTGCAACGTGATTCAATCACAGAAAGGAGAATATTCATTGACAGGGACTTACAGGAGTTTGCTCTTCCCCTCCACCCTTGGAAACACCCTCCATCATCCACCCTCCCTATTATTTCTCTCTTCTTTGCTTGGGGTTGGATGAGGCTGGGGCATTTTGTTCCGTTTGGATCACTGCTGTTCATGTAAAGATCTGAACAAAACAAACTTCTTTACTCAAAGCCTGGTTGGAAGTGGATGGACTGGCTCATCCTGCTATTGTGATGAGTTACCTTTACTAAGTTATAGGCAGCTGTGTTACAGGATGGACTATTGATGTTGTTTTGCCAGTCACCGGGTGCAGAAAGAGTGTAACCAGGTGAAATGCAGATTAAATCCTGGAAAAACTGTCTGCATTCAGTGCAGATTGAGACTGCTGAGGGCTTTGGCTGGAGCTTTAAACACCCGTTTATCAGTGATTTAGGAAGAAATAGCTTCTAGTTATTTGGGGTCCGTTCTGATTTAAAGGGAGGTGCTGATTGCACGTGTCTGCTGGCAAGCTTGGTGTTTATTAGCTGGGACTGATGCAGCAGGGTAGGAAGTACCCTGGGAAGTACCTAGCATGGAAGCAAGCAGGCAAGTGAAGAGGTTCAGGGAGTGGCACAGTAGAGATTACACAGAGGTTTTCAACATCTGCATGAGTTAAAACCTTTCCCTGGAAGAGGGGTAAGCCAGGGATTGAGAGAAGTCTGAAGTGGGCATGCTGACTGATGCGTGTGGAACAGGAGCTATGCTATTCGTGGGACTAAGAAAGTACACTAGTACGGTGCTCTTCCTGCTAGCTTGGATGTGTGTCTTTTTATTAAGAAATCTGCTGCTCCCATTTGTAGCTGCCTGTTAAATACATAGACGCAGTAACCACCTTGAACATACCAAATGAACGTGGCTGTTGCCCTATTAGAGAATGGTACCCCATGGTCCAGCACTGATTTCCTCCCTCCTTTAACTCTGAGGATATTTGACATTATAATGAAATTTTTATAGGAAGAATAACTGGGGAAAAACACAGACCTTGACAGCCCAATACACTTCATTAACACTGTCTTATATTGTTGTGCTAACAGATCTGTGTTCCTGTGATATTAAAGATCTCCTATATCATATTAGAAAAAAATTGCAGAATTTTTCCTTTTCTTGGTGAAACAATTTCTGCCTGGTAAAGCTATATCAGTCAGGAATCCTAACCCTTAGATCAGCAGCAGTGTGTTGGTAGAAGGCTGTCCTGTAGCCTTGGCCTCTGAGAACCCGATAGGGAATAGCTAATACATGTGGAGAGCATTTAATTCTGAATGAATATTTTGAAAACTTGGGGTAACGCATAGGGAGATGTCTCTTCAGTATGCTAGTTTGGTCTGAATGTGAAGACCAATATAAAGAAGTTGTGGCTTGAAATAAGAGTTATAAAGCAGCGCATAGACTCTGGAG
Source organism: Chionis minor (assembly GCA_013398295.1). Lineage (NCBI taxonomy): Eukaryota > Metazoa > Chordata > Aves > Charadriiformes > Chionidae > Chionis > Chionis minor. The sequence continues at coordinate 325,996 of VZSF01007401.1, forward strand.
GTCAGCCCCTTAAGCGGAACAGGATCTTGGCTGTATTTTAGTACTTTAGTATAATCATGGAGCATTTTGCTAGTGGACAGCCACATGATCTCTAGAGAATCATTGTCTGGGAGACGGGCTTCTGTTATGGGCCTGCACGTAGCTGAAGTGACCTTTGTGTGTAGTTACTGTTCTGCCTGATGTTTCTCTGACCTCTCCCTGGCTGGAGAGATGAACTGAAATCTTTCTCAAAACTGCATTAGGCAGCCCTGGCAGGCTTCAGTCCTTAGGGAGCGGCTGGGAAACACTGGTGCTTAGGCCCTTTCCCAGTCAGGTGACTCTTACTGCTGTTGTCACACCCTTGGTAGATAAGTATCTCTAAGGGAAGTTTTGGAGGATCTTCGTGTTACTTGGCATCCTCTGTAGCTGTAAAGAACTGTCCCCTCTTCAGAAGGGTGAGCGTACCTGTAAATGTCAGTTCTTGTATATAATGGCAGTGGGGAGAGCATTGTTACTGGGCATCATTGCAATGCGTGGTTCAGAGCTATTGGATGTGCATCTCCAGATGGCAAGGCTGGAAAGGACACACTGTGCTATGCCCCATTTCATTCTCTCCATCAGGGACCTTCCTAGCACTGCTGTACCAGCAGCAATGCAGTTCATTACACTGCTGGAGTCGTGTGGAACCTCCAGGCTTCAGCTGTCTAGTCCCATTCTGCCAACAAGCCAAAAAAAAAAAAAGGTGGTTTCACATCTATCCTGTAAGGGGAGGGGTGCTGCCAGCCTTTTGTGTATTTGGATTATTCAGATTGAAATGTTTATCTGCAACCTACACCAGAAGTGCCCTGGAGTGAAAACAATACCTTCACCACTGCCAGCTAGGCAGAAAAGTGACTCTATGGGAATCAAAAGTGACTCTTCGGGAACTGTCACAGAAATCTCATGTTGCTGCCTTGTGGTGTTTGTTGTCTTGAGGTGGAAATCAGTTCGTACCAGCCCATTCCTGATTAAAACTCTTGCTTAGCTTGACTTTAGCAGCTATATAGAAATTGGTCCATAATAAAATGTGCCTCCACCAAAGCCCCAGTAACTATTACTGGATAAATATAACTCAACTTGTTCCTACGTGTGTCTGCATCCAGCACTTGCTGTTGCACTTGGGACAGGAGAGAGGAGTTGGGCAGAAAGCCTTGTCTGGCACAGTGTACAGTCTCTGTTTCTGTGGATGAATTCCTGCAGGGCTGCATGTGCCAGCCCTTTGAGCATTTCTAGAGTTCAGAGGCTTGTTCTTGGCAAACTTGGGAAAACAATTGCTCACAAGGCGTCTCGGGAGGCAGTCGAGCAATGCACAGAAGTGATGCCTTGGGCATTTGGAAGCTGGAAGTATTGGAGTGTGGTGTAGAGGGAAGAGGATCTCTGCAGTTTACCTGCCTTAGGGAAAGGTTTCTGAGGTGGAGAAGAGTGATTATTACTACTGGGTCTAGAAGTTTTATTTGTGGATAGGACCCTGTTGTACTCACGTTGTGCAAACACGAAACAAAAAGACATACCTTGTAGTGTGTTGCCAGAATCACAGATGTTTCGAAAGGGAAGGTTTTAGCCTGACGCCATGGGCTGAGGGCAGGGATCTGTGGTCTGAGATGTGTGACTTGACTGGAGCAGGGGTGAGATTAACAACATGGTTAAAGGTGGAAACGGCTCTGCCGTGACAAGCACTCTGGCACTTCCCTGAGTGGAGCTCAGTACTGGTAGGGCAGTCATGAGCCATTCTGCCCTTCTGCAGCTGAAGACCAAGAGCCGTTTTTTCGCTAGCTCGAGTTGATAGCAGGTATAGTCTAATAACTATGTTGGTTGTGAGTGCAGGCATTTTGGGGAGGGAGGGGAATACCTCTTTAACACTATCAGCAGAAGGGGTTGTTGCTCTGCGGAAATCTCATTTGCATGGTTCAGTTTATCTACCTGACGTTGCTGGCTGTAGTAGTGTCTGTGATGCCCTCGTCTGTAATCCTGCGGAGGTGTGAAGTGAATAGAGATGTAGTCGCTCTCTCCCTCCTTCAGAGAGCTTGTCTTGTGGGAGCTGCAGTGAGGTCTCAAGTAGCTCTTAACTGTGACAGCTGAAAGAGGAAGGCGGGAAGGAAGGGATAAACATTGCTTTTCCCTGCAAATATGATTTGCATAGCCTCCAAGAGGAGGCAGTGGCATCAGAAAGTCTTGTATGTGGTGCTGACCCACGTAGAACTCCAGTTGCCCCAGTGTAACTCCACCTCTATTGCTTACGCTATACGGCTTCTGCCAGCCCTCCTGAATCACGCGGTGGCTTTTGCTCTATCAGGTTGTCCACAAGGTAGCCCTGCCATCTCTACTTTGCTGTAAAACAACCTCCAGGCTTTGGCACGGGTAACTCATGTATTTGCTCTTCCTGGCAAAATCAGGTTTGCCCAGTCTCAAGCTCTTGGTGGCTCACAACACATGCGGTGTTTTGGGAATAACTAGGCATGAGGTGGTGGAGTGGCAATCTATCTGTTCTTTCAGGGCTCAGGGTGACAGCAGCAGCTGTTCTTCAGCCCCTGTGTGCCGTACTAAGGACCTTCCCTATGTCTGCATGCAGATACAATTTGATCTGCTGACTGACATGGGCTCATGGAGTATGTAAAGTCCAGAAAAAGCCTGGCAGAAAAGGGTCATCCTTGTTCTTTGACCTTTTTGCTTCTACCAGGCTAGATTTTTCTGGACTTCTCTAAAGTCTACACAACTGCTGTGGAAATATGTACTTGACTGGCTGTTACTCAGGTCATGGAGACTAGCCTGTACAAATATTACACTACTTTATTGTATTCTCCCACCTAGCTACTGTGCTGATGACTACAGTATAGCCTTAAGCTGTGGGATATTTTGCCACATGATATCATGGATGCTGAAAACTCATGTGGGTTCAAAAGCAGATTGGAGAAGTTAACGGATGAGAAATCCATTGAGTGCTACTGAATTCATAGGTGCCACATCCAGCTCAGGAAGTTCCTGTCAACAAATGGTTAGAGGCTTGGAGAGCGTGCAGGGAGGCATTGTGTATGCCTGCTCTGTTCTCAAAGTGAAGGAAGGTATCTGCATTTGGCTGCTGTCTGCAGAGGCTATGAGGCTACGAGAACCCTTAGTCTAGTCCAGCACAGCTACTATTATGTTTCAGAGCCTGTTGATCTTAGTGATAGTAAATCCAGTTATTTGGGTTTGTAACTCCTGAGAAAATAAGTAAGGCTCAAATTCTAAAGTGGAAACTGCAGAAAGAATGGATTCAAGGAGGACTTTTTTGCTTGACTGTCCCTCAAACGAACAGGCACACTCTGACACACAACAGTTTTCCACACTTACCCCCAAATTCTAGCACTGTGTAGTCAGCCTGAATTTGAAACCAGAGATGGAAGGCATGTTTGTGATTCATTGCTTCCTGATAAAGTGGGGATGGGGGTGTGGGATGGAAAAAGTGATACAGTCTTTGTGTCATATCTAATTGATCTGTGTCTTCACCAGGAGACATAAAGGAAGGGTCTGGGGCAGATTTAAGTATACTTTTACATAATTATTTGTGAAGTGTTTTTAATCTTAGCAATTTCAGGAATGCGTAGTGTGGTTTTACTGGGGACCACTGGGAAGTCTTCGAAGGTTTATGATGAGCTATAATTTTTTAACCACTGACCTGGATCATGCAAAAGTGTCGCATCTCTTCTCCCCTACCCCTTCCTCACCAAAGGTCCCCAGTCTGTTTGTAATAACCCGGTCTGCTTTCCTTTCCTCCCTCTTCTTTTCCTACCTTCTTTCATTCCTTCTCTGAAATTGTCTTAATGTTTGGCTAACAATCCCGCTTCCTCCCAGGTTTTGCAGTTTCTGCTTTCAACTATTAACTCACAGTTGCTCTAACCTTCCAGTCTCATCTGAGTGGATATTGATAATGGAACAGAAGGTTTTTTGCTTGCCTGTTTTTGAATAACTTTTAACATTGAAGTAAATCTTCAGGGAGGTGAACCTGAGATAAACAAAAATGCCTCTTTCTGCCCTTGCTTCCCTTAACCACTGCAGGCCTTTTACTTCCCTTTCCTCTGTGGAAAGTTGACAAGTTACCTATACCATAACGCAAAATAAAGTATTTCTGAGAATGATGGGGACAGCTTACAGAACTAAAGGTCAAAAAAGCCTTGCTGGTAGAGTGTCGCATCCTACCAGGGCAGTGCTAGGTGCTCTGCTACTAAAGGAGTCCAGGTGTCTAAGCAGCAATATGCATTCTTTTAAGTTTTATTTTTGTTTTTCAAATGTAGAGTTATCAAGTCCTTTGTCTTGTACATACTCTGTAGTAAAAACAGACTGGAGAAGGTGTATGTGTGTCCTTCCCTTCTTCTCCCGAAGGCAGTGATGTGTAAAAGTGTGGGCAGCAGCGCATGGAGGCAGTGGGGTTCGCTAAACCGGACACTGTACAGTGAGGGGGGCACCAAGCCCCACATACGGTGCCGGTGCTGTGCTTATTTTAGGCCTTTCTGGCTACGAGCTGTTCCCTTTGCTCAGCTGTTGTGATGCTACCTTTCCCGCACAGTGCTGTCATGCCGCCCCAGTGTTTCTATTTTAACTCTCTTTGGGGCTAGATCTTGTGACACAAGGATTTGGCATCTCTCCTACGTGCTGGAACGTGGCATCTCAGGAGGCACTGTGGCTGCAGCTGCTATATCAGAGGGTGCCCCTCCTAGTAGCTGGCAGAAGGGGGACACCCCTAGGATTGCGATGCATCGGAACAGGCAGCATCCCTGCAAAGGAGCAGCAGCATCTAACTGTGCCCATCTTTGTCTCCTCCAGTCTTTTTCAAGGAGTTTGAAGAGCTCAAGACATACTTGCCAGCTGCCTGCTGCTCCCCTGCGGCATCACACTTTAAGCTTTCAGGTATGTAGTTACTGGGGACAAGAGTAGAGTCGCATGCCCTGGAGGCACATAAGATAGCTTTGCAGCCTGCCGACAAATGGTGGGGAGGGAGGAAGGACAGGGACAGCTGATGGCATGGGTGAAGGTATTGTTCAGGTTTCAAGGTTCCTGCACCTGGGTGTCATGTCCTATTTAACAACTTAGTTCTGTGACTGGAATTCGCCACTTTCAGCCTTCTGGAGAAACACAGAGGAACAGCATTAACGTACTCCTGACACTCTCCATGGGATGAGACTGGGCAAACAGCCAAACTTTTCGGAAGAAATGTAGGAAGTTCCTGCAGTCTGTGTTGGGGTGCTTCACTGTGTGGCTTATGCCACTGACAAGGATTTGCAGGAGGTGGGAGATGTGGACTCCTGACCTAATCTTCTACATCTCTGCTGTGTGCTCTGTGGGCTGGCAGAATGAGCAGATACCTCTCTGGGGTGTGAGGGAAGCTTTTTATAACTAGGAATGTGCAAGAGGAGAAGTGGCAGCAAAGGACATCTATGCTGTGTTAACCCAGGCTTGTCTAGAATGGAGCAGGTTTGCGTGTGAGTGACTGGGCTTTGGCCTCTTTCTGTTACTCCCTCTCCCATTCCTGCACAAGAGCAACCCTGAACCTCTCCCCAAGAAATTCATAGTGTCACTCCAGGTCAGGAACAAACTGGCAGTGCAGGCTAGCACAGGGGAGTGGGCAAAAGTTCTGAGACAACAGAGGATGAGATGAACCTTTTACCCTCTAGCCTAGATTTTGAGGCTGATGTAGTGTAGCAAGTTGAGTGTAACGAAAACACCAGCTCTACAGGGATGTTTCTAGGCAAGCAGTGCTGCTGGGTAATTGGCACATGTGCTGCAGTGCCATTTGGCTGGGTATGCCCCAACGTGTTTCTGTAGTTCTGCTCAAGCCCAGCTCAGCTGGTGGGCAGCTTATAGGGCTCCTCCCCATTCAAGACATGCCTGCCTGCTGACTGCTCAGCCTTGTTTTCTCCAGTCTGTTGTAATCCCGTAATCCTGAGTCATACGGGGAAGCTGGAGTCATCTCCATTGACAGAAGACTTATTTAAAGTCTTTGAAGGCAGATTTCAATTAGCTTTAGCTACCTCAGTTTCTGTAGCTGCTGAAGGGTGTTGGATTCACTAGCATCTCCAGTATCTGTACAGCTGAGGCTTGGCAAGATTGTCTTCTACAACATCCTCTCCCAGTGGGCTACAGGCCTCCCAAGGAGACCGTCTGTCTGCAGGGAGGGAGGAGGCAGGGTCAGTCCTGGGCATCTCTGCTGGATCTAGCCATCTGATGCTGGAGGCGCGGGGATGCGAGTACTTACCTGCAGAGCAGTAAGCTGGGCTCCTCCAGCTCCAAAAGTCATGCAGAACTGTGCTCTCTGCAAAGGCACAGCCAGTGCTATGTTAGAAATCACTTTTCTCTCTTCTCAGCTTAACTGAAATCTGCAAAAATTCTCTGCTGCAAGAAAACGGGGGCGATGTCATCAGAAGATGATGCTGGCGGGGAGGCTCCTGGGGGCAGTTTCTGGGAGGTAAGGAAGGATAATCAGTGTGTGAGGGAGGTAGGAATGTCTTCTTACCTCCCACCTGTGGAATTAAGGATTGAGTTTCAGGTTCCTGAGTGACATGTTCCTCTTGGGGAGTGGAAGGGAGGAACTGTGGGGAGGTTCAGTAACACACTGTGTGTTACTGCAGGGAGGAGATAACCCTTTCCTGCACAGATGCTGTGGAATGAGAGTTCCTTGTTCAGCTGACACTGATCTGAGCTGCGAGGGGCAAGCAAAGCATCTCAGCAGCTTCCCTCTGCTGCTGTGCCTCCTGAGGGAGTGCCAGAGGAGGGACTGAGCCTAGGTGCTGGCCTCAGAAGGGCCTGTGCTCCCTCCCCATGCAATGATTGACCTGCACCTGTCTGTTCTGAAGAAACATGAAAGTCAGTACAGTGTAAATGATGATGATGATGTTGTGTGAAATTTCAGGCTGGAAACTACAGGCGGACAGTGAAGCGTGTGGATGATGGGTACCGGCTCTGCAATGACTTAATCTCCTGCTTCCAGGAGCGAGCCAAGATAGAGAAGAACTATGCCCAGCAGCTAACAGAATGGTCTCGTAAGTGGAGGACCAATGTGGAGAAAGGTAAATTTGGCAGGTTGGACTGCGAACAGGATGCAATCATTGCACTCTTCCTTGAGTGCTATCTCTTACTGAGGTGATGCTGTTTCCTTGGGGGACAGGCTTCCCTTCTCCAGAAAAGGGCTGACTTTCTTGGGTGTCCTCTTTCTTTGTGTGCATGTGTTTTTGTAGCCAGTCCTCTGATTCACTTCAAGAGGTGTTCTCTATGTCCAGTGCTTGGTTACAAAAAAAACCAAAACCAAAAAAACCCAACAAAACTATTTGTTTAGTGTGGCAAGTCCTTGGGCAGTCCAAATCTTAAATCAAGCTGCAGATCTCCCCTTTTAAGGATGTCTTGGCTGCCTCTCCTTCTTCAGCCAGAGAATAACTACTAATGCTGCACTTCATTGGCAGCAGGCTCAAACTGATAGTGTCTCTCAAAGTAATGGGAAACATCTGTCCAGATGCCCCAAAGGACCTACTGGTCTGTGAAGCAGAAGCTTAGCCTCAGTCATGAACTAGTGATGCTGTCTGTCCTGAAGTTCATGCCAGATCCATGAAGAGAATTTTCTACAGAAACCGTCTTCTAACAGGCACCATCTGGGACAGCTAAAGCTGCCCAAAAGAAACTCCCATCTCAGCCAGCTGTAACAGCCAGTTTAGATGCTGTCTGTTGGGACTCTGTAGAAGCCAGTCAGTGATGAGGGAGTTGAGGAACTGGGGTAATGGCTTCAACCTGGAAAAGGGCAGACTTAAATTGAATGTCAGGAAGAAATTTTTCACTCTGAGGGTGGTGAGGTGCTGGAACAGGTTGGCCAGGGAAGCTGGGGAGGCCCCATCCCTGGAAGTGTTCAAGGCCAGGCTGCATGGGGCTTTGAGCAACCAGGTCTAGTGGGAGGTGTCCTTGCCCATGGCAGGGGAGGTTAGAACTAGATGATCTTTAAGGTCCCTTCCAATGTAAACCATTCTATGACTTCATACTGATCTATGCGTGTAGAAGGAAAATAATCTGTGTTCCCTTCTGCAGGCAGGAGGTGTAAGAACCCTTCTGGTGCTTGTTCCTGCAGGTCCACAGTATGGTACTCTGGAGAAGGCTTGGCATGCCTTCCTGACAGCTGCAGACAAACTGAGTGAAATTCACTTAGCTGTCCGGAACCACCTGGCTGGCGAGGACTCTGATAAGATCAAGGCCTGGCAGAAGGAGGCATACCACAAGCAGATGATTGGAGGCTTTAAGGAGACAAAGGAGGCAGAGGATGGGTTCCGCAAGGCCCAGAAACCCTGGGTGAAGAAGATGAAAGATGTGAGCAACATGTGAATGGGGAAGGAGGGATACGGGCAATTGAGGTGGCTGCCTGATTATGAGAGCCGCTGGGCAAACAAACTGGGTTTAGCCAGAGTAGCAAAGAATGCCAGAGAGGGAGGGATGTCTTGAGGGTTTCTTGTTCTTGGTGATTTTGTAACTTTCTTACCATGTGGGAAGACTGGTAACAGGCTCCTACACATTACCTGCGCGGCAGGTGAGCACTGAAAAAGATCATTTGGAGGTGCCTTTTCCTTTTGGAGCATGGTTTGCTAAATGCCAAATTGGCATTCCTGTTAGGCTGTCCTAAAACAATTGCTGCTGACTGTAACAAACGCTAACATGCCCTCTCTGAGTAATGGAGGATCAATGTGGTGAGGATCATGGCTTTCTCTGCATCCTCCTCCTACAGGTGGAGACTTCTAAGAAAAACTATCACGCAGCCCGGAAGGAGGAGAAAACAGCCCATACAAGGGAGAATCATGCCAAGGCAGACTCATCTGTTTCACAGGAACAGCTGCGCAAGTTGCAGGAGCGTGTAGAGAAGTGCACTCAGGAGGCTGAGAAGGTGAGTGTGTGTTGTATGTATGTGGGTCACATACATACAGGAAAAAGCACTGGTTGTAATGTCGCTCAGTGAAATGGCTCCCACTGAAGCCTGTAAGGAGGTGTGAGATCCCATTGTTTGAGGCTTTAGCAAGTTAGAGGCCTTAGTCTTAGTTATTGAAGTCTCGGTCTATCTTTGGTGTTGGGTAAGATCTAATATATTAGTAAATTTAAAAAAAAAAAAGGGGGGGGGGGGCAGGGATTTGGTGCAGTAGGCATGAGCTGCAGAATTGAAAACTTGGCTACCAAAAGTGGCTGGTTTGCGTGCCCACAACAGTGAAAATGTGGAAGGCCCTCTATGGAAGAGGGTGGCAAGGAAGATCAAAGAACTTGCAAGAATATTAGGAGAGCAGTGGACTGGGATACCAGCTGTGGGATTTCTTCTTTCTGTGGTACACTTGTTCAGCAGTGCAGGGCCGGGGGCGGGGCGGAACTCATCAGTCCCAAGCCAGAGCAGGATGACTGTCACTGGTTTGACATCAAGGCAACACATCTCACCACTGCTGTCCTCCTGGGCTGATACAGTGCAAGGATCAATATGAGAAGATGCTGGAAGAGCTGAACCGCTACAATCCCCGCTACATGGAGGACATGGAGCAAGTGTTTGAGAGCTGTCAGGATGCAGAGCGCAAGCGATTGTGCTTCTTTAAGGAGATGTTCCTGAATCTGCACCAGCATCTCAATCTCTCCACCACTGAAAGGTACTAGCACTGACACAGGAGGGAATTCTGCCAGCTTGGGGTGCTCTGGGCTATGGTGAAGGGTTCCAGTTCTGGTGTCCGTGAAAGGCAGCTGTCTGCTTGCATCTGCCAGGTCTCATTCCTTCCCCTTCCAAGTATATCTTAGAACTAGCATTTGGTCCCTTTAGACTGACTGGTGCTGGTGTCTCTGATCTTGGATAGTGCCAGGTTCCCCAGAGAGGAATCTTTTGGTCTCTGAACCCTTCCGCTTCCAGTACTGTCCTGTGGGTGTTTCTATTTGATGAAATGCCTCCATGTTGCTGCTATATGTAATCCCAGTCTGAGGAATGCAGCTTCATTGCGTTCTGGTATCTATAGCTATTACACACGTTCTGCCCTGAGCAAAGAGACCTTTTGTGAGATAATGATAGCTATAAGCCTACAAGTTTCCCGTAAGTAGGGGTTACACAGGGGAAATGGGTGCAGCCCAAATCTGAGCCACCTCCCTGTCTGTGTGCAAGAACGTGCCAGGCTTTTTCAATGATCACTTGATGAGCTGTGCTGAGAGCTGGCAGACGTTAGCCACTGCCACACCAAACAAGCCTGTCCCATTTGCCAGGCTGACCCTTCTGTAAGGGTGGCCCTGTTTCCCTAGAGCTAAACAGGTGCTGGTCTAGCATCCTTAACCCTGTGGGACTTTGGATGCTGTGTAATTGTGCATGAGGTTGCACTCTTCCTTCCTACTTGGCTTTTGGGAAACTGCTGAGGGACTTGGTTACTGATGGTTCTGTCTGTTCCTGGTCATAGCTTTCATGCGTTGTATCGAGATCTCTACCAAGTCATCATGGCTGCAGATAACCAGGAGGACCTGAAGTGGTGGCGGAACACTCATGGACCAGGCATGGCGATGAACTGGCCTCAGTTTGAGGTGATGTAGCATTCTAGAGTGTATTACTACGATTTCCAAACATTTAACTGCTTTACCAAAATTGGTGGATTGCTAGTCTTGTGTTAGAAAGACCCTGTCTTTGCTCAGCAGGCTCAAGATGTTGGACTTATCTAAAATTTTTGTTGTGTTGCAAGGTCTCTGGTGACCAAAGGGATATGTGCAATCCAGGAGTCAATGCTTAGGGCCTTTGGACAAGTTCCTGTCACAATTTTCTCACAGCCCTTCTTGTTGCACCTTGGGATTCAACAAGAGTGAGCCTGCTATGCCCGCAAGGCCATTTGGCTGACTAGCCCAGCCACAACTGAAGTATGACCTGGTATTCTGTCCTTCTCTACTGGTCAGAAAAGATGCACAGAGCTTTTGTATCAGAGTGGCTTGATGGTGTTTTTGCATTTTCCTGAACAGGAATGGTCCCTTGAAACACAGCGGCCAATCACCAAGAAGGAAAAGAGTGGCAAGATGGCAGATGATGTCACACTGACCAGCATTTTGCCTACACGGGATGGTGTTGTCTCACAGACCCCTCTGCAGACAAAGAGAAGGTAAGGGCTGAAGTCTGGTTAAGAAAAGTACAGTGCTGCCTAGAGTCACGAATGAGTTGGATTGATAGGAGTAATCTCTTCCTTAACTTCCTGTTTCTTGCCCATGGCCTTGCCTGTGCTGCTCTGGAAAAGACAGAGTAGAAAAGGAGGTTTAGGGTAGCTACATGGTGTGCTTTGTTTTGTTTGGGTTTTTTGTGTGGTGTTTTGTGGTTTGGGTTTTTTGTTTTGTGTGGGTGGTTTTTGTTGTGTGGGTTGTGGGTGGTTTTTTTTTTTGTGTAGTGCTTACTGCCTCACAAGGTGCCTTCCTTGTAAAGATCCTTCTAGTGATGAGATTTAGCCTGGTCAGACTAGTGCTGTGTGAGATTCTGTCCTGCATTTCCCCAGTTCTTCCTCCCAGACTGGGTGAGAAGAGTTAGGAACTGGCAGCAAACCAAAACTGGGTTTGGGGGATGAGAGTTTTTGTTTTAGTGGAGGGTTTGGTTTCCCTGGCATGGTGCTGAGTATTACATGACAAGTCTGGGTGGAGCTGCCTCCCTCACCAGGAAGCATGCTGGAGAATAGGGAGAGGTTGAAGAGATTCATGCCCTACAGTTCGAGTAGCCATCCTGCTTTAAAAGGTGAACTCTGGCCTAAGAGAACTGGGCAGAAAAGAAAGGGGATATAGAGATATCTCAAGGCCACTACTGTATTTCACAGTCTGCTGGATTCAGGGGCCCTATTTGCCAATCTACAGGTTTTCTTATCAAGAGGAGCAGAACAGCCTCTCCTATGACAGCCTGAGGGCACCCACCCACATGAAGTTAGTATGCAACGTAGCTTCTTCAGGGGTTTCTTCAGATGCCTGTCCTCTGCTGGTCTTCCCCTCTTTCCAAGTTCCTGACTTGGAAAACAGCATTCTAGACATCTCTTTGGGATGGGAGACATACTTTTCCTGTCTTATTCTTGGCTGGAATAACTCTGGACACAGCTGGGCTCTCCAGTTAGGACTGGTCTTCCTTGTGCAAGAGGGTCTGCTAGAGTAGAATGAGGTTGTGAAGAGTGTGCATGTGTGGAAACACTTTGAGAATGAGTTGCCCTTATGGCCCTCAGGGCTCTAATGCTGGGATGCTTTCAACCAAATCTAGTATCTCCTGGGATCTCTCTTCCCTATTCACCCTCCCTCTTGCACCTTGTTCTATGGCATAGCAGTCTCGGGGGGGGGAGTCAGGGCGGTGCATGATTCAGGAGGAGGTGGGTGAGAGATGAGTCTACTAAGAACGATCTTGTTCCCTCTCTCCTTCCACATACAAAGCGGAGGGAAGGAAGACATTTCAGAGTGGTCAGATGAAGACACTCCCAAGAAGTGCCTGGATGCCAATGGGCATGAGGAGGACATAAAGGTACCAGGTGTACGGGTACGAGCGCTGTATGATTACACAGGACAGGAGGCTGATGAGCTGAGCTTTAAAGCAGGTACAGAAGCACTAATCTCTTACTAACCTTCTGCTGTCCTCACTCGGGCTGACTGAATGATTGAAACACTCTTTAAGAACTGGATGTCCCTTTGAAAACTGATACTTATTCCTCTTCCCCTGACCCAACCCATTGCCAGCTCCTCTGAGGTGGATGATATATTGGGAAGTCAAACCTGTCCTAGACTAAGAGACAGTGAGGCCACATAAAGAGGCCCGCTGCCTAGGCCTTGGTCACAGTATAGGGAGAGCAGACCCCAAGTGGCAAGACAAATGCTTCCTGCCTCCTCCTAAGGCATTTACTCTGCATTTTACCTTGAGACTTTATTAAATGCTTCTCCCTTGTGGCATTGATATAAAAATTATATAGGTGGTCTGGCTTGTCCTTTGAAGTAAGCAGAAGATAGATGTTTGGGGAGAAGGCTGAGCTGACAGACACGTACTACCGAAGGCAGAGTTCAACTGGCAAAAAACAGCTATGCAAACTGCTGCTCAAAATGGGTATCCTGAGTGTGGAGATCCTGGCTCACAGCAGACCATTGAGTGAGAGAGAATGCTGGAGCAAACAGACCCTTCCCTTTTTCTTCCTTCAGTTAAATTTAGTTTGTATGTGCCATGGTCTCCAACTCCAAGCAGACATCTGGATCTTGGGAGTGTCTCTAATCTTGCTTGGTTTGAGTCTTACGTGGTATGTCTGTGCTATACCTCTCCAAAATACACCTGTTTTAAAAAGGCACTGAAGTCCTTTAGTAGCAGGGGCTTGTGCCTGAGGCCAATATCCATGCTGCAATGCTACCATACTAGTCAACTTCCTGACACTAACTTGTTGCTTTAAAATGTCTTGCAATATGGGTGCTCTAGAACTTGACTCTTTGCTTTCTTTTTCCATCCAGCAGGTGTAACGAGGCATGACTGGTTAGCTTTAGTCATCCCCTCTTTGAATCTGCTCCGAGCAGCATGCACCAGTAGGGCTTAAGCTTAACAGCAGATGACTTTCTGAGCCTCTGCCAGTGTGGGATGTGCCCATTGATGCAGTCGGATCTCCCTCTGGCAGAAGTATGATATGACCTTCTACTGGTGGAGAAGGGGACCTTTCTGCCCTTTCCCAAAGTAGATGGTGGAAGGGTAAAAGCCTTTCCTGGTCATAATCTGAGAAATGAGTCCCTGCCTTGCTGGCCAAACCAGACACGCCATCATGGAGTAGTCAGCCAGAGCTTAGCAGCCTCTTATATTTCCTTCCCACTTGCTACACAGGAGCCACTAAAAAAGAAATCTCTCGATCATTCTGATCTCTGGGTTGTAAACATGTTCTTCTGGGGGCTGGGGAGCAGGCAGAAATAGAGGGCACAAAAATATTTCTCATGTTGAACAGCAGAAGTGAAGGTCTGTCTTGAAGTTCCTTGGCGTAGGGGATGGTACTGAGCATAGATACTGAAGAGGTCAGCAATTCTGGCTTTGATTAAACTGTGTGGTATGATAGAGTGTGATAAGGAGAAAAGTGCAGTCATTCAGACCAAAACGTCTTGCTTTTTATCAGCTCTTCTGAGGTGGAGAAAAATGTCGTGCTACCTTTCCCAAGGCTACTTCCTAATGACTGTTTTTGCTTTTAGGTGAAGAACTAATGAAGATTAGTGAGGAAGATGAGCAGGGCTGGTGCAAGGGCCGACTTCTCACTGGCCAAGTTGGACTCTATCCTGCTAACTATGTTGAGAAGGTCGGATCATGATTGCTACTGCCCTGCTAGTGTCTCACAGCCATACCAGCATCTCCTGCAGAGGTCACTGGGTCACTGCTGGCCCCAATCCACCTTTGCAGTATATCCAGCAACTTTTGGACTTAAAGGGCATGTATTCCATGTAACTAATGCTTCATTTTAAACGCCTCGACCTGTAGGGATTTTCTAATAAACAAAGATGAGTAAAAAACTTTTCTGACTGCGAGCACTATAGGAGTGTAGATGGGAACAGATCCTCCTGACTTGCACTTAGTGAAAGGAGGTATGTGACACAGGCAGCTCTTCAAAACCGAGAAAGCGGATTTCTTGGCTTCAGTGCACAGGCATCTGTAGGGTGGTGGGGTCTGCCCTGCCCCCAGGCTTCCTATTCAAGGAACTTGGGATGTGCAGGGTAACAGGGAACTTCTAGTATTGCTTCCCCTTTTTGGCTCAATCAAGCTGACTGGCAGAAATCTATTTTTTCCTACCACAACTTTCATAAATCTTCAGTATCCTTCACCTGCAGCCTTGTTGGCTGCCCTGGTAAGGCAGGTGGTGTAAGTGCTACAGCTTCAACTGCCCTCAGATTTATTGGGATAGCCCAGGAATGAATGATAGTATAGCCTGGGAACAGGAGGAAGAGACTTTTATCTCACGTGATGTGGCTGAACAGAACTGTCTGGCAGCAGGTCGGCATTGACCGAATGTTCCTTGAGCTAGAATGGGCCTTGACGTACACTGAAGGCTGGTGTTAACAAAAAGGCAGCCACATTCCAGTGCTGTTCTGTATAGAACCCCTAAATGCATTAGTACCTGTTGGAAGTTCTAATGCTTCCAGATCATTTGGCTATACCTCTCTTCATAAACACTCAGTGCACAGCCCTTCTTTATTCTTCTCCTACATATTCTTGACTTATGCGTGCTTGAAGTCCACTCCCTGCTTTGCCAAAGACCCTCTCCCTACACAGTGATGAAGGGTAACAGAGCATGGAAGCTACCTGCTGGCTGGCACAACATCAGCTCTAGAGGGGTAACTCTTCCGCTCCCGAGTTGCTGCAGGTGTACTTATGCCCAGTTGTTAAGTGCCATTCAGTAGGGAGGACTCACCAAACCTCTTTACCTGGCCTGTCTTTCTGCCCTTGAAAGCCTCTGAGGCTGCTGAGACAAGTGGGGTCCTGATCCTTGTGCTCTGCGTGTTCAAACATGAGAACTGATAGTCATGTTCTGTAGAGGATAAGTCCAAGAGCTTGAGGGGACAAAAAAAGGAGAAGCTATGACTTCTGGAAAAACAAAGAAAACCAAACAATAGCTCAAAAACACTTTACTTACTACACCTGCTTGAAACCATTGTTGAGATACACTGTGAGTTTGTAGTAGCCTTCTGTGGCGAAATTCTTATTCTGGTTTAGCACATGTGAGGAACTTGGTTAAGTCAGACTCACAAAACTCAGTCAAGCCTCCACCAACCACGCTGGCATGAACCACTTCAGAGCAGTTTGGGGAAAAAGGGTGATACGGGTAATTCTGAAGTCATAGGTGAGCATTTGGGATTAAATCACTGCAGAATGTTAACAGCAGCTAGTGAACCAAAATGGATGTTTAACAAGTGTAGACTGAAAAGAAGGTGTGGTGATGGATACAACCACTATTAACTTATGAGAGATTAAAGTATCACAAACAGCTTGTTGCCAGCCTATCAGAGAGAGCAGAAAATTAACATTTCTACAGCACACTAGATGCCTTGAAATGTAGTCTGCCATGGACAAAGCGATCTGAGACTAACACTATTTAGCGCTTTTGTGGGACCAGAGAAATGTATCAGATGTTGAAAGTCTTGCTCAAAGTATCCCTAGCACTGTACTGCATGAATGGGGGAGAAAGGTGCAAACCAAAAGAACAAAGCTAAAGCAGTTTGTTCTGAATCAGTAATGTCATTTCTCAAGAAAAGAGAAAGTATTCCCAAAAGGCAAATAAAGATCAAAGCAACAGACATTACAAATGCCTGGATTCAGCTATGAATGTATCTGTTATTCTAAGTCCAATATTTGAAGAAACCTCTAAGCTTATGCCATGTAATTAGAGGTGTTGGTGTATGAGCACTTGCATTTATTTAAAGCTCTAGTCTCTGCTTTCAGTACTATGTCCCAGGTAAAATACCATCAGCATTGTACAGCAACTGCGAGTGTTCCACTTGCTGACCCACAACTAAAAGATTTGTTGTTGTTTTGTCCTAAGAGACATGAATGTGAAGAGAGCGCACCTGCCAGGCTTGTGAGGTAACAGAGGCAAAACCAGGGCTAAAATGACCTGAGATGTGCTGTAATGAATACTAAAATTTACCTTGATAGCCTGGATCTTTTCAAATGCTAACGCTAGCCTTTCAGGCAAGGTCAAAAAATTCTAGAAGGGAGTTATGAAGGATAACTGGAGGCTTGACTTCAATTCCTCTACTGACTTCTAGTCAGGCTATAATTAGGGATGGAGTTAGGAGTGGCCAGAACCTGCTGTGAGGACAGAAATGTCCAGTGGACAGGACCTCTGATTACAGTACAAACAACCTGAAATTCCACAGGACAAAGTCTGAACAGACTTGTTTGTTCTAGGAAAACATGACCACCTGATCATAATGGGCTGCTTGAAGGTTTCCAGCTTATGTGATCAAGTCCCCTAAAGGAATGTTTGTATATCAGAGCCTCCTGCCAAGAGCTGAAGTAATGGACAGGAGACAACACATGAAGAATTGCTTGGCTGGACTGTACCTCATAAATTTCGGTGTGGCACTTAGTCCTGGCTACTCAAAACCAAATGGATTAGTAAAAGAGAGCCTGTGTAGTAAAGAACCAGCTGGAGGAGGGGGGAAAAAAACCCCAACCCTCAAACATATCTAATGATCATATATTAAACTAATAGCTCTGCCGGGAGACTTAGTTTTCTGTAGAAGCAAATGAGGTTTTGTTAACCACAAAGACTCTAGTTAAAACTTGTCATCCACGCCATGCCAAAAGTTTTGTGTGTGAACAGAGACATGCACACATGAACTAATTGCTGTGCCGGAATTCCAGAAGGCCAGCAAAGCTTATTCTTCCCCCATGGCTTCTGTAAAAACACGCAGATGCATCTCTGTGCCTAATGGGCAACAGTGAAAACATTGTCTGGTCATATTTTTTTAATAAAGCCCCTCCTTGTGGAAAGCTCATACATCTGTGTTTGGCAGATAATTAATTTGGTTATGACATCTTCCTGGAAAAGAATTTCTGAAGTATCACACAAAGCTTGGATTTCCTGCTGATCATGAATTTTCTAGGAAGAGGAAGTTAAAGATTCTCTATGACAGATCACACCCATTTCCCCAAAGGAGCAGCTGAGCTTGCTCAACTCATTAATGATGTTTATGCCCTGTAGGCAAAATGTGAGTTGCAGAGTCCACAGGACAGCTGAGCTCTGTGATGGCAGCTGAGAGTTGCGGTTAGCCCTAACTCTTGGTGGCACTCCCACAGCCCTGTGTGGAGCTTGAGGCCATCGGTGCTTCAGTTTACTTTCCATCCCACTTCCCCATCCCATGTCCTTGTTGTGTCTGTTTTGCTTGGCATGACGTGCTGAAGCAGGTACAAGTATGTGGCAATCCTGCACGGAGACCGCTCAGAGCTGTTACAAACTGTCCCACGCTCCCTTTGCTCCTGCCCTGTTGGTAGATCCAGCCCAAGGCCGCAGCCGTGTGGAGCTCAGCTCTCCTATTTCAGGCAGGTTCTCCCTGACTGTGGCACAGGCTGCGCCTGAACTGGGGCCACCTCAGTTGCATTTCTGGAGCTGCCAGCATTATGCTTATGGGCAGCAGGCTGCAAAATTCCCTTCTGCTTGCGAAGAAAGCTGCTGCTGAAGTTAAAATGGACTTGAACACGGCACTGAGGAGGTGATCGTTTCTAGGGTAACTGCACAGACTGGCTGCACACTGGTCATGGGGCTGAACCTCAGACAAAGCCAGTGCCACAAATTCCATCCTGACCCATGGAAGTGTGGTTGGAAAATACCCACTACAGACTGGCAGGAAAGGCTGTGCAAAACAAGCAAGGCAAAGTGTCTCCAGAGAGACCTTGTATTAAAAAAAAAAAAAAAAAAAAAAAACAACAAGAAAGACTTGCAACCAAGCATTGTCCAGGTCCAGGCTACAAGGACCTGGAAAACTCACGGGCTGCAAGGGATTGAGACTGTTTACCAAGCTATCTAGGTTCTTAGAAGATCAAAGAGGATTAATATGAGAAGATGTTTCTGGAAAAGATGAACAGGTCCTTGCTGAAAGTTGGGGAGAGGGGGCAATGGGGTAGGCTCTGTAACTGGAAGAAACAGGGTGGTTTTCCATTGGAACATCTTGACTAAGCAGCATGGGTCCAGTGAACTTTTCCAAATGATATTTCAGGCCAAATCCCTCCAGCTGCTTTCAGCACATCCATTTTACTGGCTGTTCTCCTGTTTTTCAGCATTCATTAACCCTGCTTGCAGAGGTTCCTGGTTTGTCTCTCAGCTTAAGGCAATTACATCTGCAGCTTGAGACTTCCTTTCTCCATAACCGGTGTAGTGGTGGTCAGCACTTCTTCACCCTTAGTGTGGGAGCCCATAATCTCGCCTCTTCAATTTCAGTGCTTCGCTGGGTCCGGCTATTTACAGATACTGCGGTCCCTTCCTCCCTGTGTTTCCTTTCTATCCTACCAGCTGGAAGCCTTCTTCCAGGTCCTGCACTCTCCCCCTTTGATTTCACTACCCCTTTCCTTCCTGAGTCTATTGTTCCTGCTTTCAGCAGGAGGCTGACACCAAAACAGTCACTGCCCATCCCCAGCTGTGACCACAGTAGCCCTTTGTCTCACCCGCACAGGTGCCACAATGTTCCTAAGAAATGCTGCATCCACAATCCCATGGATGTTCGTCTCACCAGTGGCCCTGCGTCCCCTCTACACATTGTGGCCACCTGCAGAGCTGAAGCATTGCTGCCTGCTCCCTCTCCATCTGAATCCCTCATAATAACCTACCTGACAGCAGTGCTTGTGCTCTGTGATAACTGTATGTTTTCAAAAGAGCTTCATAGTAAACCAACGGCTTTCTCATTTTGCCTTGCTTACCTCGTCTTTTCATTAGCTCTGCCTGCCCTTCTTTCAAGGGTCAGTCTTCTGCTTTAGCCATGTTCCTTATGCTTGTTGGAGAGGCTACAGGCAACTAAGCCCTGTACAGTTTAGAAAACTCGGGGAGGGGGGGTGACACGGATGGACGGACGGACGGAATCTGCAGGGAAGAGAGATTACATGTCTGCTGGAAAATTTGGAAGGGCCGTGTCTGACAGGGGGATGGCTTTGCCAGCTCTGACCTCAAGCAAGTTGGTGTCTGTGCTGTGGACCGCCCTCGAAGGCAGGCGAGGTAGTTCGGGGTCTGCTCGCTGCCCAGTCTCTCCACCCTGCTTCCATACGGTGCGGTAAGCATGACTTGAAGCTATACATCACTTGAGTGACGGTCACCTGCCAAACAGCCTGCTCCTGGCAGGGACACCCGTCACATCTCCAGACTGACCATTACAGCAAGGTTTAAAACTTGTCCTCAGACCCAGGAAACCCCAGGTCACATCTGCCAGCTCACCCCTACTTAGGGGTATCCCCAAAGCCTCCCAAGTCCGGAGCACCTGCCAGGCCAGTCAGAGATGATGTTACCAGATGTTTGAAAATAAACATTTGATTATAATATTGGAAACGGAGTTACAAAAGAAAAGCCTGAAGACATACAGCTATACCACATACACACTCACTAAACAACTATTTGGGAGGAATTGGGAGCCCTGACCCCACACTCCAGTTACCTTTTCCATCAAACCCCAGCAGCCCAGCAACATCGGCTGACACAACTGAAACGGCCAGTCCTCTCTTCTCCCATTCAAACCTTCCTAGCCCTTCCCTTACTTGATTCAGCAATCCCAGGAGCAGGAGGAGATCAGCTCAGCGATGCAATTAGCATTTGAGCGGGGCTTGGGCCCCAGATGAGCCCACAGCTGCCACTTGCCAGAAGAGGTGAAAGGGACAGGGTGTGCAGCAGGACCAGCCTTTCAGCTGCAGCACAACCCCAAATTGGATCAAGCCAGCCATGACTGTGCTCCCTAGTATCTCTCCAGTTACCCATCCATTGTGTTCCTTAATTTGCATGTTCCCTCTACCTTTCCTGGCTTTTCTCCAAACCACAACACTTGTAAGACTGCAGTAAAATTTTGTAAGTTGTAAATCTGAACAAAATATTCACTCTACACATAGTGTATTAGCTGCTTATCTTAGATCTTGCTGGAAGCATTGCATGGAGTCAGCATGTGACGTGACTGCCTGCCTCAGTGCTATACTTTTTCCGAGGGAGGCAGCTACTAATTACACTCAATTTGGCACATTGGCAGGCTGGTCACCCACAACCCTCAGCTGGCTGCTTCCCTTGGATCAATCCTAGCAAGTCCGTGGCCTTATGGGAATGCGGGGCAGTTTGATGATCTGACAGAAACCTGGCCCAAGGAAAAGTTTTCTACATGAACCTCGAAACCATGGAAAATTGGGAGCATCTTCTTACACACTCCGGGAAGGGATATGCCTGCTAAGAACCTGTGCCTTGTTCTAGTGAGAGGGAGAACACTTTCTATCCGAGTCTCCTTTCCTCCTCTCCTCCATCTATGGCTATGCTTGCACTTTCCACTACTGAGAACAGCCAGGCTGCCCTGAAATACTGAGCAGAGCTCTCTCCCAGGTTACTGATTATCCCAAGGAGAAATCACGCGGATTAGTTAGTGTCTGTAAACTGCTTGATAAGAAAGAAAGAAAGGAAGAAAGAAAGAAAGAAAGAAAGAAAGAAAGAAAGAAAGAAAGAAAGAAAGAAAGAAGTAAAAAAAAGAAAAAGTTAAAAAAAAAGTAATAGATTTGTGTTTGGAATTGCTCCTCTCCCCAAGGCATCATTGTAGATTCCTGGTACTCCACCACTCACACTGCGATCCATGGGAAGCTGTATCTCCCTGTTATTTTTTGTGTAGTTTATTTACTGAATATGCCGACCCCCTTCTCAAATCTTACTCAGCAAAAGCATGAGAGGCCAATGGATCTGAGTAGGAGAGCAGGACTCAGCCACCTCATCTCTCTCCTGCACAGTCCTTTCACCCACATTCTTTGCTGGGTAGTGACAAGACAGCAAGGCCCCTCTTCCCCTCTGCCACCTTTCTTCTGGACAGACTCCCAGAGAAGCACTTTCTCTCCACTTTGGCTCAGACCTGCAAGTGCAGGGCAGGTTTTACTCCCATCACAGCACTTCACTCCCAAGCCCCTCCAGCTCTCTTTCACAGTAACCTCATGCTCTCAGACAAGACTTCTGTACTGAAAATGTGTCTCCAGTGGTATGGCAGCCTCCAAGAACAAGCCTGATCACCATCCTTTGCTCTCTTGGATGATGCTGGGGACTGTCTTTTACTGACAGAGGTGGGTAACAGCAAGGCAATCTCTGATTAGGAGGCTACATTGGGCTCAGAGTCTGGTGTCACAGCAGTCAGGAGGAAAGAGGCAGATGTCAGATGTGATGTAGGTGGACAGGGATGCTGAAGGCCAAAGAGCAGGCTGCCAGTTCGGAGCTTAGAAATTCAGCACTGAAGCACATGAGATGCAAAAGAAACAGATGCAGGAAATGGCAGGAACTGTACAGTGACAGCACACGCTCACAGGGAACAGTCAGCAGCAGGAGGTCTTTCCTGTACTGACAAAGACAACAAAAAGAAGCTGACTATTTCTCAGACCAGCAGCATGCTCTTCCTGCTGCTTTTATGTAAAACTGATGGACAGGATCAGCAGCCTTGCCAGGACTTGGAGCAACCAGCATGGGCTGGAAGGCCTGCAAGGGACCCAGCTGAGGTAGAGAAGCTTGAGTAACCCTGCTGTAGCAAGCCTTCGTAAGCCACAGTGCGGTGAACAAAAGCTGTGCACCCTCCACGGAGGAGAGGAGCCTGCACTGTACCTCCCCACATCTCCTAGCACAGACAGGCAGAGATGAAGTGTGACACTGACCTATTGGCTTCCGAGGCTGCCTTGGCTCCTCCCAGGCACAGGCTGTTTCTCCCTCACAAGCCCAGCTAGGGTAATGCCAGCGTGAACAGACTCTGTCCCTCCTAACCCCTGCACGACATGGCCATGGCTGCACACAGCCAAACGTAGACCCAGGGAGAACAAAGGCAGCAGCGGAGGGGGGCAGCACCGCACGACACATGGTCACAAGGCAGGAGCAAGCAACTCAGGCTGAGACTGCTTGAGCGGACATGAACACCACCACTCCCAATGCACACTCATTGCCTGAACTTGCTCCTCTACACAACAAGATGCAGCTTACACAGCCTCCACCCTGCCACCATGCACTCCCTTTCCTGTCCCTCTGTCATAGCTTCAGCTGTAGGGCCCTGAGTGCACTAACAGGCCTTAATTGTCCCAAGCAGCCTCATTTGGGACCCCTACCCACGGGTGTGGGAGTGGGCATGTTTTCATTTAAACTCAGTTCAGAGCTACCCATCCCTGTCTGAGCTAAGCTGGAGGAGTAGATGTCTGTAGCTGTGCCTTGTTGATCCTGACCTGTAGGCTGGCTTGCCTCAGCCTTGCCCTGCCACCACAGACGTGCCTGGCAATCGCTGGGCCTGATCCTGACCCGTGCATTGACTTCCCAGCTTGACTGCAGACTACCTCATGCCCGTGAGCTTGCCTGGCTATGTCAATTCTTGGTCAAACCTGGCTGCTACCCTGGGCTTGCCTGGCTCTCCTTGCTCAGGTACAGTGGGAACGGGCCGTGGCTGATGAGGGCCCAGGCCTGCTGGCCATCGGACACCTCCCTCACAGCTCTCCTCCTCCCAGAGTACAGCCAGCCCTTGCTGCACCCACCCTGACGTCGTCTCTCCTGGTATGAGTGTCAGGACAGCTGCACCATGAATGTCATCAGGGAACTCAACTGGTTTAAAAATAGCTGCGAGGAAAAAGCTATCAGTTACTTTTACCTGAACTGATTCCCCAATACTGTTTGTGTAATCCCAGAAATGGGCATATTGACACAATTAAGGTAACAGCGTAAGAGCAACAAACACCAGGGCCTACTTAAGACAAGACTGCTGCCAAGAATGAGCCCTGGCAGGCTGGATCAGGCTTCACTACCCAGTTCAGAAACTCATCTCAGAGTGGCTCAAATCAGACGTGTCAGCCAGACGCCTCTCATCTTACTGTAGGGCGATGTGCCTCCCATATCAGGTCTCACTCTGATCATGTAGCTTTGCTGGATTCCCAGAACACAAGACTTAATAGTCCTGCTAAACCTGCAGGGGTTTTCTGCCCAACAACTCAGTTGTGCCTGGTTGCATCTGTATGTCGCGAGACTTCATGGATCTTGCTAAGATCATGGGTCCTGGGTTCCCATTGCAATGAATTCTAGTCTGCCTTGTGTATCTGTGGAAATGAGTGAAACGAAACTCTTTAAATTTAAACTGAAAGTTGTCTTGTCCAACTGTTAGTACACTAAACCATTTCTTTTAGTGCCAAGCTGGTGCTACAGAGCAATCTCCTTTTGGAGGTAAGGAAATTGCAATCTAGTCCACCTCAGTAATACCATACTACTGACTGGCTTTTGTAGTTGTTGTCCTTCTGAACCTCACATTGCTCTGCTTTTGGTTTTTTTTTTTTTTGGCTAAAGCATGAAATGGGCTATAGGCCATTGACTTAAAAGTCAAAGCTTACTTGAAAGCACAAGTTTATTTTTTTCCCTATTTTTCTTGCATTATTACTGAGTGACTTCCTAGTCCATTCCTTCCTGTTTCCAGGCAGGCAATACAGCGCTTCAAGGCCCTGACGCCATCTTTGGTCTGAAGTAACGACTTCCCTACCTCGATTCCTGCACCGGGCTGGGCAGCGCCACTTGCTGCTCTTGGGAAGTCTCCAGCTGACTCAGCCATTTCCAAGTCTGTTCAGCTGCGCTGGTGCACCAGGCCTGGTGGCCCGAGGTCCAGCTGCCGCAGCAGGTGACACCCATAAGCACTCCCCTGAGCTCCCCTCAGGCAGCGGCTGACCCAAGGCAGGCACTGCCTCCCCACCTATTCTACACAGCCCCTCTCTGCCGGGGCCCGCCGCGGCCCCCCAGGAGGAAAGGGGGTCGGTCGGTCAGTCAGTCTGTCCATCCAGGAACGCTCCCCGAGCGCGTCTGCCCCTGCCGCAGGCTGCGCCGTGAGGGGGCCGAGGGGACGCGGCGAGCAGCCAGAGCGGACGGGGGTCTCGGGCGGGGAAACGTCGTCGTTTCACGTTTAGACTCAGGAAGCGGTTTGCCGAGGACGACGCCGTAAAACCCGGCAAGCGGCGAGGCTGCAGGGGCGAAGGGGGCGATGTCGGGGCTAGCGCAGGGCGCCGAGGAGGGGCCCTGACCTGCAACGCCCACCCTGGGCGCCGGGGCGGCCCCTGAGACCGGGGAAGGTGGGGAACTGCCGTCTCCCCCGCTCCCGGCCAGCAGCCCCGGCGGTCGGGGCGGCGAATGGCGGAGCGGCCCCGCGCCCCCGCTGCCATGGCGACGCGGCGGGTGGGGGCTGACCCCGGCGGGGAGCCGTCCGCGGGCCGGCGTGGGCTGAGGCGGCACCCGTACTGCGGACCGGCCCCTGCGCCGATTGGGCCCGGCCGGCNGGGTCGAGGGGTGGTGGCGGCGGAGCGGCTGAGCCGCCGCCTCAGCCCGGCCGTCCCTCTGCCTTCGCTTTAGTCGTGCTTCGACTGCGGCGCCAAGAACCCGAGCTGGGCCAGCATCACCTACGGGGTCTTCCTCTGCATCGACTGCTCCGGCGTCCACAGGTCCCTGGGCGTCCACCTCAGCTTCATCAGGTGCGTGGGGGCTGGCGGCGTGCGGCGGGGGTGAGCGCCGGGCAGGCCCGGGGCGGCTCTGCCTCCAGGGCGCGGGCAGACGGGTGGAGAGAAGCCTTATCGCAGAGCTATCACCTCGGGGTTTATGCGGCTGGCTTGATCGCTGGAGGTTTTAGGTCGCTCAGCCCTTCCGAGATGGAGTTTCCCCAGCGCTTCGGTGACATGCTGCTTTTGCTAACCTTGCAGAAATGCTGCTAGTTGTAGAAGCTGCGAGGAGAGTGCGGTTTGCGAATCTTGCCAGTAAAGCAGCAATATGGAAGTCTTTCTCGTAATGCTGAGCAAGGCAAAAAGAGGAATATTGCTTAGTTTTTTCTGTACCAGCCTAGTGAGGAAGATGATCTTGGATTTTTAGCCTATTGATCTTACTTCCAGTACTTTCAAAATCTAGCATTTTAAGTAACAGAACTGTGACCTTTACTTATTTAGAGATAAGTTGAGTAACTGGTATGAGACCTACTCTGTCACCTAGTTTTACTTAGTTGTTTTCTCAGTTGCTTTGTCATGTGTTCTGGCCTAATCTGTGGGACGGGCTGAATGTGAGTCTCTCATATTGCAAGATCACATGTAGAAGGAAAGTTGTTGGCTGTGCTTTCCTGGCTCAAGCTCCGCCCTCTTAAGCAATACAAGTGAAAGGTCCTCTAAGTTTAGACAGTGTTAATTGGTGTGAAGCTGAAACTCCGTTTTGTTTTGGGTTTTTTTCAGTTTAAAAGTTAAAATTAATTTATTACGGGAGCAAACCAATATGTTCTTTCCCCTTTTGCCTCCAGTACTCTGGGATAGTAGTGGGATATCTGACCGTTCTAGCTCAGACCTTGCTTTTGCATTTGGCATGCTTTCACATCATTAATAGAAATAATTGGTTCTCACACAGGTCCACAGAGTTGGATTCTAACTGGAACTGGTTCCAGCTGAGGTGTATGCAAGTGGGCAGCAATGCCAACGCGGTGAGGAGCCTCTGTAGGCATTTTGCTTGCTTTCCCTCTTGCTAATCTGCATTCTCTGTTTCTTGTCCCTTTCCTCTCTGTGACTTTCTTGGTGCCAACCTCATCTGTTTTTTCTGGGTACCAGCCTCATCTGAAGTGTGTAATGAGGAGAGGTTTTTGTCAGGTGTGCTTGGAAGTCAGACTGTGACCTTTGAATGCATTGTTTTCTGATGTGCAGATCTGTCATTTCCTTACATCTCATTTAAATGAGAGGCATGGGCCTCTTAAAGGAAAGGAGTTAGTAACACTGATCAGTTTGGAAGCTCATGCTCAGCATTGTGACTCAGAAGCATTCTCCTGTGGAGGACAGGGATGGTTTTCTTAGGCCTGTGGGGCCTGGAGTGAGACTTCTTGGAGAAAGCTGATCAACGAATGGTTCATTCATGTTGTGTGCTCAGTATATCATCCCCTGTCTCTGGGAAGCTTCCTTTTTCTGTTGAGTTTCTGTCTAATGCTTGCTTGAGTATGGTGTAGCAGTCAGGAGACTGAATATTCTTCTCTTTTCAGACTGCTTTCTTCCGCCAGCACGGCTGTACTACAACAGATGCCAACGCTAAGTATAATAGTCGAGCTGCCCAGATGTACAGGGAGAAGATCCGGCAGCTGGCAAGTGCTGCCATGGCCAAGTATGGCACCGATGTAAGTTTGAGCAGCTCTGTACTGTTAGATGCGTAGTGCTGGATGCTGGGTCTTGTAGGATACCTTCTTTTTTCTCCCCTCTCCTCTCTACAGTTGCTTATAGATGGACTGAGTGGAGCCCCTGGGCACTCCCCTGACAAGAGTGATGCCGATTTCTTCATGGAGCACACACAGGTGAGAAAAACTGTCTAAACCAGACAGCCTTAACAGCTCTTAAATAGCCAGCTGTGCAGCCAGGAGCAGTCCCACTTAGTTTGGAAGGACTCTTAAGTTGTATACTCGTCCAGTAGCAACATGTAAGAACTACTAACATATAAGATTCAGACATAGTCCCAGATCTAAACAATCCCTCTTGGGGCCTGTAATATCCATGTCCTCTGTTTTTGAGACCATCTTTGTCTTCAAGGAATACTCAGAGCTATCAGCTACTGCTTGGAAGATGCTTTGTGTTAATACATAGTCTCTTTGTACAGTTAAAGCAAGAACTGGCTATTACTTTGAACTTACGATTTAGTGAGTTTTTCAGTGCGTAGACCATGGTAAAGGGAATTTGGGCACTTGTTTGCACAAAACTAGGCAGATTTTCTCCAATGAATAGAGTAATTTGAGAATTGGCTGTATGGCAATAAAGACAGTGGAAGCCGAGATTATTTTTTTCCAGGGAAACTCATTCACACTTTCTCCCAGGTTTAAGCTCATCTCCTTAACCTGGGAAGTCCTTCCAGTAGTCAACTGTGATACTACTGTTGAGTGATGCTGTTGTTTCTCCTGGCCTTCCATTCAGCTTAGCTTCCTTTTTTACCTTTGATTTTTGTCCCTGCTAAGGGAATGTGGACTTGGCCCTATGTTATCTTCAATGAAGGCTTAGTCTGGAGTTTGGAATGTGTTTCGTTTGGCCTAAAACTGAATACAGGTCACTAAACCTGAAGTAAGTTCAGGATTGTTGGGTTCATTCATCTTCTGCGAATCACTGGAATGAGCTTCTCCTTGCAGTCTTCCAGCACCTGGGATGTAGCAGATGCCAGCCAGAATCCTGCACAGCCTTCCCTGGAGGTGGAAAAAGCAGCAAAGACGTCAGAAGGCAGTGAAGTGTCAAGTGAGTTCCCTGCTGAATAACTTTCTCAAGAACCTGACTTCATTTCCAGGACCATACACTTCTGTTCCATGGTTGGAAAGGCTGAGCTTTTCCTTTGGCTTGGGCTTGAAGGAGTGGCAGCTCCATGCACTCTGTGATGTTTAGTTCAATTAACGGAAACTTCCAAAAACACTGCTCTGTTTGGGATCAGTTCTCTGCTTTTGCTGAAATGCACACAAAACTGTGCTGGGGGTTAGCTGCCCTGTTTCTCTGCTTCCATACATAATTTTTTTTTTTTTAATACTCTTTTGTGTCCCTTGAATGTGGCGAGTCTGGAAATGATCTATGAATATAAAGCAAAAAACTATTTCTAAGGTGAATGACAAGAAAACCAAGAATCTGGGGGCTCAGCTGTAGTTTGAAACAGCTTTGTGTATTCCCCTGCAGAGCGTTTGCTTTCTTTTAATGCATTAAGAACACTGCAGAGGAAATAACTTCCTCTGTGGAGACGTAAAGTTGTTCTGCTTGGGAAACTGCACATTTCACACTGTAAATTACCTTGCTTGGGGTGGGGACAGGGGAGGTAAAAGAGATGTAGTAGAACTGTGAGTACACTGAAAAGAAAGGGATTGAGAATCTCTCCACTGAATGTTCTCTCCTGGTTCTGTGCCCACAGATTCCAGCCAGGGCCCCTCTATTGACTTGTTGAGCACATCTCCTAAAGCTCCTCTAGGTAAGTAAGACTCTTTGCTATCTCTCAGATCAGTCTTGCTCCTTATACGTACTGTTCAGTAGTGGAGCTGGAACTGACAAACCAGTTTCCAGAATGTCTAAAGGTGCTTATCTTCCTGTGGAGCAAGTACTGCAGATCTCCCTAAACCCCGAAACTAAACCACAGTTTAGTGGAGGTTTTACTCCTCCTTTGGATAATTGAGTTCAAAGCTGTCACCTTCCCAAAAGCTTGTTTTCATTTTTTGAGCTTTGAACAAAACTTGGCATTTGCATATTTAGAACTTGCTGATCAAGGACATATGACTGTGGTATTTGGGTGTTTTGTTTGTTTGGTGGGTATTTTTTTGTTTCTTTTTTTCCCCCAGAAGCCTTGGAGGCAAATGTTTAGCTTCCAGAGTAGCAGGAATTTGTATCTGATTGTCCCCTGTCATTACAATCTTGGCTGTACACTGAGCATCTAGCTGGAGCTTCTCTGCTTATTGAGAGCGTGCTCCTAGCTCACAGTGGGTTCATCCTGGGTGGAATGCCTGTATCCTCAAGTGTCTCTTCATTCCCGGTGTTTTATGTCTCTTCCTCAGACATGTCCATGTGTCTATCAACAGAAAGGCCTGTTCCTGCCAGAGGTAACTGGCTAACAGCTGGCCTGCAGTGGCTGCTCGTGACAACTCTGCCTGCCCCTTCTGTGATTCTGCCTTCAGTTCTAACTTTAGCTTCCTGTGCTTGGAGGGAGAGAATGAGCCAAAGCTTACATGTATGATACTGGGATCTAAACCACCTCTTCCATATCTGGAAAGGGATCTTATTGACATTTTTGTTAGATGTTTCCTGACGTACTAAAAAAAATCCAACCAACCCATACAATCTCAAATCATGTGTTAGGAACAACGAGCTGAAAACAGTCTTGGATAGTGTGAATGTGTTGAACTCTGCCCCGCCCCCCCCCCTATTTCAAAAACTTACGGTAAGACTAGAAAAGATACAGGAAAGGCTGTCAAGAGTGATCTAAAGTATGGGTTCACAAAAGTCATGTGCATGTAAAACATAAGGAGACACTTCTGTGGAAGAAAAGCCCAACAAGGCAAATAAGAGATTTTGGAGTTAAGTGTTGGAAGCTGGTAAAATGTCCTGGGCAGTCCCTCTCTCTGCTTCGTTCTTACACTTTTTCCCCAGGCATCTGCTGCTTGGCTGGACTTTGGCTGGTTTTACAAGTGTGGCATGCTTCGTGCCCTCAGAGTGACAGGTTCCTGGTGCAAGGTGTTGGGGAACCTGTTGCTTTTACAGCTTGCTGCACTTTAGGTCCATTTTGTTGTTGGTCCATTCATGTAAACATGACATGAGGGTTCTTGCTTCTTTGTCCCTAAGGCATTGGAGAGGCACTGACCGTCATCTGGCTCTGAAGCTGCGTTTTCTTGGATTTATGTATGGAATAAATCCAGTCTTTCTCTAGCTACCCTGATCCCTACTGGATGGGGTCACCGACTGCATGACAGTTGAAGGAGCTTTTTAAAGGTCTTAATTCATTTACAAGTTTCTCCAGCAATGGACTTGCTTCTCTAGGCCACCAGCCTGCAATTGCGGAGCTTTTAAGTGCATTGTTCTTGGCTGGGTGAAGTCACCCAGGCTTCTGATGTGAAGCTGCATGGTGTGCCCTGGACTCTATAGCAGCTGGACTGTGGTGGATGTTCATGTGGGTTGTTGACTAATTTGGGCTTCTTAATTAATTCAGTTCTGCTTATTTGCTGCTTCCCTCCTCTTGCAGAACTTAAATCCTCCCTCATTGGAAAGAAGAAGCCAGGAGCTGCCAAGAAAGGGGTATGTCTGAGCTCTTGTTCTATGGAGAGGCGGTAGAGCACGTCTCTTATTACTGCCGTCCTTTCCTTGGCCCTTGTTTTTTGCCCTTAACAAAGTTGTGTACCGAGAGACCCATTTGGAGAAGGGAGAACGTTGATTGTATCACTCCTTATTTTTAAAGATAGCTTGTATATTAATGGACAGAACCAATTAGGTTTTGGATCATTACTCGTTATGTTCTGAAGTGTATGTGGCTGATCTCTTAGCACTGGCCGCTAGTGGGTTAACTCCTCGGTGTTCTTCCATACTGTGTTGCAACCTCTATTTGGATCTGTAGGTTGTGACTACACAGGAAGACCGAAGGCCTGATCAGTGCAGCAAGGAGAAAGATTCTGGTTTTATTTTATGTTGAACAATCTAGGGTGAAGAAATCACAATTTTTTTTTTGTTTGTTTTTCAAGTTGGGTGCGAAAAAAGGTCTTGGAGCCCAGAAGGTGAGCAGCCAGAGCTTCAGTGAGATTGAGCGGCAAGCCCAGGTGACAGAGCAGCTGAGGGAGCAGCAGGCAGTGGAGTCTAGGAAACAAGCTGAGGAGTCCATGTAAGTCCCCTGTTTGGGCTGAATACCTTGCATACGTAAGGCCGAAGCGATATCAGGTTAATGCTGTTCACCCTAGGACCACCTAATGTGAGTACAGAACATGCTGCACGATGGGATGGGCAGTAGCTTTAAGCCAATGTGGTCCTTGCAGCAGGGCACAAGTTATACTGCCATATTTTATTCAAATCAGCATCCTGGAAGAGTTTAAAGAGCAGATATGGGAGTATTTTGTGTTGATCTTTGGACAGGACTGAAAAAGGCAAAGGCTGAACTGGATGGGGCATTCTGTTGGGTGGGGCACAATGTTTATGCTAAGGAAATTACGGTTTTCCAAAAAAGAGTTGAATCCCAGTGGAGGTGAGGTGGGAAGACAAACAACAGCTTCTCTGCAAGGATTTTTGGCAGAGTGGAAACAGGTGTTTTGATGGATTGTCAGGGTTACTCTCCCCCTTGCCCTTCCACAGTCTGGGCGGGGGGGGAGGGTAATGAGCTGGTACCCACCATTGCTCTTTCCTTTAGAGTCACCTCAATGCGACTGGCTTATCAGGAACTGCAGCTTGATCGGAAGAAGGAAGAGAAGAAACTTCAGAACTTTGAAGGGAAGAAGCGTGAACAAGCAGAGAGGCTGGGCATGGGCTTGGTGTCCAGAAGGTACTTGGCTGTGTGTGGCATAGGACAGTCAGGTGCCTTGGAAGCCCCCTGCTCTGGAAAAGTTTCCTGAAGGCAGTAGCTTGCTGCTCCTCTAACAGATAAGGGGTTGATTTAAAGTGCTCATATGCTGGACTATGTCTAAAAACGCTTCAGGCCCCAGAAGGAATGTGCACTCTGTTCAGAGGTCCTAGTTCTCATTTGAGCTTTTCCAGAGATGCATGTGGCCTGTCACTGTCTAGCTCTAGAGCCCTGCTGCTTGACAGATGTCCCCCTGCAGAACACTTCCCTTGAGAAGGTAGCTCAAGACTTCTGAGGGAGTCAGGATAAACTACATAAGTGGGGAAGGGAGCTGGCATTCCACAACTCTCCCTCGAGACTTGTGGCACCTGCCCTGCCTCTGAAGGCCATGTTTAGTTTTGAGGCAGACTGGTTGGGAGGGCTGGATGCTGTCAGACCCATCAGCCCTGACTGCCTGTTTGTTGTGCTAGTTCTGTTTCGCACTCGGTGATGTCTGAGATGCAAGTAATAGAGCAGGAGACGCCGCTGGCTGCAAAATCTTCCCGCTCCCAATTTGACTTGTTTGAAGATGCTGGAGGCTTCACATCTGGACCCCCAAAGTAAGACTTGGCTTCAGTGTAGTCTTTGGCTTATTCCTGAATGTCACATCTGGCCTGAATTACCTATTTTTGCTATCTAGGTACAAATATAATCCCTTCTCATTCGAAGATGCATTTGGCTCACGGTGGGAAGCAGACTCTTCATGGGGTATGGACAAAGAGGAGGAACCGGAGGTGACCATTTCCAGTATTCGGCCAGTTTCAGAGAGGTAAAGTGCCTGCCATTGCTACTGTACGTTCCGTGTGTGTGGAACAAAGGGATGGGTCAAGGAGCCGTGGGGAGAGATGCTGCTGTGTTATGACAGGAGCCTTTTGCTGCTGAAGATAACTTGTGTGGACAAGCCCAAGAAAAAGGGCCTTGACTGAAAGAGGCTTGGGCACTTTCCCCATGGTGTCCCTGAGTTTGATACAGCCTTTATGGTCATCAAGTTCTGGCTGTCCCAAGGTGGGGAGAGGAGAAGTCTGATGGTAGCTAACACTTGAGGATTTGTTGCTTTCTTTTGATCAGATAGGGTCTGAGAAGTCTGCTTCTTTACTGTGTTGGTAAACTTAAGCTGAGGTGTCTCCTGTCTTGTTTCCTCTTGTTGCAGACCCACCAGCAGGCGGGAGACAGAGAACAGGACATCCGTTGTGGAATCCAATGAAGCTCGGCAGAAGTTTGCAGGGGCTAAAGCTATCTCTTCAGATATGTTCTTTGGGCGGGAGGCAGACGCTGAGGTAGATGCATTCTGCAGTGCTTAAGCTGGTACAGCTCTGGCTTCATCTCCTCCTGTTTGCTGAGGTCCTACTCTGTTCCCTTCCTTTATAACCTTTTTGTTTTGTTTTCTGCTGCAGTATGAAGCCAGATCCCGGCTGCAGCAGCTCTCGGGCAGCAGTGCCATCAGCTCTGCAGACCTGTTTGGAGAGGCTGAGAATGCACACTCAGGTTTGTTAGCACTCAGTGGGTTGTGGAAGGGGGCAGGGTGCTTTCTGGAGGTGGGGGACCCCCGGCTGACTCCTGCTGGTTCTTGCAGGTGGTGTGTCAATTGGAAATGTCCTGCCTGCAGCTGACATTGCACAGTTCAAGCAAGGAGTGAAATCAGTTGCTGGCAAGATGGCTGTCCTAGCCAATGGAGTGATGAACTCCCTCCAGGTGAGGTTACACTGGCACCTTCAAGACAGGCTGTCGTCATGCTCAGGGACTCTCCCCATATCCTGGCTTCACCTGGAATTATTGTTGTCTTCTCAAATTATGTGGAAAGCCTCAGGTAGAGACTTGTCTTTTGTAGCTGATGACTACACTACAATAGCTGAGCAATTCCAGGTGGCCATTGAACTCAGCCAACCTTACTCTCCTGCTGGACAGGAGAGTATCATAACATCTTGTTATGTCAGATATGCCTTTCTTTTCCCACAAATCCCAGGCAGAACTTAAAAGAATTAAGGCCATGCCTTTGCATGGTATCTTGTCTAACCTTGAACTGCATTCCAATCCCAGACACCCCAAGACCTTGTTATCTGTTTCTGGAGTTCGTGTGAAGTGTTGTAGCATGGTGTCTTGGTGTGTTTCCTCCCCAGGATCGTTATGGCTCATATTGATGACCCAGGGACTGCAACTCAAAAGGAAGCCAGCAAGAGGCACTGATGCCACCTTTGCCTGGAGTAAACTCTGCAGGATTGTCTTAGTTTGTCTGGGGTGGGTGGGGAGGGGAGAAGGTAAGCAGAGGGGGTCAGAACATGGCTGTGCCCAGGATGCTTTCCAATTATCTCTGGATTCCAGTCTATTAAAAATCAATGTGCCCTCATACCCACTGCTATCTACTAGCCAGTGGAGACAGGCCGCCTTACAGGGTTAACCTTACTGCTGTAAAAGATGTGACAGAGGAAAGGGGAATGCTATTTTTCTGAACATCACGTTACCTGGTTCCCATGGACATGACTGGTATTTTTGTTCTGCTCAGTGCTCCTAATTCATGGTAATGTGGATTCCTTTGTATTTGCAGGGTCTGACTTTTGCCATGGGATAATCCTTTTTACTGTCTTGTAAACCAGCATATATTGATGCAGGAGAAAAGAATCAAACAAAGCAAAGATTATTTTTTTAGCTTCTAATTACATCATCAGCAAAAAAGGCCCAGGTAAAGAAGTACTGTAAAGATATTTACTGGATCCTTGGTTATTCTGTTGCCCAGCTTTGGACTGAGGTCAAAGCCCTGAGCCTCTGACTTCACCATGGTGGGGACTTCTGAATTTCAGCAGTGAGTGAGGACTGTCCTTTTAGTCCTGTTCAACTTGGCTCTCTGCTCCTGACTCTGGTTTTAACAAGAGCATGTTTTTCTCTCCCTTGGTCTGTGGTGTTGAGGACAGGGTATTAAAAAATAAAACAGGGGGGGGGGGGGGGGGGGGGGGTGGTGGANGAGGGCTAGTTACACACTAATTATTAGCAAAAATAGAGGTTGGGCTGTTCCGAAGTGCCTCTGGGCACCTCTCTCTGCAGGGGTGCACCTTACCAGTGGGGGCTGTGGGCGACACGGGAGGGGAAGGGTTACGCTGCTGCTGTAGGTGGTTTTTTCGGTGGGGCAGGAAGGGGGGAAGGGGGGGGGTGGGTGTGTTTGTGGGTGTGTGCACGTTGCCGCCTGCGCTGCTCCTGTCCCGTCCCCCCCACCGATACTGCTCCCCCAGGGCCTCACCCCCACGCAGCCCAGAAGAGCCCCGAGTCAGCGGTGGCGTTATGCAGCATGCTTTATTGCCAGGCTGTCACAGTCGCTCACTGATGGTTGAGAGAGGAAGCACAGTTAGCAAACACCTTAATAAATAAAATAACTTACAATAAATAAATAACCCCTCCCACTACCTCCAGAGGTGGGGCTGTGGTACAGACAGACTCGGCCGTAGTTACGGGATTGGTCTTAAAATAGCTCCAGCATGTGTTGAATCCACTCAGCTGAGGGCTGCTATAAGCTTTGGGTTACCAGCTTTTGGTAGCCCACGCTGCAGTGTTTTTATGAACGGCAGGAGTGAGGAGGCTCCCAAAGAAGCAAGAGAAACTGCAGTGCCCCAGGAAATAACTCGTCTGCAAGTTGAGGCACAGGAGCGGGGCTAGGCAAAGCGTTCAGGGCTGTGGAGGCCAAACTACTGAGTTAGTTACCATTAACACAGTGAGAGGCTACTTCTTTTTGTAGCTGTAAGGGCTACGCTGTGATACTACAGCAATGCAAATATTTAAAAAAAAAATACTTGGGACTCATTTGATAACTGCTTCCTTCTCCCTGCATGCTTCTGGCCACCCAACCCCAGCAGATGCTCTGTATGTTTGCAAGCCACACCACCTGTGGCCAAGGAATTTAAAGACTTTCTCTCTCCTCCAACCCCTCTGAAGCTTGCTTTTCCAAATGACCTTGATGTGCTGTTGGAGGCAGCGGGAGGCCTCACAGAACAGCAGAGGAGGCAGTCAGCACCATGCAGTACTTGCTGCAATCTAGCTTATTTGCTCTATTTGCTTTGGTAAGTCTTGGACACAGGGAGGAGGAAGCAGAGACAGGTGGCATGGTAATACCTAAACCCTTTTCTAGGAACTTCAGGAATTTCTCTTCCTTTGATCATATGCAGGTGCAGCTTTACTGGGAGTAATTATAATAGAGCATGAGTGCAGAGCTGCCGCTGGCAATTTAACCACTCTGTTGTCTAGGCCAAGTCTGAACACAGTTACACAACAAAACACTGGCAAGCAGCCTGCACTAGCACTCCCACTGCTCCAGCACCTGCTGAACCGTGAGGGAGAGTCCCAGTGAGGGAATAGCCGGCTGTTTCTAAGTGGAGGCAGAGCTACCGTGTGCTGGTTTGCCTTGCCTGCCAGCAGAGGGTAGCATAACTCTGCAGCTGGAAATAGCTTCTGCAGAGGAGCTATTCCTGCCCGAATTGGGGGCAAGGAAAAAGGCAGAGTTCTTCTTGGAAGGAAGAGTGGACCTGACAATGGGGACTGGCACAGCCACACACACACTGGTGATGTGGACAGAACCCACGGTTAGAGCAGATGCTCTGGGAGGAGATGCTGTTCCTCCAGTGGGTTCTGGAGAAATCCAAGATGGGAACTGTGCCCATCCTCACAACCTTCAGTTTTCGGAGTCTGTCTCTTCATTGGAGCCTTCACTCTCAGCATCCATTTTTCGCCGGTGGTGTAGAGGTTTCCAGGGGGAGTTAATCCTGGGTGAGTTACGGACAGGCAAATTAGCTGTGTCCCCGCTGGAGCTGGTGGGACCGGCAATGGAAAGCCCTGAAACCTGAGCTACCCTGAAAGAGAAAAGACAAATGCTAGGCAGCCTAACTTGGCATCTCCAACCTTTACCACAGCAGTTTTAGAGTGAACCAGGGAGGAAGACTTACTCACAGCTATCACAGGGATGGAAAGATGGCACAGAGGGGGAACACCTTGCACTAGCACCTACTAGACTCACTGTGTAAGCCTTTCTTCCTGTTTAAAACGGATCTTCTGGGTTGAAACTGTGTCCACCAACACCTAGCTTTCACCTCCAAATAAAATTTCCCTGTTCCTTAGAGACTGCTGCTTCCTCTAGATCTATCTCTGAGGCACACTTTTCCCCTGTTTCTGAAGCCTTTTCTAAGCATTTTGTTAGCTGCACCAAGGCACCCCAAAGAAAGGGCCCCTCTCTGCTCAAGCTGCTCTGCTAGCTCCTCTACTGCTCTACAGTAGAGCAAAGGAATAGGAACAGACTTTACTAATGTCTTCCTTAGTGTGCTACCTTTAATCTGTTGCTTTACCTCCTACTTTAGGCAACCCCACTTACAATTTCTCAAGTTCCTGATCCATAGCAGGGTCCAGAAACAAGTCTCCTTTATCTGGCAAAGCCCCTGGAAAAAAGCACAAAGGAAAGTATCAGAGGAGAGTTAGGTTATTCATTCTTAAAGAAAAGCACTCAAGCCATAGCAGCATCCAAAATCTGCCCTGCAAGACAGGTAAGACTCTTCCTTGTACCTGTTAGAGAAATGGACACCGAATGTTGAGGATCAGGGGCAGGCAAAGAATGATGATCCCTATGCTGTGTCCTTCACACAGGCTGTAGCTGAGCTCAGACTAAATGGGAGGCACTTTCAGTAGTCTCACCTCCCAGAGAACTCGAGGAGCCCTAAGGATTCGCAGTTTCCACTCACTGTACAAAACTACTGAATACTGACTGTCAGGGAGATGACAGTCTGTCAATTTCAGGCCTCTGCTAATTGCCCTACATAGTCACCAGTCCCAGATCCTATCAGAGCAATAGATAGGTTGGTTGTGCCACAGCCTGAAGCATGTGCTATACCACCCAGGGAGCTGTATACTTCTGTGCCACCTGCCTTTCTTGTGGTGCAGTAAGTGTGGGGATCAAAACACTCCACAGATGTAAGACTATTGCTTTCCTTGCTATTCAGGAAAGTCAGGCCTGACTCTCGTGCACATTAAGCCTAGAGGAGCGTGGATGGACTGTGCTCTAGTGTTGCTTGCTGTCTGGGTGAGAGTGTGAAAGGCTGGGCCAGTAATTGGGTACCCTCTTTCAGCATAAGGTCAGCATGCTGCTTTTCACGTTTGAAACCCTATTCAGGACGAAGGCCATGGTGCAGTTCAGGACTGGAACAGCTGGTTGATCATCCTTACCGTTCTCTGAAAGGACACTGGCACCTCAGGAAGAGCCCAGAAAGGAAGGTGGGGCTTTTAGGAAAGCCTTTCTTCCTAATTCTGTAACGAACTCCACCTTGTAACAGCGGTATTGGGAGGGTGTGATAAGCCAGCACAGAGATCACAGGAATTGACTACCACAGCTTGGGTAGTGCCACACACAACAAAAAATCCCCCACTTGGTAATCTGTACCAATAGTGCAGTGAGGAATACTCTTGTTTTTTGGGAGACCTGGGTGCTACACTCAGTACCTTTAGGAAGGGGCTTTGTACTCCCTGTGGGGACACAAATCTAGTTTCTGGCCCTGGCACCTTGCTCTTCAAGAAGGGGCTGGAGAGCCACCTGCCTCACACAGGCAAGCTGGCAGCAGTCATCAAAAGCATAACAGTGAGCGCCTAAAAATTAGAACCAGTTTAGACCAGAACAGACTTCCCCCCTTCTTCCAGCTCTGGTCTTCTCCCTCGTTCAAATGAAGAGGAAAGCCTGGCACCGCAATGCAGGAGGTCCAGTGCAGTGCCCCAGCCTGCTCCCTTTCATGGGCTCAATTAAAAGAATAAGCAGATAAAGCTTAACTTGTTTCTGCATTTGCAGAATGCACAGTGAGGTCTCCAGGGCACAAGAATTACTCGGGAGTCAGTAAATAACACTTAAAGGATTCACGAATCAACATTGACACTGGAGTTAGGCTGCGGATTCCAGTCTGCCTGACAAACTCATCAGCACTGCCCCAGCCCAAAGGAGCTACTCTAATCCCTACCCCTGTTCCTCAAGGGGGGCTACTGGCTTTGTGGGACCAGAAAGAAGACAGGCATCCTGACCGAAAGCTCCTTCGCCTGAAACTGGCCTTGCTGAAGCGCTCTGGGGAGCTTGCGATCCCTTATAGACCAAAGGCTATTGAAATCACCCTTCAGGAGAGATTAAAAGACTCCAAGAAAAGAATCCTCCTTTCCTTGCCAAGGCGCTAGCACCTGTCAGACTTGGGGCTGCTGCCCCTCCTCTGAGAGAGGCCTCGGCAGGAGGCTGGCAGGGGGCCAGGGGATGGGCCCACATTAATGGAAACGAAAACTCACACACTTTGTAGATGGCACAATGGAAGCTGGGGGCAGGATTTTTTTTTTTCCCCCGCTCATCTGTTTTCTTTGCACTCGACTAGAAGTGGATTTCGTAGGGCAAAGGGAAAAAAACAAGATTTTGTTTGCTGCAATCCAGGCATCACCTTCCCCAGTGAATACACTGCTTCCTAAGCCTGTTTGCAGAGGGGATTGCGGGGCTGTATTCATGCACCTTTGATATATAATCTCCATGCTGCTGGGTAAGCAGCCCTGCCCCAGAGCAGCATTAGCAGCTTAAATGGTTTGCTGTAAAAAGGGGCTCAGCCAGGGAGGGTGACATTTTTATTCTACTATGACACACAGCTGTGCAAAAGAACAAGCCCTCAGGCAAGGCACACCTTTTCACTGAGGTTTGTCTTTGTAATATAGGGACTGGCGGATACTCAAGCCTAGAAGGGGAGGGAGACAATACCTACCAAAAGACAGAGAAAGCCTACCCTTACTGGCCAGGTGATTTGCTGAGTGGAGATGAGTGGAGATGAGTGTTTGGGCCTCCACACATTTAAACATACCTCCTGGATACAGTCCTGTCAAGCACAAAAAGCCATTTCTGTTCCCCTTTGCAAGAGGAGGAAGAGCACAAGCAAGGCATATGGGCCCAATATGGAATTATGAGTCTGAATTATAATATGGATTGCATACCGTCCTTGGCCGATGACACACTTTGTTTCCTTGCTCTAGAACAATATTGACCAGCACAAGATGAAAGTGAGCAATGAGATGCTGCTTGGTAATCCCTCTGGTTCTCACAGCAGTTTGGTACAGAATTTTGTAGCAGTTTATGTTTTATGATACGATCAGATTTTCAGCAGCCATAGATGAATATCCTAGCGAGATCACACTGCCTTGAGGGAAGATGGGGAAGGGCTGGGCTTTGAGTCTTTGAGCCAAGGAAGCAGCAGAGGTTTTCCCATTAGATGTCCCTCCTTTCCTTGTAGATGAGACCAGTCATTTAAAATCTGTGGGAGAATGAAGGGCTAAAACATGGAATGAGACTTCAGTACTGTCGACAGCAGTCAGCCACCTTACTTACCTCCTGACTGCTTCTGCCCAATCTTTATAGCCAAAAATGTTAAAATGACAGTTCTGCTAAAATGATCAGCTATTGAAGAGGTAAAACATTGCTATCTTAGGGCAGCATTTCATATCTAATTTTATCCTTGAAGAAGCTCTACAGCTTCAAGCTGACAGTAAGGCGCAGCATTATGTTTTTAAAGTTTAATCCATCAACAAAAAGATGAAAAACTTTCCCTTACTCTCCCTCCTGACAGTGTAAAATCTGGGGCATAATTAGAGAGGAAATGACACAGAAATGCAGAATAACTGAAAATCCAAAGCTGTACCACTCACAGGAGCCTTACCTAGGGCTCTGTTGATCCCCTGATCCTTTGCAAGTGCCATAAGGAATCCATAGAAGGTCAGTCTCTGTGCACTACTCAACATTTCCTTCACAAGAGCAGAAGGTGGACAGCTAGGAAAAGAGAGACAAAGAGGTCATCTTGTCTTTTAAATCATCGTTGGTTTTTTTTTTTAGCATTGCATCAGCTCCCCATTTACTAAGCAAGATGTTTGAGCTGGGGTACATCCCTAGGAGCGCTCTTACCTGTCTCCATTCCAAGGACAGGGAGGAAAGCCTAAATTCACTCAGAGGCATACACATCCTCTTAGCATATTTTTTCAAAAATCAACTGGGAAATTCTTTTAGAAGACAATGAACTTTCATGAGGGTTGTTATGCTGTTACCACCCTTTTATGAGTAATAGTCACCCAAGGTGCAGGAAAACCTCTCCAATGATAGCCTAAATATATCAGAAAACAATATTTAGGTGGGGACTAAATTGACATGTCCTCCTCATCTACACTCACCTTAAGCCCTGGTCCTGACTTCTAAGCAATATCACCAGAGTGATGATACTCCTTAAAGGGTTTAATGCAAAATAAAGCTGCCTCATAAAGAGGAAATGTTGAACAGTCTGTGGTGTAGTGGCAGCCCTAGGAGATGTGGGTGTGGGCTGGTGATCCCTCAGGCTAAAGTGGTTACCAAAGCCTGGCTGAATATTGGGCTACTGGATCAAAGACTGGGAATGGCTCCCCTCACAGTACTGTGCAGAGCCTGACCTACCGGATGGGCTCACAGTATCCTTCCCAGGATCCTTCCCTGAAGCTCCAAGACATACAGGGAATGTAGAGCCTTTGTTACTAAAAAGAATGAAACAACCTGGCATCACCATGCCTAGATATCTACAGCACTGGACAGCAGTTCAGCAGTAATTTCAGAGACTGCAAGTTTGGATTCAGGCACCTAAAGCAGGAATCAGGCGGAACTTGTGTCTCGAGTCTTTTTGTGGATCTAGCCCATAACCTTCTAGCAGGGCATGTGCTTCCTACCTGCAAGAAATTAGGAAGAAAGTGTCTGTCAAATCTATACAATAAGGTCTGGTATTGCTCCAGCCCCAGCTGAACTAAGGCTAGTCTTGTGCCCAGGATCTGTAACTGGAGACCAGCTCCATCACAGGCTTGGGTAGAGACAAGCAGTGTGATCTTGTCTAGTTACTACAGCTTCAAACTCCATCCAACCCCCGTGGGCCCTTCCTATGCTTCAACGCCCAAGAACATAACTGCACTTGTTTATCTCCTCTAGTTAACTCATGTTGGTAGATGGACCCTCTCCTTGATGAAAGTGTCAATGCAGAAGTGAGAAGGAAAGCAGACACCCAAATCAATCCGTTGCTTCAAGAATCAGCCCAAATCCCATGTTTCTTAGGTCCACAAAATTGTTTCTCTCCTTTCATTAAAGCGGTTTGGCTATGATCTCTCCCTTCTTACTACTCCAATGAGATCTATTTAGGAGTTACAGATTGTTCAAAGTCCTGTTTTTCTTCACAGCTGCCACCTTACAAAAGCCGTCCAGAGACACAGACTTCAAATCTGTGGTTTGGACTCCATTCTCACCTGTATTTTGACCTGTCACACAAGGACTCTAGGCACTGGTAGAAGAGAGATGCCTCTACCCCATCAAGTGGACTGCAGTCACTTGGGGGTTGGCGCTGCCGATGTTGCCCAGAGGATGATGTTGGCACAATCACAGTATTTGGATTCTTGCCAGCCAGCAGATCTTGATAAATGGCAGCCACGCTCTCCAGGAACTCTGAAAAAACAGAATGCGACCTAAAACTCAGGGCTACAATGAGCAAAGTATCCTCTCAACCTACCAGACCTGGGATTAAACCATCGTACCCTGCTCTGTGTCATACATAGCACCAACAGGAAATAAGCACAACACTATGGCATCCTTTATGTTCAGATCAGATATTATGCAAGCACAAACAGCCATTTCCATATAAGTTGCTGGCTTCTTCCTGTCAGGATGATTATGCGAGGCCACTCACTCTGTTGAACAAGATTCTTCTCAAGGGAACAGAGGCTAGCTAGCACGTGGATAAAACAGTGGAGCGTGAAAACTAATGTGGAACACAAAACCAGTTTGCAAAGTCTAAAAAGTTTTCTTTCTCCATCTCTTGCCAGTGATTAAGAACTCATCCAAGCTGGGAACCAACTACATGGAGCTGCAACAGGAGGAAAGGCAGCAAGTTAGTCAGGGCTCCAGGCTGTATCCCAGCTTGTCTCTGTGCTCCTCCAAAGTAAATATAACACGGGATCTAGAGGAACGTCCAGGGCAGGTCAGGGCTAGAGCTGGCAGAAAGCCTCTCCCCAGGCTCCTCATACTACCCACTGTTTACTGCAAGAGTCTAATTTTAAACAAGTTTGTTTATGGATGTGGTCAGCAGTTTACAAATCTAGATTCCATTTGGAGTGGTTTGCATGTGTGTGGGTTGGTGGGAGAGCATATGACAGGCTGCATGTGTGCATTGTGCCTGGGTGAACAGGACAAGGATGGGATGTTCGAGTGTGTGCACACAAGGGCGGGCTTGTGAGGACTCCGGTGGCACTGAAGTCCCGAGTGAATGGAATTGTAATGCTGCGCGTGAGGTGGGTGAAGAGGAAAGGCGGGATGTCAGCCGGCCCTGAGGCTGTGCTGAGGTTCTGCAGCTCAGTGGAAATATTTGTTATATCAGAGAAAAACTTGCCAAACACATTTTCTGTCCTTGGCTAAAGGCATTACAAGCCTGGTTCTGCCCAACTCAAAATCACTATTTTGAACTGTTTTCCTGTGATGAATTTTTATGGATAATGTTGCAATACGCACAGGGAAGTTACAGGGGATATATACACAGAGAAGTACTGAGGAAAAGAGTTTTTTGTATTAGGGATAGCAGCTGACTCTTAACTACTAGAAAGATGAGAACTGACAGGTTGGATCAGATCAGCAGGCCACCCAAGTCTATTCTCTGACCACAGACTGTGCTCCATAACAGCTTCTAGCCAGCATCTCCCAGTATGCAAACCTGGCCGCTTTTGCCTGGTCGAGGCCAATTGTGAGCTACGTCCATCAGAGGGAGCTATTTAAGTGCGAGTGGACAGAAATCCATGGACTTTGCGTTTCCTTTAGAAAGTGCTCTACGGTGGGAGATGAGTAAGTGGCACCCCGGCAGTCGCCAGTGCTTGGGAGCACATCTAACTTGGATAAACTTCCCTCTTTCTGCCCACCTAAGTAGTTTCCTGAATGAGATTCCCTTTCCTCGACCACATTTTAGGGTCGACAGGACAAACAGGCCAATGTATTTTAAAGCAGTCTCCTTGTACAGAACAAGCACCTGAATGCTGAGCCAAGTTTCTCCCCCTTGTCCTCTGAACTTTAGTTTAAAAGCACCTGGGGATTTTTACAGTTGTATACGTGTGGGTGAGCATAGGTAAGTATACACACACACAAACTAACAGTATTTGATTTGTACTTTTCCTGTCAAGAATTTTAAAAGAAGTACCCCATGTAGTTAAAACTCAAACTGGGGGAGAGGGGTACAATATGATATATGACCAACAATATGAAGAAACTAGATGGGGATTAACTGTTCACTTTCCCTTCCAACTAGGGGCTCTCAAATCAAATGAGAGGTGAGACAGGTGGCAGACCTGTGCAACTCCTGGCCAAAAGATGTTGTGGAGGTTACAAGTTTATGTGATTTCAAGGGGAGGCTGGAGAACTTCTTGGGAGAGGAGTCCATTGGGGGTTCCTAAATCCATAGAAACTATACCCAGTTCAGAAACTCTGAGCTGAAACCAGCTTATAGTTGGGTGAGTATTAGGAGCAAGAACTGTGTCTATTTGTCCAGGCCCTTTTCTTTTCAAGCCACAAGCTGGTCGGTTTTTCTTATCCTGCCTCCAGCAGGGATCAATACTTTAGGGGCAGAAATGCTGTATTAAGGAAAGGGAAAAAAAATGTTCCTAGTAAAAGGTAATTGTTAGGTGCCAACATACTCTAGATAGAGCTGGAACTTTGTGTCTCAAGGCTAAGACAAATACATGCATAAGCCATAACAGTTAAAGATATCACATTATTCACAAAGATTTGGAACCTCCTAATGTCTTGGCATCAGTGATGCCTTTCGTCAGCAGATTCTATTATTTGTATATTTTCTGTGAAAAACCATACAAGTTTCAAAAAACTGCAGGGATTGGGAAGGTGTAAGGTTGTAATGCTATACTAGTGGGTGAAGTCAGCAGCTTCCCAGCATTTACCTGAGTAGTAGAACTGGATCTGGAAAGCAAAGAGGAAATCAGAAAAAGACATCAGGCAATCCATAGCGTCATCCATCAGCACAATCCTAGGATAAGAGAAGAGAA
This sequence comes from Chionis minor, assembly GCA_013398295.1. Lineage (NCBI taxonomy): Eukaryota > Metazoa > Chordata > Aves > Charadriiformes > Chionidae > Chionis > Chionis minor. The sequence continues at coordinate 370,779 of VZSF01007401.1, forward strand.
ACAGTTTAGCATCTACAAAAGAACTGAAGTCTGTAACCAGGAACACCAGATCAATTGGCTTGTCCCAGTATAAGACATTAGGAGAGAGGAATGGGAACACCCACTGCTGCATGGATGTGGACACCCTAGCATAAAATGAAGGCAGCTTGAGAACCTGCAGCAGGGAGAAGATCCTGAATATCAATGCTATCACACATTTCAGCTACAGTGTGAACACAGCAGTGTGACATGGATGACAAGCATTCAAAGCCTGGTGGACACAATGGACAAACACTGGCATAAAAACCACAAGGCTGGTTCACATGGCCAGACAAAGAGCAACTGCACTACAGACAAGACAGTTAGAAAAGTATTAAACTGGTGTAAGCAGAATGAGACTTACACTATTCGTCTGTATACCCAAGTTCACCAAACTGGGATATTTTCAAATTCGTAAGGATAACAACAGTTATTAATTCCCAGTCTATACTCGAACAAACTCCACTTGACTACATTAGAAATAACATTGCACCAACAATCAGCTTTCTAATTACATGCTGTGAATATCTTATTCTCCCTTCCCAATGAATGAATCAGTCTCTTTTCATATCTATCAGGTCTATCATTTGACTATCAGGTCAAATTCCATGGAAACTAAAGACTTTTTGGACAAGGGACAATGTCTTCTTTCTCTCTGCTAGGCCCCAGATGCATGTAGGGAGCTACATGCACCCCTCTTTTGAAGCACACTTCATGAATATGAGAAGTATCAGCCACATGCCATAAAGATGAAGTATAAGTGACAGAAAAGTCCAACTCCTTTCAGGAAAAAACCTCTGGATTTCAGAAGTAAATTAGAACAAAAACATTCATAAAAGTGGAGGAAAAAACCAAACACCCAATGCTCTGGTCACTGACATTAAATAAGGATGAAAAGGTCAGTTGCTGAAGAGGGGGAAAATCAAACTTGGGCTAATTGATGACAGCTCAGCCTGGAAAATGGAAGGAAACACTCCACTTTGATGGGGAAAAACAGAGTATTCAGATGATGTTAAAGAAAGGTAGTTGGTACTTCTTTTCAACTGTGTGCCAGTCTGCTGACCCTCTACAGTCAGTATCTGGCATATCATGTCATATGAGAGGGACTACCAGCTCATTATAGCCAAAGCACGGGTCATCTGGTAGGACTCTCCAAATGCAATCCAGGGACCAACTCCTGCTGCATCAATGGTCTAAACGCTTTGCTGGGGAAACACTGTTCTGTCTCATGTAAAAGACTCCAGGGAGCTGTGTGGGAGGCTGACCTAGAAGAGTTATAGGATCTTGCAAGACTTCCCTGCCACTCAGACCAGTTCTGTTCACTGTGGCAAAATCAAACATGCAGAGCAGCTTGAATTAATTATCTCAAAGAAGAAAGACTGGGGCTAAGAGGGTCCCCAGGAGAAAAGCCAGTATTTAAAACAAAACCCTTTGAAGATGTCAAAGTGCTTCTGATTTATTTATTATGTTCCAGAAGCCTCCTCCTCCTCCTGTCTAAAGAAGCAGTAGCTTCAGTTCTTAATTCTCACTAATAAGCATGTTACTTAGATTGTCAGTGGCCACATCAAGGAAATGGCTTTGAAGCTGGCAGGCAGAGCATCTTCATCTCTCAGGCGATGCTGTTCAGCAACTGGCATTTCCAACCACTATTTAAGCACTGGAAATGCAATGGGCCATATCGCTTACGAGCTGCACTCCCTCCTTTGAAATGATGGTCTGTCTCCCAGATACCCTCAGAGCATAAGCTCCCAAGCTTTTGTCAGTGCACTTCTCCATCCTGGAGATGCAGGAGAACGACAGTGGAGAGGGTTTTTTATGCATGCATTATGCAGAGAGACAATATTTCATCACCTTCATGACAATCAACTCATTTAACTTGGTAAATCTAAAGCTATGGTCAATGGCTGTGCTCTGCAGTACCAAGTCCCGGTCTCTTTGTTAGAGGAGAGAGTGTGAGGAAGTAGCCAGAGGTCTGAGAATTTGCTGGACACTTCCTGCTGTTAAAGACAGCAAGGAGCCTCTAAGGAAGGCTGCACAACACATATGTGACAGAGGAGCGTCTCAACAGAAGCAGGTGCACTCTGGTGCTGGGTTACTGACTTCATTTGGCCCAGGAGTCTGCACTCCAGAAATGTTGAGAAGTCTTTAAATCCAACACAATCGTTTATGAGGAGACTGACTGCAGCTGGCTGTTCCCCCACATAGCCAGCAACATATCTCCATCTCTTCCCTGAAATATCTGGCAAGGAGAGAATCCTAGCCATGGACTATAACCCAGACAAGCAAGACCAAAATTGAGGACAAAATTTGAAAGTCTGAACTGCAGCTCAAAATAGTTCATCAGGTAGCTGATATTTCAAGGGATTCTTTATTCGTTCTTTTTTGTCCAAATTAGACTTTAAGCCCTCAGGGGCGCAGACTTATTTACAAAGTTAGTAGTCAGCACTCAGTGAATAATGAAAATCAAGGAGAAACTTTGGAAATGACTGAAGAAAAATGCCTACACTTGAGGGACTCTGGTAAAGGGTGTAGTGGTCTTTCAGGGTTCAAGTGGGTTTGGCTGGCAGGAAAGCCTTGCTACTGTGCCAATGGGGAAACTTTATGATCTACTGATTGTGGTTAAAATCTCAGAAACCCAGACTAGACAGGATGTCCCCAGGACAAACTCTAGACCAGGCATGTTGAAAGGACTTTTACGGTTCTCTGCTAGCATTAAAGGCTAACTGACACAATCTGTCTTAAGGCCAGGCTGGCTCAAATGAGTCTTCAGGGACTTGGTGTGTTTACTGATACATGGAGGCAAAAATAAGCGGTACATACGAAAAAGGCAAGATCTGCACTCGCACACGATCTTTTAACAACAGGGGTACAGACTTGCGAGCCCCACGTCCATTAGCATAGGTCCATGCAACATGAGCACCCACACCACATAAAACTGCATATGAGCCGTGAACTACTCAGCTCCCACCACTCAAATGTGGGCAGCAAGATCCTCATGTTTTTATCACAAAAGTCAGTGCTCAGGTATGGATCTTGAAATCATGGCATGAAACCAGAAAAATCCCTTCATTTTCTGCCTTCTGCAATTTCAAGAGTCAGAAAGCCAAAAAGCATCTCTGAAGATCAAAGGTATCTCTGTAGATTAAAATCTTCAATCTGCTTGGCTATAACCCTTTGAAATAAAAACACCCAAGAAATCTCACACACACAGCCTGGTTCTTTTTTGGGTATGACTTCTGCATTTGTGTGGCACCTGTAACAGAAAAATGGAGCGCTCCGGTGTCAATTGAATAAAACCTATATTGTTGTAGCCTCTGTTCTTTTGCTCTGACATTTCCTGATCTTACTCCCAGTGTTTGTTATCAGTGCATAGCAACAGCTCCTGGATGAGTGGAGTGCACCGTGCTGTGAGATCATCTCAGTCATGCAGCACTGAGACTACAACTACAACTACTCTCTTTCCAAGAGTGCCAATAATTACACAGGTCCTGGCTGTATCAGTGAATGCTGTGGCTACTCCCGCCGCTACTTTATTTAATTCCTTTCCTAAGCAAATTTGCAACAAAACTGTTGGGGGTGTGCAGACTGGAGGAGGAACAATGTCAGTAGGTTTGCATGTGACATTCATGCTTTGCAAGGACTCAATCAACCGGAGCCAGAAGACAGCCTGCAGAGTTCACCTTTCTAACTGGCAGAGACCAAGGAGAACAATGGGAAGCGCAGACCAGAAAAAGGACAAGCGAGAGCAACAGTTGGAAGGAAAGAGAAAGATGGTTTAGAAATATGACAAGTCTTATTAGAATTGTTCAACTAGGATAGCTTGTAACAGAATAATAGCAATGTGTAAGTAAATCTCTAGCCAGCCAAGAGTAGGAGTGAGGTCATCCCCACCTGAGCCTGGGTGCCTCTGACAGAGATCTCGTTTCTCTCCAACACCTGCTCCCAAAGCCGGCTTGTCTGTCTCTACGCCACACGCACAACAGTGCAGCAGGCCCCTGAATGGGGCCTCTAGCTTACAACAGCCTTGTGGATTAAATTCCTTGACACAAACATCATAACATGTGTAGATATGCTGAAGTTTCCTTTCACGCACCACCACAAATTCCTGCTCAGATCAGCTGGAACCCTATGAAATACACACCGGCGCACGGGACTGGTGCTTGTGTACCTCCCTGAAAGGAAGCGGCAGATATGTCCCTGCTGCAGGGTTAGCATTCTTTTTCAGTCTGGCATTGGAGGCCAAGCAACTGTATTCTGTGGAGCCCCAAAGGCCCACTGATGAGCTAGAGGGGAAAGTGCGCTCAACTTTTAGTTTTAATTGAACAAACATAGCTTTAACTGCAGTTCAACTCAGATAGCAGCACATAGGAGCCAGGGAAGAATTGAGAGAATCAGCCAAGTGGATGCATTAGCAGATGGATAACACTTCTCTTTTTCATTTTCTTTCATATAATTTTCATGAGACTCTGATGCTAAAGAAAGATAACAGAATGACAAATAGAAAATTAGAACCTTTTCATTATTTAGGCCATGAACAACATAGGCAGCAGCTAATATCCCAATTGTGTGTCTGGATCCTGTTTCCAAATCTCATACCTAGGTCCATGAAAAAAGTTAAATTTCCATTCCGCCTCTGATGAGATGGCTAGAAATGACAGCATTTATTCAGTAACCTTGCTGTGATTATACACATGTGTGTGTGCATGTACACTCCTACTGAGATCTGAACTGACCCCCCACCCCAACAGATGCATATAACTTATTACATTTTCACTATCAGATAGTTAATAATCAACTGCCTGGGCTGGACTGGAACCAGCAAGCACTATCAGTAAAAAATTCTATATCACATTATCAGTGCCCTGAGCCATCTATCTGCTTTAGGCCTTGTCTAGATTAAAATAAAATTTCAAACAGATTAGCTACCATGTTCTTAGGTAACGTACTTTAAAACACTGGCAATCCTTCAGAGGTTAGTACCTCTTAAATGTGATCAACCATTGGAAGCTGGGGTGAGCGGGAATACATTTTAAAGATGGTAAACAGTATTTGAAACAGAGTTTAAAATCATTGTCTAACATTCTTTTATATGCAACTCATCTTCTGAACGTAGAGCCAGCAGTGGCATTCTACACGGGTATTTCAGTCCATGTATACCTTAAATGTACGCTCTTTCTCTTTGCTAGAATAACATCCTGTTCTTAACCTCAAAGCATGGTTATCTCTTTTCCCCAAAATCTTAAAAGCTGAAGGTCCCTGCCCATATCTTTAACCACAGATCTAGTTCCCAAGTCACAGAATCACAGAATCACTTGGGTTGGAAGAGACCTTCAAGATCATCGAGTCCAACCATAAACTTACACTGCAAAACCACGCCTAAACCATGTCCCTCAGCACCACGTCTACCCGTCTTTTAAATACCCCCAGGGATGGTGATTCTACCCCTTCCCTGGGCAGCCTGTTCCAATGCCTGATAAACCCTTTCTGTAAAGAAGTTTTCCTAATATCCAACCTAAACCTCCCCTGGCGCAACTTGAGGCCACTTCCTCTTGTTCTGTCGCTTGTTACTTGGGAGAAGAGATTGACCCGCACCTCGCTACAACCTCCTCTCAGAGTACACGTATGTAGGACTGATCTTGCCTTAAAAGAGAGGATGAGTACCCACCTTGCTGCTTTCTGAGTGAGTTCCACTGGGAAGTCAGGGCAGAGTAGCTGTAGCAGGCAGTGGTATTCCTTTGCTGTCAGCAGATCTGCAGGAAGAGAGAGGTGAGAACATCATAATTCTTTTACAGGCTGTTCCCTCCCATTGCTTCCTCTCTAGGAAAAAAAAATCATATTCCCTTCTACTCTCAATTCAAGTAGACAGGGCACTAATGACAATGTAACTGCTCCCTAGACCCGCAGAGCTGGGCTTTTCAGATGGAGTTTCCAGCAAAGACAATCAGAAAGAGGCCTGATAAAGGGAAAATCCTATTGAAAAGACTCCTTGCAGAGAAACTGGTAACAGGTAGTGTTTCAGTGTGAAAAAGAGGTAACCAAAACAGGGCAGTTTCAAGTGAGAACACAGTTTGGTTGGACTTGAACCTAACCATGTGGAAAAAGGAATCATTTCAAAGTTGCTTAAATTTGCTGAAATCCACTGGCATGGTGACATTCACCGCAATATGCCTGAAAACCATCCACAGAACATCTGGCAGCAGTAACAAAGGCAAACAAGGTTTTTGGGTTGTGTATGTCAGGCTACAGAGTATAAACCACAGACATTATTACTTTGGCATTTGGTAAGGCAGCTGGATGGTCTCTTTCGGAATAATGTGTACAAATCTGGTCACTGTATTATAGGAAGCACAGAACGAAGATCCAAAAAACACAAGAAAACCAATCAAATGATTCATGTTTTAGAGAGCAGCTTTGTGAAACACTGGTCAAGAAAGGCCTCTGTGGTTCAGCAGGAGGAGTCTAAAAGAGTTGACTCTTAGGGAAGCTTATAGGATCCCAAGGGAATGGAAACATACTGATGTCAAAAAGCCCTACATGATTGTATGTTCATAGTCCAAAATGCTGTGGACTGGAGTTAAGGAGAAGACTAGCTGAAGAGCAGCAATTTTGCAGTACTTCTATATACAGAAGAATGCAAAGTATGGAAGAAAGAGCCAGGGGTAGAAGTAGAGCCAAGCAGTAGTCAGGGAGGGGATCCAAAGGGCACAGGCATTAGGCCTGAGGTAGAGAGCATGAGTTTTTTTGCCATGGACACATCTTAGCCTTCCTTAGGCTTCCATCCAAATTATCAATAATGTCCCAAATGATAGCCTTTTCTCCATATCTCCACAACTTCTCAAGGCCTGGAATTTCAACAAAAGCGAGAGAAAGTGAAAATGCAACCCCTTTGTCAGATGTTTCAAGAGGCAGGTATGCAGAATCAAAGGGATCATTGTGACATCCAACCCAGCCAAATTAGTGTTTTCACTGCTCACTAAAGAAATACTGCAGGAGCACTGCAACCAAAACCAAGATAGAGATTTTTCCTTTACCTATATTATTAGCCAGGGAAGCAGAGGAAAGGGAGGAGAGGGCTACTATTGTTCTCTTCCATTCAGGAAACCCTACAGCTGAAAAACATTGTTGTCAGACTCCTTGACATCCATTATAAGACACTCTCTAGATTACTACGATTTGCACTGCTCTTGGGAGGACATTATATCTAAATGAAGCACCTTAGGTTTAGGATCATGAAAAAGTGATTTTGCTCTGTCTGGAAAAGCCAACTCTGCAGTGAGAAATCTGCTATAACACAAGGAAGTCTCAGCCTGTGAAGAAGTACAATACCATTGCAGGGATTTTTGCAACTTATTCTACTGTAGAGATAAATACATCAGAATCTCTCTTCTTCCAAAACTTGGATGCTGAGCTGAATTAAATTTCTGTGACTGCACTGAAATTACAGATGTCTGGGAGAATATGGAGGGCACCGTAACTTTTTTGGTATTGTCATTTCTTACTAAAACACAAATCAGAGGCTGTTCTCTATTGCTACCGTAGGGATACCGAGGGATACTACCGTAGTCCCTCAGTCAGTGTATATCTGAGCTTGGGTTAATGATGGTACCCAGTGGAATGGTGGATTTTCTCTCGCAATGTTAGCTAATCAGTTCCTTGAATGTCATCAAGGAAAATATAACCAAGTTTTATGTATAACTGCAAAAAGATATTGTTGAAAAAGCCCCAGTTATCATGAGCAGGAAGATGCATATTTTAAACTGAATTTTCAGCTCATTATTTCTCTTTCATGACATGACATAGAGGAAAGAAAATTTTCTTCTCTGTTATTTTGTTAGATCAACAGGCACTTATAGCAATAGAGATTTTGGTCCTAAGTTCTTAAAAAACTATCTGACCATGTAAGGTACATGCACATTTCATAAAATCATCTTCAACAGGCATAGGAAGCAGGTTACAGGAAAACAGGGAAGTTGAGCATAAAAGGGGTCTTTTGAAACAGACACTTTCTCATAATTGAAGAGGATAGTATAGACCTCTCTATACCACTCTTCAAGGCTTTCTAAATCTAGCTTTGAATAATGCTGGGCATTAAACTTCCTATCTTTGCCTAAAAAGTCCACATGTTGGTCTGAAGGAGTCACACCATTTGAAAGCTTTATAGCAAGCAATACTCAATTTAGATTTTTTGTTTGCTTAAGTCCAGATTCCTATTTAAGCATCATTATACCTCTTGCTCTCCATTATTTTTTCCTTTCATTAGTCAACAGGTTGTTTTAATAACCCTTTCTTCATGCCGTGTCTTATTCAATCTATTTAAGTGATAACTATATTTATTTAAAGTTAAATCTGTTTAAGTTTATCTTATCCTCTACATCCCTCCCTACCTAGGCCAGTCATATCTGTTGCTCTGCTTTGATGCCCTTCAGATTTTCACAGTGTGGTGTCCAGCAGTGTACAAAGCACCCCTCATGCATTCCCAACAGACAGGCTCCAGGAGGATAATCTGCCCACTTTTATCAGCAAAGCCTCTTTTCATTAATTCTGAATCTTAGCCTCCCCTTTTCTCCCCTGAAGGTGAAGGAGTTTAAGGTTTTTTTGAAGGATGAGGTTTCCTGAGAAAGTTGCATGTTGTTCGCAGTCCCTGTCAGGTTGGTAGACAAAGGCAGCTTGAGAGGCTAACGGGGCCCTAAGCAAGCATTAGTTTTGAAGCACAAATAGAGATCTCTCACTTGCTGGAAACAACATACTTTTAATACTTATAATAATTTAAGCTGTCTTTTTCTCCTCCCTCTTCATACCAAGTCACAGCATCATCCTTACTCCTCTGTCAAAAAACAACAAAACCACATACAGCAGAAGTCTGCTCGAAAAGACTTTGGGAAAGGGTATCAGAGAGCCTCTTCAGCCAGCACATCAGAGGGTGAGGTTCATTGCCAATGAAAGTGGAATTAATTACAGTTTCAGTCTTTGAGCAAGTGGTCTGTTCAGATGGGAACTGTATACAAAGCTGAAGTGATGCAGAGAAGTTCCTTCTCTAAAGAAAGAAGCCCTGATGCCCTGGAAAGATGGCACCAAATTACTCGCTGAAGTGTGCAGGCGGACTCTTCCGGTGTAACAAAAGTCAGCCCGTAGACACCCCAGGCGCCTGACCAATAAATCATATCAATTTCTCAGACTACAGACGGGTACCTATTACACGGGAAGGGGGATCACCGCAGGCCTGAGGAGGTGTCTACAGTTTGCTGTGACGACGGTTTTCCTATTCCCCACAGCAAGGTCAGTGAAGACCATGCAGAAAATTACATTTGCCCATGCACCATGTTGTCTGCCAAGAGCTGCTTGGAATAAACAAGGGTAGTTTTGGTGCATGACCACATTGCTCCTTCCTGTCTCCAGGCCACAGCTGAGTAAATAGTGTTCAACGCTGCATGATGAAGAAAGAAAGAAAAGAAGGAAGGTACCAGTCAGAATGAGTGAAAACCGGAATCCACAACTGCTACTTTGGTTGCCACCACAAATTACTGTATCTCAAGTTCCCGTAACAAATGAAGCAAATCACGGAGAGTTTAAATCTGACCCCGCAGCACAGGGCAGTGAGCTATATGCACTCTACCATGCTCTCGCAGTGGAACAACCTTGGTCATACCACGTGCTTAAGGATGGAGAGAGACTGATTACAACCTGCACCTAAAACCATGTTCATTCACAGCTGAAAACACCACTTTGCTCTTCTACTGCAAAGCAGCTAGTGACAAATTCCAAAGTGATTTTAAAACAGCCGTACACTAAGAAGCAGATGGGGGGCCTAATAGAGTAAGTACAGGAAAGTAAATCGGGACGGCTAGAGTTGCACAAGAAGTACCTTAACTGCCCAGCCATCATTTTTGCTGTACTGGTCTTCAAACTCCTGTCCAGCCTGTACTGCTGCTGCTACCATGCCTCTAGTGAAACCCTGACTCTTCCCTACAGATCTGTCTGTGAGTAGTTTATTGTCTTTTAGTGCCGGAGGCAGACTCTTCCTCATGTTTCAGAGGCATAGTGGAGATGGAAGTTTGTCCACGTGGTACAGTCTTAGAAAACAAACACCACTTTCTGGATAAAAATGTCCTACCTTTGAGAAACATGAAGGCAGCTGCTTCGTATTTCCCTGGCTTTTAAAACACATTCTGTTTTTACTAGCTTCATTCCCGGGTTGTACGTGGCTAACAGACGGCACCTGACCCAAAGTGATGCAGACTCTAGGAATGCGAAATGATGCATTTATGCTGCTGCTGGTGTCATGAGTGAAGTGTCATTCACTTATTGGCCAGTCAAGCCTAAACCATGACATGTAGACACATCTAACCTATCTTTAAACTAGTTATCTTTCACACTGATAGAACCCTAGCCACAGAAGCCTGGAGTTCAGCGAAGGCTATAAAATCTGACCAGGATGCAAATGAATATTTAGGACTTAGCCTGAATTGCAGTCATTGCTGCTGTATCTAGGCTGCTTTTGGCATGAGAAGTAGCTCTCTGCAATGCCGTCACAACACTGTGACAACTATAAATATGCCCAAGGCAATGGGAGAATATTTACTGCAGTGGGTGTATGAAATCTGCTCCAAAAAGTCGCATTAGTAATTTCCCAGAAACATAAGGATCACCTTGATGAATATATATTAAAGTTGCTTATTCCCATAAACCTTTCTGTACAACCACTACCCAAGCAGACTGGAGCCCTGGGCAATGTAGCCTTCCCCTGTGGATTATGGTAGGACACACAATTTCCACAGGTTGCTTTTCTACCACAGTCATGAAGTCATTCAAGAGTCATAAAGTCATAGAGCTGTAAATCAGTCTCCTGGAAATAGAGAACAGCCAAATGTTGGGAGAGTCTTTCCTGGCCTTTCGTTTTTTAACGTTTCTCGTATAAGTAATTATCACATCCTTAGGATTCTCTCTATATCCGTGCAAGTTTGCAGCCTTTTAGAAAAGAATAAAAACAAACAAAAGCCGCTAAAAATGAAAGTTTAGGTGTTCTTGTGCTGCCCATAGGAGCTGTGATTTTAAAAAAACCCTGACTATAAACATGCATATTGATAATACTGCAAATTCACAACTCACATCTGGCTAATAAGCTATGCTTTGCACATGCCTTGTTCACAAATACCTATAGCCTAATTTCCTCCATATACCTAGTGCTAATAACAAACAGAAACCCAAGAATTCTAGGAAAATTAATCCATGCGTAGGATCTAAACAGTGATATACAGCTGTGTAAAACCCCCATTTCTTCCTCATAACACATTCTACTCTAAAAAAAAAGTTTGATTCCTTTTAAATTAACTTTTTATAGAATTTTGCGTTGAGAGATTGTATGATCTATTATGAAAAAGATCTGTTCCTGTTACTTGAAAGAATGGTTGTTTAAATAAGAATTTGAAACAAAATAAAAACATTCAAGGGCTGTTTCTTTGAGTCATTTGCTTTTTCCACTGACAAGAAGAGATACAAAATAAACAGAAACCAGATCCAGAATGTGTATTTGTCTAATTTTAAAGATTGATTTTCCTTATTTTTCAAACAAAGAGCAAAACAGTAGGTCATATAATTATCCCTATAATGTGAGATGTAAGGTTAAATAAAGATAAACTAAATGATAAAGTATAAGCGTTCACACACTTTCCCCTTAAGTTGTATAAACATGTTCATGTAAGACATGTACAGAAGGATTCATTCTAATCTTGAAGTGTACAGACAGCTCCCAAAATCATTAGAAAATATTCCTATGAGTGTAGGAAAATCAGAAGAAAACTGAGAGACCCACTTGTTATTCTTAAGCAACAGGAAAATGCACTAGAAGCCAAAGATTTCTACCAGGTTAGCTCAAAACCAACTTCATTTTTTAACGCCAGGTTTTCTAGTGAATAGTTTAAAGAGGGTAATGGTCAAATCTGTTTCATGGATCAACATAAGGATCTGCACTTTACAAGGAATCTCGGACATAAGTAGCTTTAAAAGACTATGTGGCTTTGTACAAACGTCTGGCTCAATCTCATCAGACACCAATAATAAAAAAAAAAAGTCTCAGTTTTAATAACTGAATGCATTTCCTCTGCCTTCCTGATGGCAAAGTTCAACAAGCAGCTAAGCCAATTTAAAACCTTACTCCTGCTGAAAGGGGCAGCTCTCAATCCTCTCTCTCTCTCCTTTCCTCTCACTTGCTGCTGGCCACATGGTTCTGAACCACCCCTTGTACCAGCTCTGGCCCCCAGCAGTCCCCTTACTGAGAAAATGCAACTTTTTTCCTGGGCTAGCAGATTGAACTGACTCTCAGAAAGATCTGATGAAAGCTCATTGAAAGCAAGTTGTGGAAGAGCAAAGGCAGGTGCAGGGAAGGAAGAAGATAGAAAAGGAGAGCAGAACCTTCCCTCCTCAGCAGAGATAAACTGTGAGACAGTCTCAGGTAATTCCCTGCTTAAGATGTTTTAATTCTTTAACTCCAGGATGTATGCAAGGCATTGTCATAGGATTAATGATCCTCCTAATTAAAAGTAGGTTCAGCTTTACTACCTGTACTTGTACCATACCTGCTAAGACGGTTTGCAACTACTCTGTTATCAGACACACTCTTAAGACAGAACTTTTGGAATCCTTACTATCCAAGCAGGCAGGTGAGTTCAGGATATGCACAAACCCCATCTATTCTTTCCACTGGTACCTTTTATGTTCTCCCGGAAGGGATCCCAGGGCATCCTCAGGAAAGGACTTTTTGTTTGGCATGACAGCAAAAGCAGACAAACTGAAGAATGCACAGAGTTGCTAGAGTTTGGCTCTGTGGAGGGGTTCTTCCAGGAGGGTACCTGCAGCACTGGCTGCCCCCTGGATTGCCTCTCCTGACATAAGAGAATACTAGCAAAATCCCACCAGACATAGGGGTGCTGCTGCAGGCAAGTAGTCTTCCCAAACAACATGTTTTGCACTTCACAAAAGGAGCATGGCTGCAAACAGCAGACTTAGACAGGTGACTCCTGCTGACACCAGGTAGAAAGACCCAGCTTACAATGTGGAAAAGCAAAGGGTGACAGAGATTTAGTGAGATTTTCCTGGAACAACCTGTGTCAGACTCAGGACAAATATAGTGAAGAGCTAAGCAGACTGACCTAAAAAGATTTGTTGGGGGAGTGATGCAAGAGAGAACAGTTAGAGGGGATTAGCACTGTAGTTGAGCAGAAAGCTAGTTTTGAGGCACTCCTGTAAGAAGAAAAAGATTCAGCTGCAGCTGATGTGAAGAATGAACTAGTTCGTTCTGGAGGGAATCTGGACATATGAGCCGTTCATATGAACAGAAAATTCACTGAAAAACGGGCTTATTATGGGCAAAGCTCCAGTAGCACCATATTTTGAACGAGCTAAAGGTTTTTTAAAGAGTAAAATCCCCTAGATGGTGTGATTGTTTTCCTGCCCTTTGATCTGGAGTCCTTTTATCAATAAACCACTTGCCAGATTAACAAAAACAAAAAAATGAATTTATACAGAACTGCTCCAATTCTATCTCCAAAATCCAGAATCTTGCTGTTTATACAAACTTTAATCATTTTCTAGTCCCTTTCAAATTCCCCGTAATTATCCTTCAGTATCAAACGTTTCATGTGGCAGCATTACTTCAGCTTTGAGTGAACGTTACTCAGGGCAGGATGAGGTGTGCCAAAGGTACAGCCCAAGGCCATCATCTGGTGAGCTTATGTGCCTAGCATGGCACATCCACAAAGTGAAAAATTTAAACTTTCATTAGAAACATAAAAAAAAAGTTCCTAACTCTCACAGTTGTGAAGAAAACATTCCAATAGTGGAAGGGTTTAACTGATGCACTGTGGTATTCCTGAATCCAAAGACAGCCTGAAACATGACTGAAGTTTGAATTTTCTACCTAGTTTGGGAACCTTAACAATATACCTAAATGCAACACTAAAGACAATGTTAACTCCTTAATTTCTGTTTTAACTACAGGATGGGACTTTGAATGAAGTTGGAGTTTAAAGAATTCAGTGTTCCTGAAGTACAAGAACAGCAAACAATAAGAAAGGAGATGCAGCCACAACTTTTGTCAGTATTTCCAGAAGTAGAAAAAGAAGACAGAAGATGACAAACAAAAGAGCCTGGTTTAAATTTGCCAGTACGTTATTGACTACAGCAACCACACAGCAGCTTAAACTTTACTACATGGACACCCAATTTTCTCCATGCAGCAAAGATAATTCTGTGCATATTCTGAAGCACATATAATGCTGAAGATATGCTCAACTCACTGAGTATGATCCAAAAGGACACTTAGCCATTTCTGAAGGACATAGGCCTGAAGCAAGCAAAGAGGCTAGTTTTGTGGACTACAGTATGAAAATGACAGATTTCCCCTCATGTTTCAGAGGCATTAAAAAGCCAAGTACGAAATGTTAAGAATGTCTTAACATCTGAAGTTAAGCGTGATTATAAATACACTGTATTTATGGGTGTTCTTGGGTAACTGAGCCTGTGGAGCAGCAGAGATCACCCCTGGTAATCTTTGGCCTGTTGGTAGCTACAAGGGAAATGACATCAGACAATAAGAGGCGCTTTAAGCTACCAAATGTAGGTATAGCAAAACCAAACCACAACAACACAACAGAAGACTGGTTCTTAAGACAGATAAACTAAAAATAAGGTACAATTTCAGAGTGAAAGTAATTTACAACTGAAATGTGACATTTGACAGTCTTTGTATGTGTCAACTATGAAACTATTTTTTCCTTTCACTATAATGTCAGTGAAGATGTAACTAGCTGATCTTCCAAGCAATAGATGAACTAATGGATTTAGACTGCTTCTACTTTGTTCAACAGTTGATTTTTCCTCACTTTGAGGAGTCTTCAGTCACTCATTGAGAGAATAATCAATCCAATGCCAGAACTAATTGGTCTTGTAAACAATAAGGAGAAAACATTCCCGTTGGAGTTCTGGCCATCTGGGGGGCAGACTGCTCAACCACTTGAAACGGGACCCACAGCAATCTTAATTGTGAAGTACAGGAATGCCGGCAACACTTCACTGAAGGGGACCATTAACATTTCCCCAAGCTCTCAAACAGCAGCAGTAATCTTTAGGCAAGATGTGGATCAGTCTCTATTCAAGAAAACAAGTTGTCATTAAGCTTAAGATCTTCAAAACAACTAAAGAATTCATAGCTACGCATCACGAGATGGGCAGAGTAAGTGGGCAGGTGGTATGCAGCTGCATCTCATGCAGTACAGGACCTTACATACAACCCTCCCCTCCCTCAGATATGTACTTGGTCTACTGACAATAATGGGACTATGGCCAGGGAGAGGCACAGAGTCTTCAGTTACTGTTTGGTATTTCCTTTCTGCTTTAGGAGCCTCAAGAAATACAGCTAAGCTGGCAGACAGCTCATCTGCATCATGCACACAGGGGTCAGGGAGCAGAAGAAAGCTATGACATTGGCCTAAAAAGAAAAGGAGGTAGAGGTTAAGGAGGACATACAATGAACTATGGAAACACTGCAGATTGCTGTAGCAATCTCAAATCAAAGATCTCCTTGACTTCCAGTCCCTTTCTAGCCCAACCTTTCCAGGAAACACCAATGAAAGGTTCCAGTGAACCAGTTTCAATACGAACAGGTATTTTCAAATACCTTGAATCTCCCAAGTGTTTCAGACTGCAATGTAGCATGTAAAAGCATGAAGTGTAACAGTCAACAATTTTGTCAGAACAACGAATGAAATGGAAATGTTTCGGACTTCTCTCTTTTAACGACTAGTTCAGAAGAGGCTTTCAAGGAACAGTGCAATTGCTACAAACACCCCATGGAAGAGAGACAAAACATTTCAGCATAATTTAGATCACAATCAAGGACAGCCTTAGGTGTCTCTCCCTGCCCCTGCTCCGCATTGACTCTCAAATAATCCACGGCAAAGCTTTGAACAGTTAACTGCACCTTCAACAACAGCTGTTGTCACAGCAGGCACTTCGATACTGCTTCTCTGAAACATGTCCATCATGAGCCTAACCATGAAAGAGACAAGTTCAGGCTTATGGAGAATCCCACATGCCACCATGAGTGATACCAGTATGCAATTACACAAAGCAGTCAACTCACTGTGGTTGAAACTCAAGAAGCTGGTTGTGATCCACAAAGCACTGAATGGTCTAGCACATCTTTCTCTGTGTACTTGTGTTCACCTGGAACAATTTGACTACATGACTTAAACATGAATCTCTCAAGAGTTGAAAGCCATTCATAGTCCTGGCCATTCTTCGACTTTACTGCGTAGTATATTTATATAGAGGTTTATATACAGGCTATACAGTATAATCCCAAGCACCCAGACTGTTGGCTAGTTTTCTCCAACTTTCTTTCACAAATTATAACGCTGAGAAAAACAGTCTGGAAGGACAGGACATTATTTTTAGGAGCCTCTGAGTCAACAGTTAAAGCCTCTATTCATAAAAATAAGTATTGCAGTATCTGCACCTATGCTTGGGCAGTGTTGTTCAGTCATGTAAAATGCTCTCAAACACACCAATACTGAGTCTCTTTTATGAGTGTAAAAACTTGAGAAGAAAACAAACCTCAAACCAAACAAATCACTAAGAGAACTGGCTGGAAGAAGGTAATCTGGTTAATGACAAGACTGAAGAAGTCATCATTAGTTATTTAGAAGGAAATGCAGTGGAGCATGTAAGCTTCACAGAGAATGTTTGGAACCCATTACAATATCAATGAGCTAGATTAATGATTGTAAATGACCACCACTACAGAACTGGTCTGAATGCAGAACAGAATGAATGCACTAAGAGAAACCTGAAACAACAAGGCATCCAACTACCCTTTTTAAGGGTATGCTTTTGGCTAAGGTTCTGTAATGTCTCTTGATTTTAACTCTTACAATACTCTAGTGATCTGCGTATCCTAACAAATAATAATAATTTTTAAAAAGACTGAAAAGAGAGAGAAGGAAGTAAGTTATTTTTCTCTGTATTTCGCATGAAGAAACATGTTTAATAGGAATTTAACATAGATATTAATTTCTAAAAAATTAATCAGACTTTTTTTTTTAACATTCCTTAAGCTTCAGCCCAGTAAGTTCTAAACTCTTAAGATATCCATTAGTCTTTAAAGTTTCTCATGGACATCATGCATCTTTGTCAAAATTTAACTTAAATGGCATCTATTTTATACCTAAATACACTTCCATGGGCCATCTACCATGAACCACAAGTTAAAAATATTTTGTTGGAGGAAAGTTCAGGCAAATGCCCTAAATTGTCCAGCATTATGCCCTAACACTGATGGTATGCATATATTATGGTAATCAGGGAAGTGTAAGAAACTAGACAAAAGAGCAACTCTTGTTGCAGAAAGAAAAAGGACACTTTCTTGTGGCTGCACAGGGCTTTCTAGAGGGGAAAAAAAAAGCCCATCTACTGGAGGACAAATGTAGAGATAAATCCATACTGTAATCCTGGCTTGTAGAAACTGAAAACAGATAGAGTTCAGTTGTTTAATCTTTTTCAGCCTCACAAGGCCAGGCTCTTCAGGATCTTTGAAAGTGTCTTTATGGCAGGAGCAATATAAAGGATTATCACTTAGCTGCTTAGTGGTGGGATGACAGCTTCGCATAGAGAGCAAATGATTTTGACCAGATATGATATGCAAGAGATTTCTCCTAAAGGACGCACGATCAGTATTTCATGGAAACTTCTGGATGGTTTGCTGCTGTGATGTAGGCTACTGAGAAGACAATGCAAAGAAGAAACAAAACACAACCTCTAAAAGATTTAAACTTTTAGATTAAAAAGATCTAAACTAAAAGTAGAACTGTCTTTACTTGGAATAAAGATGGCAGGAATCCTAAAACCCCAAATACAGTTACTGCTGACTAACCCATTTAATGATAACAGTGAGATGAGCCATCCATACTGAGTAACACTGTATTAACCTGTACTAGCAGCTGGGGCCTCAGCTATATTGTTCTAACACAACTGTATTCTTTGTGGTTTCACTTACATTTTTTCATCTCCTATGCAACAATATCCTGACTGTTCAGCAAAAAAAACCCCATCGTGGAAATGCAAGTATGATAAACCCTCAGAGTGGGAGTCAAGATGAAAGCTGCTCTTTAAGCATCTCCAGCCATAGAAGACTTACAAAACACATGTTCCTTTTATTTGCTGCAACATTTGCCCTTCTTTTCCTATTCGACGTTGAGACTTATGGAACAAGTCTGAAAATCAGATGGTGCAAATCATATAGCAATATAGCTTTAAGAAGTACTTAAATGTAATGTATTTCAGCATATGTTCTTGACTCAAAGGAAATGTGCTGGATCTTTCAAAGCAGAGCTTAAAAGCTGAGGTCCTATTTGCTCCACGCAATTACAAACGTTTCTTAATGCTGCCCTGTTGGGAAAAAATTTGCTTCCTGGTGTTTCTGGCAAAGGAACTGTATCTAAACTCACTACATCAGATGTAGCTGCATTTTAGTAGTACTCTATGTGAAGTGGATGGTAAAAAAAGGGATATTATACAAATGTATTAATTCATATTCCTCTCACTTTCATGCCACTTTTAAAGGTAACATCCATCCTTCCAGTTGTCTTTCACACGAGTTATCTCCTGTCTGGATCTGTTTCAGGCATTGCTGTTCCAAGTCCCCACCTACACATAGTAAGGGCTCTGAAACTAGCAGTGCTAGCTCTCTTAAGTGATTCATGATTAAATAAAATTATTGACATACAGGGGATCCCAAAGGAAAGAGAAAATAGCCCACCTCCAAAGAAAGCTCTGAAATGTTCAGCAGACAAATACAAGAAGCAGCTCCTCAGTTATTAGGGAAATACAGAAGTGACTCTCTGGACTTGAGAACCTGGTTCCATGTGCCAAAACAAGATCTTACTTACCAGCTCTTGGAATCTGAAACTCTGACAGGAAGAACAGGGGCCTTAAGGATCCATGCTAGTGGGTAACAAACAATGCTGAAGTTTAAGGTTTCTAAATCTTCTCCACTAAATGGGATATGTTTGGAAAATCACTTTACATGACATGTTTATCAAGGGTAAAAACAAATCTTCTCACTATTTACTTTTGCCCTTTCCTTTTAGGAGGATGTTTTCTGGGGTTTGGTAAAGAACAAACACATGAGAGCTGTAAAGGGAAATAGACTGAGAGCCTTTATGTGTACATCTCATTTTCACTTCCAGCTTTGTATACACAGCTGTGACCAGAACAGACTTTTGCTGAATGAAGGACATGCAGTTCTGCACTCACTTCCACAGCACAAGGAAGATCATCATTACTTGCTTTGCAGTTAATGTTTCAAATAACAAATCAGTCAATTATTTGGGAATATAATGAACTTTTCTTCTGATTCCCTTTTGGTTTTGAACTGTTTCTTTTTCTGTCTATATCACTTTAAAGTCTTTCCATGAATACACTGTAATTTGAAAGCTTTTCAGTGCTGGACAGATTAGATTCTAATTTCAATGTCTGAGTAAAAGTGTTAACTATTATAGGTGTTAAAAGGAAGCAATGAAAACACTTTCTATTACACCTTTTAGGAAACAAAAAGAAAACTACACAACTACTATGAGTCTCTGGTATAGCAGAAATATGCTGAGAGGCAGGAGTGAAGCTTGTGGCTACAATAACATGCCTTTAGATGCTAAATAGAAATAGGGACAAAAGAGTTTCGACTATATAAAACTTATGCTCTGCAAAACAAGTATAATTTGTTCTTAATCTTTCCAGTATTTTAATTTTTGTGAGTGTGAATGCTGCTGGTCAGCAACATAAACAAGATTAGTATTTAGTGATAATGATATATCAGCAAATGGCTATATCTGACTCAAAAATATCCAAAAGCTATAAGGAAAAAAAAAAAAATCATTGAATGAAGGGGTAAAATTAAAGCAGGTAAAATGGTATCTAGAATTAATAGGCAGAAAGATAAAAAAAATTATGATTTTCTAAAAAAAGTGACAACATTCAGCTGAGTCACAGATTTGTCACAGATCAAACAGCACTAGCTGCGCACAGGAAGCCTGGGATTCAGTCACAATTCCTCCCCTGCTAGGGAATACAGGAGAAGAATACAGTGGTGTAATTATTTGTGTCTGAGGCGTTTTACAACAGGTTAAAAGTTGATACGTAATGTTATAAACAGAGATCTGTAATCCTCTTATGAACTTGGCAATCGTGGGCTGCAAGCATTAATGGGAATAGAAAACATGGCATGAATCTAGAGAATAGTTCTAAAAAGACCAAAGATGATACTATTCATGAAAATCTGAGAGAACAGTTACAAGACACTGGTACATTTGCATGTTTCAGGTAGAAAAGATACCACGACTTTCCTAGCAGAGAATGAAGACAAGCAAACAAACCAAAACCTAAAAGGCAAAGCACTGGCACTGTCATTACCCCCAAGGGGGTTAAGATGCCTTGGAGACAGAGGACGGTTACTTGTCAGGGAGCACACAGTGATCAGTGATACAGAGGCAAACTAACATAGAGAAGTGAAATATGGAAGTGGCTGGAGGAACTCTGCATGATCCTCAGGTGGAAGATGACAGTATACCTTATAAACAAGTCTATATATAAGGTTTTCTTTAAACACTTTTCTATAGGGAGGACTTGGAGAACCTAGCAATGGTACCTCAGAGAGAACTGGAGTGCAGGAACTAAATTTCGGTCAGCCAAAGAGACTTCAAATTTGGGCAAAGGGACTGCAAAATCGGGAACCCAGCATGCAGTGAGAAAATCATAATTCTTCTACCCTGCATCAAGACTGAGACTGAAGCACAACACCTACTATTACACAAGGGAAGTTCAGCAGTTCAGCCAGTCTGGTAACTGTGACACTGCTTCCTTCCCACCGTGCACCTGGCGATGCCGGTGCGTGGCACACAACAGAGGTCTTCCCATTTCTTAAGATGATGAATTGCAGTGCTGAATATGCAATTTTGCCTTTCTTGCTCTGAACGTTAGCCAGAGCTGAAGTAGAACCTATAAGGCAAAGCATCATCCTCTTCTCTTAAATTACGTCTCCCAGGCTTTTCACTTTCAAAGCAGAAGGGATTGGGTCAAGAGAGATTCTTCTGTCACAGAAGGGCAAGGGAACCAGAGAACTTAATGTAGTCAGAGAGCCAGAGACATGTTATTGCCCATTCCGTACAGAACATCCACAGGACAGAGTCACGTGTTTAGTCAGCTACCCAACACTAGCTAGATCCTTCAGTTATGGGTCTGGTCTCAAAGCAATGTTGAATATTTTCCTCATGAATTTGGCTGGGTAGATGATCGCTGAAAGCCTAACTGTGCATTATTGCTAACTGAACGGATGAGAAACAAATGAACAGAATCCCCAATGAAGAGATCTAAGAGCACTGGGAAGCAGACAGCCACTAGTGTTCTAAACAAAACGTCTCTTTATTAAACTGGTGGACATTTAAATTTTTAAACTATAAGGACATATGTGTTTCTATTTCTAGGGTTTTCCTTGTCTGTTCCAAGACAGATCATCGTGTGAAACTGGAGCCCATCATGGGCTGTATAGAAGGAAGGTCTTTAAGTGATAGTACATGATACCGCATTTAACAGCGCTCCTTTGCCAGTCTGCATAATGAGTAGGGGATGAAAAGCAATCGTTTTTCTTCATGTACAGCTCAGTGAGGACAGTTCCAAGCCTGCCACACAAAACTTCTTTAATAATGCAATCCAGTGCCTTTGATTTGAGGAACACGCAAAAGAATAAACAACCTATTAATCTAAATTTTCTCATTTGCCTGAAAGTACAAAGCGGCAACGAACAAACCTCTTGGCTACATTAAGTGTACTGAAATGCAAAACTGCTTCTTTTCTCACCCTACAGTTACTCAGGAAAAAGAAGGGGCGAGAAGGAGGAAGGGAGAGAACAGGCAAGGGAAGCAGAAATGTGTTTAATGTAAATTGCTCAGTCAAAACGTAGGGCGCAAAGAATTCTGAGGAAGGCTTTTAAGTATTGCCACACGAAGGCACTTTAATACAAGTGGATATGCTCAGAAGATGAGTGCAAGAGATAGCATTACTTAGTAAAGAGCAAGAATCCTCAGGCTAGCCAGCTCTCAATTGAGCTGGTACTGTCAAGATGAAGGAACCACTGGCAGTAGCTTGATTAATGTTTTCAGTGGTTTTGTTTGTTTTGGGAAGCTTCAATACAAAATACAGGTGAACACCTTGATTAATGTTAGTCTCCTGACTGTCTGCAGTAGCGTGCTTTGCTCTGTTATTCGAATGTACTTGCAGTCAGCAGAGGTGCTTTCATTATCCATCCACAAATTTTAACATCTGAAACAGAATTATTCTAGAAGCGCTGTCAGTCTGACTCAGACTGAGTCTGCTGTGCCTGAGCACTGCGAGTGTGGTTGGAGGATATGTTTAGGCATTTGGCTAAACGGTTTTGGCAAACATTCTTGGTTCCCCTACAGCCTTTTTCACAGCTTGAGAAGGGCAAAGAGATATTAAAGTTGCTTGTCAAAGCAGCTTCACTACATCTATGGTTTGGGTCAAACATGCACAGTTTCAGTCAACTCTTCTCTGTATGTATAGCAAATTATAATGTACATCAGAAAGTTAGGAAAAAGAAAAAAGCTGCTTCCTTGTCTGTGATATAAGTGGGCTTTTGGAAAAAGCAGAAAAAAGATTCTGACAAACTGAGAAAAGGGTAGGACCTATACCACAGAAGATCTCACTGATATCTGTGGGTTAAGCATCCACAATACTCTTTGTACTGACAGTTCAGGAAGAGGGTCAAAATATCATCAACCAAGGTATTTTCAGTAAAACGTTACTTGAGCCAATATACTAGTCATCTTTCAGCTTTGGCTTTCACTCTTCAGCATGCAGTTAAAGCCAGACAAGACAAATTTAGCAAGCTGTTGATAGCTTATGCTACAGTTGTAAACAAGAGATCTGAAGTTACGTATAAATTGTTTTCTGAAAAAGAGACGTTTTATGGTGCTAAGAGCAAGTTTGGCCTGCTAGGACCTTTATATCACCACCAAGAAAAGCTGTAATACAAACACAGATTTTATACTGGGTCATCTGGGTCAACCGACTGAAAAGCACAGTCCTACTCTCCTCCCTACCTTTCATTCCCATCTTCTCCATTAGGCCAGCACAGCCGCCTGTACAGTCCCATTGTGAACAGGACAAGAAACTGATTAAACTGAAAAATAACTTCTTTTTTCCAGGTTATTTTTTTGTTTGGATCAGCTCTGTGCTGTCTTTGCTGTACAGCCAACTGCACCCCCACAGAGAAAAAAATTAAGAGCAGAGAGGAGGCCGAAGACTACTCCTTCCCTCACCAGTGCCACGCTAAAAGTGGTTATCTAGTTACGGGCTCAGTTGTCTTCCTTGGGAAGAAGCAGTCTTGTTGCAAGCCACCTTGTAGAACAGCTGGCCACAGGACTCCCAGTAAAAGTCTCTTCTTATTTCTCCAATGTCTGAAAGCAATGCACCACCTTCCTCAGAATCCAGTCCACAAAATGTCCTTACCTCCACAGCAAAAAAGACAGAGTGACAGGCAATATTTTACAAATGAGAGTACCTGTGATTAGAAAAGGTGAATGAAATCCATAATATTTCTGGTTTAAAAAAAAAAAAGTCAACACTAGTCAAAAAGCAGGAAATTAATCTCTTGGAGAGTAAGTTTAACTATCTCCTGCATCATGCAATTCTAAATCATTAAGGAAATAGCTTATGGTTATTAAAGCTAGAGAATTAAAGGGATAAATCATTCTGAATTTATCTACTGAAGAATCTCTTACAAGAGTAAAATCTTGAACTAAAGTTAGTGAACAAGTGCCAGGCGACTCCAATTACATCCTGCTGTAGCCACCATATGAAGAAATTTAGGGTCATCTTAATTAAGGACAAATGAATCTTTAACCAGTTACTTTAGTACTCAGCAATGGAGTATGAGCCTCTCTTCTGTAGCATTCAGAGGCTGTATTTTAAACCGTTTTATTAAACAACACAGGAACATCCCTTGCTCTGGGCAAAAAAGTCATTAGATGCAGCTAGTTCCACCCTGTCTCTCTTACGCATTTGTATTTGACTTGGAAAGGTGCGTCTCCTTCAAAAGTGCCATGTCTGCCTTAAGGTTTTCCAACCAAGTCAATTTTCTTTCCTAGTAATACGAGTACCTACCCTTTTGAAGTTTTTTGGTTGGTTTGTGGTGTTGGGGTTTTTTTTAAAAGTTACTCGTGATTATCAGGTGGTTGAAAGTGTAATAATTAATTTTAAAATTACCAGATTAGACTTCTCTGAAGAGAGCAAGTTATTAATAGCTGAAGAGTTCAAAATTCTGAAAATCCACCCACACTTGGGCTGACGTGCCAACAGAGGCATATTTTGCCTTTGCTGTCAGCTTCATTGCTATTTACAAGATTTACTATTCAACTTTATGAACAGCAAACAGCATTACAACAAACTGCTCTAACTTGAGTAAATTGAAAGACCTGCTTTTGGATCTTCACAGTTTGAAAATCTGTTTTTTCACTCAATAGAATAAGAATGAGCAGGGGTCAATCCATTTATAGACAATAACTTTAACTTTTAGAAACTCTACAGCATTGTCTAAACACTGGAATTTTCATCTTATGTTACACTTTCCCATTTCAAACTGAAATTTTCTCTGTTTACAACCTCAGATGTTTTGGATGCCATGCAAAGAATATAACAAGGCTTTGTCCAAGCTGTTACCTAATGTCATGCACAGCTTATAAAATGAAGAAAAATTACCTGATACAGAATTTGTTCAGTAGATGGAATATGAATACAGTTAGTATTAATCAATTATTTCAGTTGTGTAAGATTTTGTTTATCTCAAAAAAACCCTAAGGAAAAGCCATTGAAAAACATGACAATAGTACAGCATTATATGTAAGCATATAAGCATTGTAAATGTCAGAACATACTAAAATTAGGAATGTGCAGAAAACTTTATCTACCTCAAGTCTGTGTAAGTTATATAATAATTTCCTCCATTACACAAATACTATTCTCAAGCATTATAATATTGTAGCATTTTTCCTAGTTTCTTCATAACAGCTATCATTCTTGCATACTTCATACAAATCTCATTGTCACAGTGGTGCCAAACATCTTTATTGACAGATTTTTGTATTATAATTTATTCAGATGGAATGTCACATTTTTTCCTTTCCAAAAGGCGTACAGCTACCCAAGATAATAGAAGAGATTAAGTTCTCTACCAAAACACTGACAGTATTTTAACTACCTTTTTGATTTATTTTAACTGGAAGATTGAAGTAAAACTCATCTAGTATTAGCATAGATATCTTTCATAGACTCCTAAGAAGTATAAAAATAAATAATACAATGTAAAAAAGATTCTGCTGACAGCAGTGAATAATAGTGAAGTCAGGAATTTGCAGAAAACTAGAAAGAGAAACAAAATTAAACAGGTTAAAAAAAAAAAAATCAGGGGCCAAGAAGATGAAGATAATGATATGCATATCTGGAGAAAACTGTAGTAATGAAAGTCCTCTTGACATTTTGCTCTACGGGGGGAAAAATAAAGTAGTGTTCAGAAAAAGTGTGTGCTGTATTTAATATAATACGTATCATCCTTCTTTTTCTGCATAATCCAAAACGTTTTCCATTTCAGTGATAATTTGGGAAGATGTCAGTAGTGGAGTGGTACTTAACATATTAAAAAATTAAAAGCACATGCTCATAATTTCTGTCAGAATTTTGAAGAGGGTTGGCTGACAAGCTCTCAGCGCTGCAGAGGATTGATTTTCAAAGTCTGAAACACCTGGGAAATTTTATAGGACTAGAAAAAAGCTGAAGTTGCATTAGCACTTAAAAATTATAAGATCAGAGGTTTACTCTGACTCAAGTGTCTACCTAACAAGAGCAAGCACTATACCAATAAGTGCAAGGATGGGGTTGAAATAGAGTCTAAAGTGCTGCTACTGGTTGAGATGACCTAGGCATCTGTACCATGGCCAGCTTGATAGTACTCCCAAACAAAATATTGGATTTCATTGGTTAATTACTAATAGCTATCAACCATGAAAAAAAACTTTCTTGGTGAATTAAGTAACTTTTCAAACGGCAACACAAGTCTAGATGTAAAAAACCATCAAATAACAGTTAGGCTTTGAGAGATACTACACTTTATACTGAACAGTGCTGTTATTAACAATTTGAATGGTTTAAAACAACCACCAAACACATTAACAGGGTAACTGTTACATCTCAAAATGAGGACGAGGAATTACTACTTAGAAGGTGTATTTCTCCTGGGATCCTCAAGAATACTCCCTTAGTTCTACATTCTGAAGTGATTTGCCAATTAATGGCCTAGAAAAGAACAAGAATTAACAATAACATTTGTGAGCCATACAGAAACTGAAGAAACAGTAAAAATTTAAAAGGAATGAGTAGCAACATAGAAAAACCTCATTGACATAGTTGACTCACACCTAGCTTAAAGTATCCTCATATACAAAACATTATATCTGGATTCAAAGAATGCAGAGAGCTACACCTGGGTAAATAGTTTCTATGAAGACAAGTGGAGAGGAAGGTGCCCACAAACGCTCAGAATAACATAATCAGGAGAATGATATGGTCCTCAGATGAGTAAACACAGCAATCTCAAGTAGCGAGGCTGAGTTACCTGCATTTGACCAATCTGAAATACCCACAACTCAGGAATGATGGTGAGAATTTAAAAGGAGTCAGGAGTGCTGCAAGAATGATCACGAGCTTACAAAACATGCCCCACAGAGAGAGGCTCAAGGAGATAATTTACTCGGCTTATTGAAAAGGAGGGTAAGAAATTGACTTCAACGTATGATTCAAATATTTAAAGGAACATAATTTTCATAAACTTTTAAGAAATATTTTTTTAAGGTGAAGATAATCACACTGTTAAAGACAGCTGCAAGTTGAGGTTGTAGTAAGGTGTTCAGCATTCTGATTTTACTAGCCCCTGATGATAATTTCAGTTCAAAATCAAGTAAGCCCTAGTAAACTCTGCCCGCCAGCAAAACTAAAGTTACCAAATAAACAACCATCCTCCCTTGTCAGGTTCTTTCCCACCTGGCCCTTCTAACATCACAAGCAGTCTTCACAAGCCACTGCTTTCGCAGCGGCAGCGTGGAGCGTGCACAAGGGCCGCCCTCCCGCACGCCTGCAGAACTCCTCCACGCCGGTCAGGTGTCCTGCCTGCGCGCTAAAGCACGTGCGGGCACACCAGGAAGGTGTCCCAGCCCAGGCTGTTTCTAGCAGCCCTCCTTCCCATGAAAACTCCGTACTTCATGGGGACTGGGCTGCAGGCCAGCCTAATTGCTCTGGCAGCACCCACAGCTGACTGCTTCCTCCTGCTATTTTTCCCAGGGGCCTTTCGGCCCCTTCAGGCTCACATGACTTAATCGAACCTGAATGCCCTTCTGGAAGATATGCAAATTATTTTTCAGACGGACAAAAGTGTTTTGGCTCAATACTGGTGTTACTAAGTGAAGTTTAATGATGTGCTATACAGGTCAGACTACATGGCCTCATAGTACTTTCTGGCTATAAACTCGACAAGTGTATTAGTCTCTAAAGGAGGTGTTAAAACAAAGTATCAGTACATTGTGCTACATTATCTAGTAAGACCGACCCAAGTCTCGACCTGTGTATTAAGGACACATTTGTCAACACTGGGATTTTTGTATTTATAAACTGCTAGGCAGTTTGAGTTCGGCCGTGCTGGCAGAGCACCACACTCTGCATCCCACCTCCCGGGTGACCTCGCACTGGCACTTTCCAATGGGCTATGCCAGGAGAAAATTAACTCAACCAGCAGAAGTACTGAACAGTTTTCTGCCAGTTTAGCGTGCTGAGACAGATGAGCACGAGATCGGACAAGTGCTGGAGCTGCCTTAAGAAGGATGAGAGCAGGCAGTATCTCACTAGCCAGCAATTAGATCAGGTTATGCTGACACGGAACTGCAGCTTTAATTAAGGCATCAGTAAAGTCTCAGATGCATTCAAATCAGAAATACAACAGCTTCAGTTTCCAATTTATCTTAGACATATGACCAGAACAGTTCTCTTTTTCCGGTCTACCTCTTAGCACAAGAAACGCTATCACTAGGATATCTTTCTCTTAAATACTGAGCTGAAGCTTTTTCCACTGCAAAGTGGGATAAACCATCTACGAATGTTTCACAGCCATGTGAACCACGGTAGTCTGGTTTTAAAGCCATTTTAAAACTGATTGTGAAGAAAGATGAATTATGTTGCTTTCAAAGTAATGAAAGTACAATGTCTAAACCAACAAGTTTCAACTTGCAGTATTCCATCTTGCCCTGGGCAACCCATTCACAGTGTGTGGTGGAACACAGTTTTGTATATTCCCTTTATTTATATTAATGATACAATGCGAGATCAATCATAAAATGCATTACAGGTGGCAGCACTTAACTGAATATTGGGCAAATCTACAGGACACACACATGTACTTTCTTGGTTCTCTTTCACCTTTTAAGGTCAACTCAAAAAACCAAGGACATTAGGGGTAATGCTAAGAAGAAGATAGTATCAGTTCTTCTAGATACAATAAGGCTTCTGGGATAGCAACAAGCATTTCACTGGGTGCAGGGATAAGCTCTTTCTAAACAATAATGCAATCTCTACCTTATCCAGCCAGCTGCGTGTCCTTGTATACGTTACTAGAATGAACACACAGAACTCCACATAATTTATTGTTTATTTACAACCACTCTTCTCACATGCTCATGAGTGACACCAGCTCTTTAGAGGGAGAATTTGCTTTTCCTGCCAATGCACCCTTGGCAGACTCTGCCCTTGAGACAGAAGATTTCAGGGAGGGACTGAAGCCAACAAGAGGGAATGCAAGGGAGGATAGTATGATATGAGAAGAATGCCTGCAATTTTGCAGGGAGAAGACCCAGCTGCCAGTTATTCAGATGTTTCAACTCACACACAGATACTAAGCTGTTCCATCAACAAAAGGTACACACATAGGTACGCAACTGCCAGAAAATTCCAGGGAACAGGTGCTCCCCTGTGCTCTAACCTGCTTACCCATTTATAATTGAAGGTGCCTGCTTTAAGAAATAATGCAATATACCATGCTTCCTCCCACCCCCTAAAACAAGAAAAACATCTCTACTAAAACATCTTCATCTCCATACTAGACTAAGCCTACACGGGTAGTGTAGTTACCGGGCAGCTTCTTCAAACTGCTGTGGTTGGGACTTTGCTTCTCAACAAGCAAAAACTTAAAATCCTTCAGCATTTTGAAACTCCTCCAAAAACAGTGAAGTTATTTGCCTCCCTTTTGTTGTCTTCCAAGCTCCTCTCAATCCCTACTGGTGCTTTTGGCCCTTTCCAAATCACTTGACACTACTTGGAAGCAAAGGGATTGCACGTTGTAGTTTTTTCAGAATATATCTCTTCAGTGCAACCAAAGCATACAATAAAGTGCATACATGATTGAGTCAAAATGCAATTGAACTATCCTGATGTTTTAGTCATCCATAGACTTCTTTTGGCATTCAAACATGGAAGTCACATGGTAAAACTGTAAAAGAAGAGAACCAAAAGGATTTCTTGTACAAGTAACTTCCAGACCAGGCTAAAACTGCAGAACAGTGTCTCTCCTGTACACTAGCATGACTGGGAAAAAAAAATGGTATAGTTACACATGCAGAAATGGGAGAACAAATTCTGCAACAAATTTCAAAGCTGATGAGCATTTAAGATATTAACTCTAGTAGAATCTGAGATAGTTCAGTTAGAGCCCAAACTGAATTTTGCAAAAAGTCACCCAATTGATTTACAACTCATCCCATTCATTCAGTTGAGTCTGATTCACTGCAAGATTCAACAGAAGTACATGTATGCACTGTTCATCTTCTGGTGGTTTTAGGAAAAAGAATGGGAGTAGGGGGTGGGGAGCTCATTCATATTGGTAGCCCACACAAAATCCAGCTTGTGAAGCGCCACACAAGGATTTTCCCCCCTCTCTTAATTTATTAATTTTCATTACAGCACTATGAATTAGTCAATAACGCTTACTGCCACTTATGCCAAAGCTTCGTCACTTTCTGCTACGCTCATCTTTATAATGAACAAGCTAATTACATTTTAGACATCCATCAAAAGCTACTTAACCTAGTCTGGTAGGCGGAGTGGAGCTCTAAAGCAGCATTAGTTTTAATTTATAATTATGGCAAGAAGAGGTAGAGTATGTTGGTTAAAATAATTGAATGATACTTTTAAAATTATTCACTAGAATCACATTTGTATTTTGTTGCCTGCTTTTATATTAAGGTACACAGGCATCAGGATTAGAGACAGGTATAAAATTTCATACAAATACAATTTTTTTTGCTTAAAAAAATTAGCCAAGAATTACAAACAATCATGTTTATAGTTGTAACGATAATGAGATGAAACACACATAGCTCTCAGAAGAACAAAAGTGTGCATATTTCATCAGGCAGATTTCAATTTGTACACTGAAGGTGGAATACCAATATTTATTTCTTCGGTAGCAAACTTGTCAATTTCTTACTTCCACCTGATCCTGCTATAGTTCACTGTTCTTTCAGTTTTGACAAATCAATTATTTGAGGGGTTGTGTTATAAATCTGATTACTAAAGTGATCCGAGTTAAAAATAACAGTTTAAAAAAATTCAGAAGAGTAGTGAAAGGAGAACACAGTACTGAGTATATCTGGATAATCCTTCAGTTAGCAATGGGAAAATAAACACTTGCACAGAAAAATCACCAGCCTCGATGCCACTCTAGTTGCATTCAAAGTCCCAAGAAGTTCTGCACCGCATTTCCAATTACAGCAGACAGAAGCCAGTCTCAGAGGTTAAACCTAAGGTATTTTCTGCAAGCTGTCTTCACTTACAATTATTTCTCAGTGTTGTTGCTTGTACATACTTGGTTTTGTTTCTCCTCAAAATCATCACAGAATGCAACTAGAATGCTAATTTTTCTTTAGGACTCAAGTATATCTGTCATATCTGAATTTACCTTGAAAACATTTCAAGTTCAAAGTTATCTGAACAAGGTTCCTGAAGAGTAGAAAAGTCCCTCCTAGGTACCTCAGTAACTTGAAACCTCTGTATTTTGAAGAAAACTCTCTTGATATTTTTGTTACATCATCTATTTTGCAGAGATACAAGCTATTTCATCCTGGCTTTATCTATTTTTGCTGATATTCCCTCAAAAAGCTGCTATAGTCTGAAAACAAGATTTTAGAATAACCTTGCGTGGAACATCATTGTTCAAGTAATAGCCAGACACGATTGTAAGGAGTATGTTGGATGACACAGTTAAATACCTGATAATTCAGGCTCCTCTACAATTAATTACTACTATACTCTGGCTTCAAATTGACCATTGCTGTTTAACTATGTAAATTCTGTTTGCTGTGCTGCCTGCAAATAGTCTTACAAGTCAATTTTTGAAGGAGAGATAACTTAGTAGCAAGCAAATATCCAGTGTTTTGAGGCTGCTTAAAATATTAGATTAACTTAACACTTACCTAAGCCTCTTCTCAAAATACCTTTGAGCCATTCCTTATAAGTGATTGAA
This sequence comes from Chionis minor, assembly GCA_013398295.1. Classification (NCBI taxonomy): domain Eukaryota; kingdom Metazoa; phylum Chordata; class Aves; order Charadriiformes; family Chionidae; genus Chionis; species Chionis minor. Next base: position 402,472 of record VZSF01007401.1, read on the forward strand.
TACTGAGGTCTGCGCCCTGCAGAGTAGTCATAAGTGAGTAAAAAGTAAAATTCTTCTCTACCTATAGGCAAGTTATATAAAAATTGCTCAAAAAAGAAAAGGGAATTAAGATTGATCTTCCTAACGACAATGTCATTAAGTGACAATGTCACTTTCGTAATCTGAGTTTTTATGTTTTTAATATGTTCCATTTGTAACAATCAGAAATAGAATCATACAAATATTGACAAACTAGGTTTGACCAACACCTAATTTTTTATTAAACACTTAGCAAATGCTCGAATACAAAGAGAGTAAGAAAAGTGTCAAGGCCAGGGAACAAATTTTTAACTATCTGGCTAAAATCAATGGTCCACCTCACCTCTGCTGAAACTATGCTAGGTCTGAAAGAGTCCGAGATGACTGTGTACATTGTGCGTCACAACCTTCTGCAACCAAACCACAACAGAGCCACCATTTTCATATTTCCTCTCTGCAGGTTTGGTTAGTTTTCACATGACTGGATGTAGCTCTTGAAATCCAGTTCTATCATTAAGTCTTTCCTTCCTTCCTCCAGAACTGATTTTAATATCATCCAAAGAATAGTCAAAAGGCATAAAAATTCCCATAGGAAAAAAATCCTGAGTCTGAATTGGGGAATGGTGGTGAAGAGAAGGAAGACTCATATTAAAGGGTTTTTTATACTGAAGTTTTAAAATTTCATATGCTTATGACTATTTTACTCTAAAATGTATTTAAAGAAGAGTTAAATTATTTTGATGGAAATAAGCTGCAAGGAAGTTTACATACACCTGTGTAAAATTAACTGCTTAACACTAACAAAAACCTGAGAGTACATTAAGGCCTTGATTTCATCAAATTTGATCTATAGTGATATCTAAGTGGTCTCAGTTTTACCTATCCAGCCAAAACATCTATGTCCAAAGACCACTTAATTTAATCCAACAGGTGGAACTCCAGGTTATAAATAGGAAAATGAAGATACATGGAGATTAAGTGATTTGCCCAAGACACAGATTAACGGGATTAGGATTCAGGAGTTGCCAGTTTGAATTTCTTTGCTTGTCTCACATTTGCTCCAGCAGATTAAGTACAATAAGGAGAGTGGAGAAGGGAGGAAAACACTTACATCTTCACTTGGCATCAACAAAAAAAATGCCCAAACCCTATCCAGTATCAGCTATTTGCCTACAGATTCATTTTACATACACCTAAAGCATGCCTATTATCAAAAATAGTATTTTGATTACACAGAAAGTAGACTAATTTATTTGAAATCAGCATAAGACCTTATAAAACAAAGCTCCAGACTCTGTGTGTGCATGCGAGGGTGTGTAGAGGGATGTTGCAGATACATTCTTCTAACAGAGAAAGCCAAAAGAAGTCATGAATAAAGTTTTCAGTAGCTATATTACTTCTTTAAAAACCTGCTTCGCTTAGTAACCATGTTTAATTGCTGTATCTGCTAAAGCTGGCAGTGTTTACTTTCTTAGAAACAGATAAATAACATTTCACTAGATTTTTATTCCTTTAATATTAGTTCTGCAAGATGTCTTAGCTAGGATTCAAAGGAAATACTTCAAGAGATTACAAATTTGACTTCAGCGACTATTGATTTGTTTCTTAATTCCTCTAGTCTAATTAGATTTTATATGGTATTCACTTTTCTTTGCTTTGGGGATACTTTAGATACAAAAGATTGTGGAAGATTTATAATGGAAGAAAAGCATCATGGAATTAAACACTTTCCTAAAAGGTTTATTCACAAGCATTACAGAATAGTGAGTGCCAAACTAAAATGAAATAACATGGCATCATTAGAAAGACACATTTTGCCAAGGGTTTAATGTACCTCTCTGGAAAACAGCACATGTTCGAGATGCAGAGTGAAAGGGTAATTTCTATGCTGCTTAACCTCAGGGACCAAGCTTAGGTCCTCAATGCAAAGGTTGCTCTACCTAAACTCCTTATATAGTGAGTAAAGAGAAAGATAACCAGATAGTGATTCGTGTCCAGGATCCCATCTGAACTGTTCAAAACTGCCCTATGGATCAGGCACTCTCTGTTAACTATCAAAGCAGCAGCCTCTTTAGAGCAAATGCCAAAATTCCACTTTGCTGGGTTTGAGATCCAAGGCTCAGCTTTTAAGCCTGTATTTCCAGATAAATAGCAAGGTGTAACATTGCCAGATCAGGTTCTAGGCTTCTGCATTTCATTACTTAAATAAAAGAACCCAGAAGATGGCCTTTCACAGAACAGATGTGTTTAGGAAATCTTTCATTAGACATTATGTGCAACACACCTAGCAGACTCAACCTAATGGGAAAGAACAGTAGACTATTTTATAAGGTGGTCCCTTGAAGAACAACAGTCTTGAACAAGACTCTACTAGTTAAGTACTCTGAAGCCATGGAAAAACAACAAAAGACTGCAACCTCTGTATAATAGGGAATATTCTGAATTTACAATGAGGGAAGATGAATAAAGAAGATACTCCAGCATATAAAGTAGTTTCTATTTTGAGCTCCTTCCAAAGCTCTCTTGCCAATTTTATGTTAGAAGCCAGCAAATTCTATACATGGAGATAGGCTTTGTAAGTGATACAGCTACCAGCTAAATACCAGAATACTGATGAGCCAAGTTACTTTCAGAGAGGATTATACATTACTAAGGCACACATATGAAATTATCTTTTCCCCCACCACTAAAGAGAGAAGGATTGTGGTGAAAGTGGTACCAAGCATGTGGTTATGTAAGAGAGACGATGAGCACAATGACATATGTTAACTAATCTGACTTCTATCTTGCTCTAAAGACTTTCTGTAGAAAAGCAAGTATTGAAGGGGGTTATAACATCAAACTTGAAAAGAACTAAAAATACATCCTACGTCACCCCATGTAGGTCATGCACAGTGATCTACTATTTTGAGTAAAGCAACAATTACTCTCAAAACTTTTAAAAAGGAAAAAAAAAAGTGACAGGTTCTTACAAACAATTTATCAAAATGATACTGCTTTATACTAACGTGTGTTTTCCTACTTGTCTCATGGTAAAAGAATCCTATATCTGGAAGAAAAATACAGTTTTAGCATATAAAATTGAACTCATAATATCAAACGGGCTTGATTTTACCTCTGACTATGTGAACTTCAGCTAGTCAGTTCATTTCCGTCTCACTTTTTGCAACTGCAAAGTAAAAATAGTGTTATCAAGATTTTTGGGAAGCGTCATTCCTTAGGATCTGTGAAATGCCTGGAGATCCTCTGACAGCAGGTACAGAAAAGTGTCATCATTAATCAGCATTCTGAAATTAAGACATCACATTTGAGGTTCTAATCCATCACAGAAGAAAGCCATGAAACACTTCCCAGCGCCTTAAGGACAATTGCGCTTGCTCAGTCATTTCAAGGGTTTGATAAAAGAAGTCTCCAATCAGCGTAGGTAGAAAAATTAAAATTATTTCAGGAAGAAGCTTCAATATTAACTGTTCAGTATCCTAATTATGTTGACTAGTATCTGCTTTGCATTGTAACTTTGCACAGCACAGCAATCTCTCTGACACTGCTGGCAGAGATGAAGAAGTATCTATCAGCAGCATGGAGAGTGGGGATGAGAAAGAGGAAATAAAGAAAAAGCTTTGCTTCTGACATTAGACAGTGATGCAGAGACAGCTTCACACCAAAAGCGCTGAGAGCTTGACTTCCTTTCAGATATTGTATAAGTTATTCTGGGAATTATATATGGGAAATTTGACTGGGAGGCAGATGAGAACTTTGAATTCTACCTTTGAATATGCAGTAACTTAACTCCAACAGAAAGAGTAGGGAGAAAAGTAGTAATAGATAACCAGATACTGGGGCTGGAAGGAAACAAATATTTGAGAAACAGATGATCAAAACAAACAGATAAACTGAGAAGGAGGATAGTATAATTATGCAAAATAATAAAAAAGATGGTCAGGTAAAGAGTTCACTAGAGGAGGGGGTGAATATAGTTCAGAATGAAAGTTTGTCCTACAGTGCAAAGGAACAAAAGGGGAAGGGTTGAAATTCTGTTAAGGACAACATTGCCTCTTCTGACATCTCTCCTCGTTCTATGAAAATGAACACCAGTAACACTGTTGAACCCAATACACTTGCAGTTTCCAACAGAAAAACCATCCATTTTTCTAATGTTCCATTTCCTTTTGGTTTATTACATGCTCCATGTACTCTCCAGCCCCCTTGATACTCCTGCTGCTTCTCTTAGGCACCACCAGGTTATTTTCTCCATTATAAATAATATACAAGTTCTACTGGGAAATCTATAGCAGTTTGTTAAATCAGCTGATGTAAGTTTTGACTGCTTCTGGGACTAGAACTTAATGCAGGAAAACCTCAGAGAAGACAAGATTTGACAAGTATCTCTGTGAACACTAGAACTAGCAAGGCTTTTATCCTACAGATTTGTGGTTTTTGGCTAACTGACATTGAAGTCTAGGAAGGTGTGAACTTCTATGGAAGTTTTTCCTGTGCCTGAAGCATTTCTAAGGTCTTTGACTCTACACCTGAAAAACCATTTCATGAAGTTTTCAGGAATTTATCTACCAGGCAAAACCAGGACCACAGCCCTGGATTTCAGGGAAGCAGAATTCAATCTCTTCAAAGATCTGCTTGGAAGAATCCCACGGAATGTGGCTCTAGAGACAAAAAGGGGTCTAGAAGAGCCCATTGGTATTCAAGTATTTCCTACTCCAAGATCAAGAGAGGTCCATTATGCCAATGGAGGTGATGAGAATCATGCTTAGTAAGAGCATGGAATGCAAATCACTCTCAGATCAGCTTATGAAGGAAGGCATCAGACTGTACATTATCAGAATCGCGTCCCTGCAACAAATTCAAAATGGATCAAGCTTAACTTATAAATATTACTGACTCCATTTCATAACTCATTTGCAGATTACAGGTTTTCCATAGTACTACCTCATCCCCATTTCACAAAGCAGTAGTAGCATATCAAAGTACTAATCATGCATGCAGATCACTTCTACTGATATTCATCTACGGTTTTTGAAAGGTGCGTAACAGCATAAACCAACAATCCTTTTAATCGTATACAACACCTTTATTCATGATCATACTGATTTAAACCAGACGTACAGAGGTTTATTGAGGAAAGGCGACTTTAAAGTGATGTAAGAACTTCTACACCTAAATACAGCTGTACTGTTTAGCTAAACTAATTTAACGTCACACCTTTAGTCAAACGTGGACATACTGAATGGCATCAACGCCTCAAAACAAAGTGCAGAGTAGGGACTTCCTGAGAGATTAAGACTTTGTAGGTACCAATTATCTTGCCTAACAAAAGAAAAGGTTTGCTGGAAGAATTCGCTAACATAGTTACAGAAATAGAAATACAGCTCATGTCAGTCCTTTTAGCAGCATAGGGGAAAATCAGTTCCTCAAAAAAATAAATGGCATTCCCAAGCTTATTTTACCAGTATAGAGTAATAGATGAAGTGGAAGAACGGGGGCGGGGGGAGAGATTGCAGTTGTCCATACCCACAATCAACAAAAAGGCAAAAGACTTCTAGACATAGGTCAGGCCTGCTTGACCCAATAGGAGACATAGACTCCAGAATCAGGAGCACATTATGTAAACCAGTGAGCTTAACTTACAAAAGCTATGAAGTAAATTTGCGCTGCTGGAAACTATGAATAATAACACCAGAGAGAAAAGCTGTAAGAAGTAGCTGGGATGATAAAGACACAAAGATGACTGTTCAGAGATTTTCTGTTCAGCTGGACAACAGCACTTAAATAAAGACAGATATTAAAAAAGTAGCTATCTCTTCACTTATCCTGACATCTCCTAGCACCTAGGCTACTTTGAAGAATTAATCACATATATGTAGAGGAGGATCCTTAGTATTCTGTTCATGCTGAACCAGAACACACATTCTCTCTTCACAGTGCTCTTCCTCAGTTTGCATCTGAGCTGCTTACAGTAGCTGAACATAGAGATGACAAAGTTTATTCTGCAGCAATGAGCTACAATGGACCCAGTGTAACAACACTCCCCCTGTCAACTGACCTGCTGAGATAGATCAACTAGTCTCAGGCTGCCGTCAAAGAAATATAGCTCTGCAACTTCCAGGTCCCAAGATAATACCTTGAGATAGTGCTGAATTGTACCATATGAAAATACCAGCCCTGAGCTTAGACTGCCTATATAAACACTGCATTACTCAATGCAGGCGCACACTTGATGCCAACAGGATGGAGAAGTATGTTTTATGGTTCTCTGAGAAGGAAGGAAGATAATTCTTTCCTCAGTTCAGGCACTTTCACATCTTGGGGTAGGTTAAGAGCCAACGTGGGCTTCACAGAGGCTCTTATTTTCTTACAAACTCTTTGCAGAAAGCCACAGTATAAGGAATTGAGAGAAAACAAGATTTTCACCTCCTTTCTCTACCTCCCTCTCTCTTTCAGCATGTCTGCTCCTGATCGGTAGACTGGAAACATCATAAAACATACTAGTTAACGAAGCTAATGCTTCATGGTCCCTCTGCTGAATGATCACCTGTGTATATGTAGCATACAGATCATCTCTCAAGACTTGTCACCAGTGAGAGAAGAGTCAGACCAAGTCCATTTGATAGAAGAAACATGGAGCATTCAAAATCCCAGCCCAGATCACACCTCTTAGAACTAACTTTATTCCAGGGAACTTCCCCACAATTTGGAATACTTACTCTTCAGGCTCATATTGGAACCTAAAAAAAGTCTTAATTGAAGAAATCCATTTCAGTTGGTTTGAATAAGAATTCTGTCATCGGGATGGGAAACTTGCCAAAAGACTGCAAAGCAAATGGTAATAATAATTACCAGTTGAATTTTGGATAATTGCTTTGGATAAATGCAACAATGATCACTACATAAGCTCATTTAAATGTTTCACTCAACTGGGACAAAATGTAAAGAACTTATTCATTTAATTTGCCTATGACAGAGAACTGTCGAGAGACACAAAAGAGCCAAAAAAGTCAGAAAACAGAAAAGCTTATTGGTTTTCCAAAAAAGTGCATTTAGAGAGATATACATCTAGAATATGAAGTTGAAGAAACATTTGGAAATTAAGATGAGCTGGTGCATGTTCAGAGATATAGTTGAAAAGGAAATATAATACTGGGGTGGGAAAATAACCCAAAATTAGATCAGATAAGGAGAACTTCCAATGTACGACATTTAATTTCACAAACTGCATTGACAGAATGGTATGATCTGAATTCAGGGATAGGCTAGGTGAAGACTCCATCAGTGACCCGTGTGCTACGACTTCTTTCTACAAATGATTACTGCAGGGCATTTGAGATCTATGTCATACAACTTACAATGCTTGTAGATATACCTCACCATCTCGAAAATGTAATCCTCTACTTATTTCTCCTCAGCTCCAGAAATCCTTTGTCCTGATATCCCAGAGTCATCAGTGGTTCACAGAATCACAGAATGCTAAGGGTTGGAAGGGACCTCTAGAGATCATCTGGTCCAATCCCCTTGCCAGAGCAGGTCCACCTAGAGCAGGTTGCACAGGAGGGCATCCAGGCGGGTTTTGAATGTCTCTGGAGTCAGAGACTCCACCACCTCTCTGGGCAGCCTGTTCCAGTGCTTTGCCACCCTCAAAGTAAAGAAGTTTCTCCTCATGTTCAGATGGAACTTCCTATGTTCAGGTTTATACCCATTGCCCCTTGTCCTATCACTGGGTACCACTGAAAAGAGACTGGCCCCATCTTCCTGGCACCCTCCCTTTAAGTATTTGTAAATGTTGATGAGATCCCCCCCTCAGTCTTCTCTTCTCCAGACTAAAAAGACCCAACTCCGTCAGCCTTTCCTCATAAGAAAGATGCTGCAGCCCCCTAATCACCTTCGTGGCCCTTCACTGCACCCTCTCCAGCAGTTCCCTGTCTTTCTTAAACTGCGGGGGCCCAGAACTGGACACAGTACTCAAGTTGAGGTCTCACCAGGGCAGAGTAGAGGGGGAGGATGACCTCTCTCGACCTGCTTGCTACGCTCTTCTTAATGCACCCCGGGATGCCATTTTGGCCTTCTTGGCCACAAGAGTGCATTGCTGGCTCAGGGTCATCCTGTTATCTACCAAGACTCCCAGGTCCCTCTCTGCAGAGCTGCTTTCCAGCAGGTCAGCCGCCAACCTGTACTGGTGCATGGTTCCAGGCAGAGCTACCTTGATAGATCATAAATAGCAACAACTATAATTGTAGGGCAAAGTAACTGCGACGTGAATAAAGGCTGGAGATCAGTAATTTCAGCCAAGGCTATTTCACTGCAGAATGAGCTTCCAGAGAACACTGTATTAAAATCCAGAGTTTAATTATCTTTAGGACATACTAGAAGACCTTACTGATTCATAAAAACTTTCCTACAATAACATGGTATAAAGATTTGATCTGGTTTTAATAACAAAAGGGAAAGGGCAGAAGTTTCTGACATTTGCTGCAGTCATCACTGTATTGTTCTATGCATCTCACTAAACAGAGATTGGCTAAGCTACTAATAGAGATAGTGTAACAGCTTACAAGGGAGGGAGTAAAAAAAAAGAGGGAGGAATTTAATATAAAGAGTTACATGTGGAAACATTAGAATGACACTAGCGAAGGAAGGGGTTTTGGAACATCAAGAAAGTAATCTTGTCAGCAAAATGTATTAAAATAGCGTAATTCAAAAAAAGAGCTGGCAGAACAGTGGTCCTTCTAGCTCTTTTTAATCTCCAGGTTACATGAATCATATGGCTAGGGCATTTCTTTAATTTTTGTAAGGAATCTAGCCTTCCTGAAGAACCAGTCAGAGAGACATACCACTCTTCACATTCCGTGACAGAGATTGTGTGCTTGGCTGTGGAAAGCCTTCCTTCCACAAGCTCCAAAGGTAGTTAGGCTTCCAATTTCCTAATTCAAGTGTGCAGAAGCAAAGAGGCAGCCATTACACCATGTGATGAATGTAAAAGAAACAAAGTAAATTTATAGGAAGATTTTATTTCAATATGAGCAGTAAGAGTACTTTTTGTCTGAAGGGGAGGTAAGGATCTTCAGCCAATGTAGTCCAATGTAACTTTCAGCGGCAATTTCATGCTTCAGTGGTGTGTGCATCTAAATAAAGTAACAATCACCCCTGAGTGGAAGGAAAAGATCCTGTATCTGGTGTTGAACTGTTCCATTGCTATATCTAAGGTATTAAGCAGCAGCTATTTCTGCTGGAAGCAATTTTAAATTGAGGGGAGGAAAAAAAAAAAAGAAAGAAAGAAAAAAAGAGAAAAGCCGTTGAAAAGCACCAAAGAAAGCTGGGGCTCTAGAAAAAAGTGCCAATGGTCCTGACTGAGCTTTCTGTTCACTTCTCAATACATCAGGCCTGGAACAAGTTTCTGAGTGCAAAATTTCTCTAATTGGCTGGAAAGCATTTAAGGAAAAATCTTTTTAATTAAAAACAGAGAACCAACAAGACATGAAAGCCATGGGGGTTGGGAGAGGCATATGTTGACCTTATGAAGCTTCACAGCAGAACTCTGCAGGGGCTGTTTAAACTGAGAAAGCACAGTTTTAATTAAAGAGTCCTGAGGAACAGACAATTCAAAAGAGCAGGTCAGCTAGATTCCAAGCGGTCAATTTAAGCATAAGCAGAGGGAAAACAAGACTTCTGGTCATTTTGCCTTCCTCTGGGAGAAATCTGTTGCTAACTGAGCATTATGCTCTGTCCTTCTCAACACAGAAGCTAGCTGTCCTCTAACCACCTCTATGGGTGTTGCATATCATTGGTAAGTGTTTGAGGGAGGGAAGAAGTGAAGTCTACCCCAGTTGCTTGACACTGGATCACATTCTAAAATAAACCTGATATTTTTTTTCCCCCAATGCATGAAATCCCAGATATGCTTATGCATACTTGAAAATAAAACACTCCATCTTGCTAAGCTTCTAAAAACAATGGGAAATCCTGTAAAAGAAACCAGATCCAGCATATCACAAAACAGAAATCCTCTTTTGAAAAAAAAACCAAAACCCAACCCCCAAAAAACAACAAACCACCAAAACTTTTTTCTTTACTTTTTGAAGTGTGTTATGTTCCTATCACATTTAGTGAAGGTAGTAATTTTTCCTTGCTATTTGCAGACAAAAGGAAAAATAAATCTAGTCTCCAAACAAAAGGAGTTATGAAGGGCAATGTAACTAGAACCCATCAAGTAGCAGGGCTAAGACAGAAAAATGTAACAAAAAAGTTGCTGCATTTTTCCATGAAGAACTACTGTCCAGTAATTCAAAAGGATAAGGAGTTAAGTAGAAAAGTAATATCTACAGTAATTTCCCAAGAGAAACAGTAACGTCAGTGCACTTCAATTAGTGTATACATGGTTCTGCACATCCATAGATTATTACATTTAAGTATTGCTTCTGTTTAGATACATTTCTCTCTTATTGGCCCTTTGAGAACTTGTGGCTAGATGCATCTGCTTGGGTGAACAAGACGCAATATTCCAAGTCAAGGCATGGTTATTTCAAGACTGACAGACAAAGCAGTAAATTTCCGTGCATCAAGGAAGAGCAGCTAGCAGCCAGATTAAGCAATCAGTTCACTTATTTGTGAGATACTACCTATTTTTCCAAAATCCCAATTAAACACTCAGAAGTGGAAAGGGGGGGTGGGGGTGGGTTTGTTAGGGTTTTTTTTGAGTTTGTATAAGCTTGGAAATTGTACTGTCTTGCATCTTTAGTTTTATTGTTTTATTCTCCATGGCTTCCTCTAGCCAGGGGAAAAGCTTTGATGCAAGTTCTTGTTTATTATGTTGACCTATATCCTCACAGAGCTGACTTTTATGCAGTTTATCAAGAATTAACACCAGAGATGGACAAAACTAAAAACAACACAAACCACACACCAAAAAAACCCCCCACCAAAACAAAACACCAAACAAAACCTACCACCCACTCCTAAAACAGAAATTCAAATCTGGAATGAGACTTACATTTTCCCCTCTCATTTACTTTAAGTAAAAACTTCTATGGTAAAGGAATAAATAAAAACAAGAACATCCTAGGAGTCACAGATGTTAGTGAACATAATACTTTTGACAAAGTATTGTATAATTTTGTATAAATTTTGTATAAAGTATAATTTTGACAAAGTATTATAGGAAGACAAAAGATGCCTTCATAGTTCTGCACAGACATAAATCAATGACAATACCGAAGCACAGAGCAATCCCTGCCCAGAAACAAACCCAGGAGAGAAAAATGGGACAGAGCAGAATCTTTCTGTAGAAGGCAAAGGGCATGTTTTTACCCTTTTCTGCTCACAGAAATTCTACTGAAATAAAATGCATGTTTGATTAATACCTCTCCATATAGCTGACCTAAGCCACCAAATGCAGAAAGACACTAGTTCAGTTCTCAAAAGCAATATACCAACTTTAATGCGACCTATACTGCTTTTAAGTTCAGAACCATCAGGTCGTTCGCCCTATGCTCTGTTACATAGTATAGGATAACCACAAACAGAATTTCTTGCCAGGATTCTATAACTCACCTACCTCCTTGTGGTGGGTTGACCCTAGCTGGGTGCCAGGTGCCCACCAAGCCGTTCTATCATTCCCCTTCAACTGGAAAAGGGTGTAAAAATAATATAATGAGAGGCACCATGGGTTGAAATGAGGACAGGAAGATTACTCAGCCATTACCATCATGGGCAAACCAGACTCGACTCAGGGAAATTAATTTAATTTACTACAAACCAAATCAGAGTAGGATAATGAGAAATAAAACCAAATCTTAAAGCACCTTACCCCCACCCCCCCTTCTTCCCGGGCACAATCTCATTCCCAATTTCTCTACCTCTTCCCCCCACATGGTACAGGGGGGCGGGGAATAGGGGTTGTGGTGAGTTCATCACATGTTGTCTCTGCCACTTCTTCCACCTCACACTCTTCCCCTGCTCCAGCACGGAGTCCCTCCCACGGGAGGGAGNATTACTCAGCCATTACCATCATGGGCAAACCAGACTCGACTCAGGGAAATTAATTTAATTTACTACAAACCAAATCAGAGTAGGATAATGAGAAATAAAACCAAATCTTAAAGCACCTTACCCCCACCCCCCCTTCTTCCCGGGCACAATCTCATTCCCAATTTCTCTACCTCTTCCCCTCCACATGGTACAGGGGGGCGGGGAATAGGGGTTGTGGTGAGTTCATCACATGTTGTCTCTGCCACTTCTTCCACCTCACACTCTTCCCCTGCTCCAGCACGGAGTCCCTCCCACGGGAGGGAGTCCTCCATGAATTTCTCCGTTAGTCCTTCCCATGGGCTGCAGTTCTTCATGAACTGCTCCAGTGTGTGCTCCTTTCCACAGGGTACAGTCCTTCAGGAACAGACTGCTCCAGCAGGGGTCCTCAACAAGGACATAAGTCCTGCCAGCAAACCTGCTCTAGTCCTCTCTCCTTGGGGCCACAGGTCCTGCCAGGAGCCTGCTCCAGCATGGGCTCTCTACAGGTTCACAGCCTCCTTCAGGTGTATCCACCTGCATGGGGTCCTCCACAGGTTGCAGGTGCATATCTGCTCCACCATGGACCTCCATGGGCTGCAAGGAGACAGCCTGCTTCACCATAGTCCTCACCACGGGCTGCAGGGGAAGATCTGGCCTAGCATCTGGAGCACCTCTCCCCCTCCTTCTTCACTGACCTTGGTATCTGCAGAGTTGTTGCTCTCACATATTCTCACTCTTCCAGCTGCTGTTGCACTGCAGGTTTTTCCCTCTCTTCGTAAATATGTTCTCACAGGGCCACTACCACCTTCGCCGAGTGGCTTGGCCTTGGCCAGCAGCAGGTCCATCTTGGAGCCAGCTGGCATTGGCTTTATCAGACACAGAGGAAGCTTCCAGCAGGTTCTCGCAGAAGCCACCCCTGTAATCCCCCCTGCCACCAAAACCTCGCCACACAAACCCAACACACTCCTGCACATAATACAGTGTTCAAATTGTCAAAATGTCATTATCATAAAACAAGATGCTATAGCAACTAACTATCTGTAGATAAGTCATGATTCCATGCAAAGTTTTATAACTGGTTTTAGTTTGATATGTACATATGGTTTTGTGTTCTAGAGCAGTGGTCATAAACAACTTAAAACTAATTTCTGGATTAATCCAATTAGAACATGTCCCACCAGCCACGCTTCTAAAGAAAGCTCTAAGTTGAAAGTCTTACTCGCTTTGGGCATCACTTAATCTGACTTTTTCTGTTATTAAGAGACTCCTTCTGTAGTTGAGATCACCAGTGATCTCACTTCCGGTTGCTGCTCTTTGTTGTATAACATGATTCCTTCCTGCATTCATCTAAAAGTAATGTATTTCAAGGAAAGAAATCCAGGTCTAGTCTATGTGTGAGTGTGGTAATGACCATACTTCACCCACCATGTTGCACAGGTTCAGCTTCTTCTTACCAAATGAGTTTAGTGCTCAAGACAACCATGAATGTTCTGAGTCCCCCTATGTACAAGTATAGCAGAAAAAAACCCCATAGCAAATAAAACTGAAATTAATAAAGTCAAGATTGTAGTCAGTAATTACTGCTGGAGAACCAGAGAAATTGGATAGAGTGGACGAAGATACTGACAGCAAGCAAGCTTGCTAAAGTGATGCATTTCTGTTTCTAGTTAATGTAAAAATAAAATGTATATAAATGTATGAATATACAGGTAAACATGCCATATTTGCTCAGACTGAAAAGTGCAGCCACTGGACTTTAAAGTTGTAAAAATATACGTTGAAGTCTTTTACAGCCACAACCAGAGCACAGAGGCATCCACCTGAGCTTTTGTTCCTATGCTTCCCTTTTCTCTTCAAAGTACCTTGGTGATTACAGTTTCTTCCACAAAGTTTTCCATATTCACATAAAACTGCTAAAAATAAAAGAGAAGGGAGATACCACGTAACTAGAACTTTTTGGTTCTTTCCAACAAATCCACATGCCCATCATCTGCCTGAGTCAGATGCTAGATAGACGAAGCTTGACAAAAGCTTGCATTGAAAGTACAGCAGTGGGTACTCTCCATCAGACAGCTTCCTCTCAATTTGTCAACAAGGTTCACAGCTGCAGTTCTGGTGGATGTCCTCTTCACTATCATTTCTAATGCTCCTACAGAAGTGTGTTCTAGGAGTCTATACTTTATCTTTTCTGACTATGACCTGACCTCAAATCAGATACGTCTTCACTGTGTACTGGTTAAATTAGTACCATACAATTTACTCTAAATCTTAAAAAATATCCCTGAACTAATAAAAAGGATTTAGAACTTAACAAAGTACCTGTCACTGGGAAGAAGGTGTTACAGGCAACAGTCAGTCACTTCAGTAGCTAATTACACAAGGATCGAAAATGGCACATGTCAAAAAAGTCAAGTCATTAGTCACGGTCTTGCAAACTCTATTCATCATGAGCAAAGCTTAGCCAGAAAGTGGGGTTTTATGTGTACTTAAGAGAATGGTTCTAGTCTTCCTTGCAACAAGAAGTGAGGCTCAATAGCCTGAAACAAGTGAAACTTACAGTAAAAAATAAAAAAAAACCAAACCAAAATTCCAAAATTCATATTCAATATTCAGTGTATTTTATTAAAATACTAAATTAAAAACTAAACCCATCATTTTAGTTGTATGTAGTTATGTGACTTTATTTTAAACTCTCACCAGTTCTGTAATACCTAATATACCAAGTGCAGTATAAGAATAGCCAGTACAGTGCTAAATAGTTATTTTGGCATCGGAACTTCTTCCTTGTGGGTAGGGTTGAGGAAGAGGTCACACAGTTGCCAGTGGTTTCCCTTCCACAGCCATCAGGATCCTGCAACATCATTTAAGAGATGGGCGAGGACTAGCTCGCTCATGTGGCAGTGTTTCACCACCCTACAGCCCAACACCACTGTATACTCCACCTCCTGCAGGGCTCCTAGACAAAGCAGTTGTTACCCCAACCGCCTAATGATCTCAGCACCTACTTCCCTCGTGCTCCATAGCCCATATTCTAACCATCTCTGGGTCTGCTACCCTGCTCCCATCCACCAATCCCCAGAACACGGGTTTTTTCCTATCCATCCCCATGCACAGGCCCACAAACATCCTTCCTCTGATCTATTGTTGCTTATTACGTTCTTAGGTAATAGAAGCAGCGCTGGCAACAAGGTGCTCCTACGCTACTTTATGCTGTGAGCATTTTTTAACTATTCCACAGGCAACTGTGAATAGTCTCTCTATTAACAACCTTAGAACACAGTGTGAAGCGTCAGTATTTGTACTGCATTCATGGCCTAGCTAATGATTTTAATGTGAAGGTAACAGGACAGCAGCAGATGCTGAAATACTTGCCTCCATTTTTCCCCACTGTTCGGAAACACCTCCAGAAGGTCCGAAGAAAAGACGCCCTGTTGTGAGGGGTAGCTTGAACAAAGCTGAACTCACGAAACAAGATGTGTGTTCCCTGACGCACACTGTTAAAACTGTGGAGATAAAGTAAAAACAAGAGAACGTTAGAAAGCTGAACCAATGTGAATGTTCTGGGGCCAGCTGGAACAGTAACAAGCAAATCACTGGCAGTTAAATTTTGCGAAACCAAATCTCCCAAGCTTATACCCATCTGTTCTCTAGAGAGAAGACTATTTGCAAAAACCACACATTGGAACTTAATTATAGGAATTAGAGGTTTGTGAAAGTAAAATTCATTCTAAAGAATCCCAGAAATGGGTGTCCAAGAGGAACTTATTTGAAACCAATCCATTGGAAAATGGTTGGCCAAAAGTAACTGTTGTTTATCTGACCAGAAGATGCCCTTTCTTTTAGTACCATTTGAACTTCACTGCTATTCTCATCACAGTTTTCCGTGAAGCCACAAAACAAAGAAAAAAGAATAAATCCTCTTTAACAGAAGCCTCAAGATTTCATTTCTAGCTTACTGAAACTTGACTTTATTGGATGAATAAAATCTACTTTAGTTGTCACGAAAAGCAGATTGACGCTTCACTAAACCACACTTTGCACTAGTGTATTTTGTAAAGAATAACTGATCATTATAATGTATAGTCAATTTGACATTCACATTCTTGTATTTTAGTACAAATTTCTCATATTTGAGTTGTAAGCATTTATGCTAACATTAAAGTAAACATTTGTCTTAAAAAGGTTTATCTGAAGTGTAAGCAGCTCTCCTTTGGGCATGGTAAAGCTAAACACACAAGAACAATAGAAATGCAAATACGAACATTATACACCAAAAGGTATAATGACAGGGTTGCCTCAAAGATAGATTTTGTGCATTTCACTCTGCATTGAGCAAGTTGCACAAAGCTTTCAAACACTCCAGAGAGATCATTAAAAACATTCACTTGGGACAGCAGCTTAACTCTCCGCATAGGGGAGAATTAATGAAAAGATACAAGCTTACTTTCATCGCAGCAGAACCTCTCCATAGGTAGCATCTCCACAACAGACAAAATCCAGTAGTCAGTGTGAACCCTCTCAGTTTGCAATTTTAAATAATCTCTTTAAAGATAAACAGTTTAACTCTATCCTTCATGGTATAGAAAAGGGTCTCATATTTGAAAGAGAATTATATCAGACAAGAGTTGAGCAAAATTAAAAAGTCATGTAACAACTGGGGGGGGAAGGGTATGGAGAGAAGCCAATTTGATTTTTCAGAAAAGAATTACAATTTCTGGTTTTTAATGTCCTGGTTCTCAAAGACATGGAAGTAAATGGAATTTTTTGTCATGCGTTGAAAGCTGGGTACAGAACACTGTTTCTAGCCCTCCTACTCAGAAGGAAATAAGTACAATCACCTTCTGGTTAAGAAACACTCATGACTCTTGAATCCTGGAATTAAGAATATATTTCTGTAAATATCACGGACAAATATATTATTTTGTATTTATGAAACTTTATTCACGCACCAGTGCTGTACAAACTAGAGGAAACCAGAGCCACCATCCCAAGAGATTAAAGTAAATGTAAAGTCATGTGTCTGATCAAAATATGCTAAAATTACAGGAAAGGACTCCCATGACTATCATTCTAAGTAAAGAGTATTCATTATAAAGCGCTGTAGCTCACTGACTTAGAGTGAATGAGCTCAGAGTAAGGGAAAGTAACTTGCATAAAGTCCCACAAGATGTCTGTGACAAAGCTGGAAATGGGATTTCAGATCTCATCCCAAACCACAGCCTGTGAGACTCTCTTCATTTCTGATTTGCATTGTTTTGCTGATGATCTGACAGGCTGATAGAGAAAAGAGGGATACGAACGAAAAAGAAACTTGATGTAACAGGAGAAGGCAGCTTTCAGAAAGATGACACGTGTAAGTGAGGTGTTTAGGAAGAGAATGAAGATGAAGGCACAATGATACAGCTGAATGCACCTAATTATGTTGCTCAGAACAACTACAGCACACACAGTGTCTGTAAGCAGATCCTGGATAACTGTAACGGAAAGGACCAGACATGAAGTTCACATATTTTTAATTCACAGCGGATCGCAGTACTATATTGCTCCTTACTTCTAATAAGTGAAAACTCAAGTTACTTGCATTTTCAGCATGGGATGGCTCTAAACGTAGCAGGCAGAAGGGTATGATATAATTTGTTGTTGCTTATTCAGCTGAGTGGGTGGATCTGTTGGAACATCAGCACACCTGGATGTGCTGACAGCCAAGTGCCGCCAGCTAGTTGAGCCAAAGAGGTACAATATTTCTTTCATTCCACATTTCTTGCAGTAAGATTTTGTTTAACTATACAATGGAAGGCTTCTTCCCCAAAAGCTCAAGTCTGTGAACATGGGAGTCAGAATTTTATCCCAGTTAAGATGCTGCATTTCAGAGACACTACTTTATAAATACCTTTTTATAAGTTGTAGAAGTTCAGCTCAAAGGAGCCAACCCACAATGGAGCTATCTAGCAAGGACCCCATTGACAAATCAACAGATCTATTCTCAGGCAGGGTCAAGATCACTAAAAGAGACAGGAACAGTATACATTTTGAATAAACTATATCTTTTGAAAATCCTTTATCATGGGTGGATGGACAGTACAAAAATAACTTGGCCACCCTTTCCTTAACAATGGCCCTGAGGTGAAGTTACTGTTAATGTGGCAAGTAGTAATGGCTTGCAGGTAAACACTTCTGGAAGAAAAAGAAACAGTGATGACCCAAAGCTGTTGCAGGTATTCCAACGGCATTTAAAAAGTATCACCAACCTTACCTATGATTTTTATATACATGTGAGCAGATGTCTTTTCCAGTTTCTTTCGAACACAAAAATAAAACAAGCAGCAGATTCAGGGGAATGGCTTAAGTAAACAAGATATCAACAGCAAAGCAAACTTAGCTCAAGTATTCTCAACAAGTTTAACAGCTGCTGAGATTCTTCCCTTAGGATTGCTCGGTCTTCCCTCTATACATCCTCCTCTTACGGAACAACTCATATCCTTAGCAAAGTTAGATGGCCAGAGCTTAGCAGCACATTTTCAGGAGATTTATGAAAAAATAGGGTATCTCAAGAAGGTATTAGTTTGTCCTTGATCATTTAGAAATGGGTTTGTGAACAAGAAGTAGGGAAAATAATTTTTCACTTCTCTGGTTAACTTCTCCTTTCCCCCTTTTAGGCATTTAGTGCAGCCATCTGCAAGAGATTCCTTCAAGAAGACAGCTTTAAAAAACTCTGCAAGTCTCCAAGCCTCCTAATTGCAGACCTAATGGTTGCCCCAACCCTCTACATTACCAGTAAATAGAGTAAGCAAGTTAGAACATCAACAAAAGCTACTAATGATGTGATTTTATTTGTCTTGCTGAAACTGAAAGTAGAAATTGAACTAAATGTTCATGAGCTATCACCAGTTCACTGCAAACACTCTTACTTCACATAAGAATTATACAACTGGGTACTCCATTAACAAAATAGCTTTTCCCATTTACTTGTGAGAATATTCTGGAAAAAGATGAGAGAAAAATAGAGTAAGGTTCTCATTCAATGGGAAGATCTAAAGAAATTTTTACAGTAGGGACTTCAAGATGCTTGCTTTTTCACTCCTTTCCTTTACATGCCCCAGAGTACCCAAAGCACAGAACAGAGTCTATTCCAATGCTACTGCTCAGAAAACTGAATTGCAGCACACCCAGCCTATGCTTGTGAGATGGCACATGCATGTGAGAGGAAGAAAAAAAAAAGTTTTGGGAGGATACTGTGATAAAACAGCCGCAGATCTCGGAAAATGGCTGTGCTGGGAACTCCAGCACTCAGGTGCTGCTTCTCTGAACAGAGCTGCTTTCAGTAAGGCTTTGTCTTTTGTGTAATTACATTTCGGCAACTTGCCAGAGTTCAGAAACTTTCAAGCACTCTTTTCAAACCTTTGGACTTCCAAATAGATTGTAAAAGTCCCAGGATGCTATGGTAACATCCCAATTGAAACCCACTACAGTAGTTAGCCTCTGCCTGCTCAACTCAGGCAAAGCCAAATATGCACAATGCAGAAAGAGCCCCAAGTCCCCGAGAAGGACAGAAGAGCTTGCCAGGACCCTGCTGTCCCCCTAGCAGGTGCCACCTTTGGTTACCATGCAAAGAGCCAAATGAGTTCACAGGACCCCTCCTCTACCAAATGGAAAACAAGGAACAAGGACTGTTATTCCTTAACTTAGAGCATTACTGCTTGCATTTTCCATTGAGAGCATGATGAAGAAAAACTCACTTTGAGGGCTTATGCTGCTTCTCCAGCATGAACAATTTCCCCACACACACTACTTTTCTTCCCAGTTACATAGGAGTCTGTCATTAAAAAAGAATTGAGTGTCTTAATCAAAAACATGGTAGTCTCAAATGCAAAGTTGCCATTGGAGGCTATGTCTATGCTGACTGAAACATCTGTAGGGAGAAACAGTGCAGAGAACCTGATGTCAACATTATGGGTATCTCAGGGTTTGTTTTTTCTTAAGACACACTCTAGATTAGCTCTAGTCTGGTCCCATAGGCTGAATGCTCATTTGCAGTTGGAACACATCTTCCAGTTTAGTTTCATAAGAAAGGAACCCAGGTCACGAGCTCTAAGACTGCTTCATGGTGTGAACCAAAGCACAGTAAGTAGGGATAATCAGGAGTATTAGGATTAGAGACTATGGTACAATGGGTAACAAAGAACTAGCTGGAGCAATAGAAAATACTGAAATTCAAAAGGTTTTAAAAACCCAGGCAATTTCTGTTGTTCAATAACTCATCCACACACAAAGCATACTCAAGCAACCAATCACACTTACCCCAAAGCCATGCTCTGAAATAGAGAAGTGAGGTTTACCTTGCCTTGAAGGAGCCCGGAGAGACCTACATTTAAAACTGTAGGCACTATTGGGGAAAAAAAAAAAAAATATTCCCAGTTTCACTGCTGTGATGAGTAAATTACTGCCACATGAGCATGCTTTAAGATCATATTATTCTTCACCTATTGGTTTAAGTGTACTACACCGCGCAATATTCAGACCAATCGTTGGACTGTTTCTTTACCTATCCCTCTTGGAAGGCAGCATAGGAGCACTAGTATTCCTCAATTCAAAGCTGTTGTATCAAGTGCTTTTTAAAATTCCATAGATACTAACATTCGGGACAATGAAGTCAGCCTCAAGGAAATCACCATCTTCCTCTAATGAAATTAGCGCTACTTTTTAGGCACTTCCTCTGAAATGCGTTAGCAGTGTTAAGACAAAACAGATGCTGAAAGCTATTCCTGATGACTGGCTTTAAGGAAAAATCCTTTTTTAACAACCAGGCAGATAGAGAAATCATTAACACTCTTAACATTTTGGAGAGACTGGGTGATGTAACACTGCAAACACAGAGACTGGATTTTTTGAGATCCTTTCTGTCTCACCCACTCAAGTTTATTTCAGCTGAAGGGTGTGGAAAGAGGGAAAGGAGTGACACAAATTTTAATGATTTGTTTTCAGACTTCTTGGTGTACGCTCAGGAATTTCTGTATTCATGGCAGACTTAATACAGGTGGTACAGAGATTATCCCAAGTACTGTTTGTAAGGAAATGAACCACAGCACCTGTGACACAGCTCAGAGTAGGCAGCGAACAAGCTTTATTACACTGCTTTGTAGCAAATCAAACCCTCTGAGACCAGTCTACAGATTCTGGAGAAGGAAAGGATTAAAGGAGTTGCTGTGTTTGCTCTTTATTACCCGGAATCCCTTTATCTTTTTTAAAGTTCCCCTCCCTTGATTTTTCCTATGCTAGGTCAGTAATTTAACACCTTGACGCTTTCAAATCAAAAGCTAAAATGACCTTACTGTGTTGAATTATTAGCCCAGGATTTAAAAAAAAATAAAAAATACAGAAAATCCCAGCAAACGGAGGGGGGGATGGGGTGGGTGAAATCTCTAAAAACAGAGGGCTTTTGATCAGAGCAGCATCCTGCAGTTTGCTGTAACTCAAGCTGGCCATTCTTATATAGTAGGAATTAAGGACTCCCCCTGCCAGGCAGGGCCCTATTAAAACACAATAGCTGTTTGAAAAGAGTAAGCAAGCTGATATGGATATAATAGGCCACCTATTGGGGCCCCTTTCTACTCTGAAATAAAGCTTCTTCTTAGAGTTATGAGCTGGGAAATCTAGTATTCAGGAAGATGGAAAAGAGCATACAATGGAAGATGGTAAATAGCCCTGCAGAAGCCCTCCAAGGTGCTTACCAGAAAAGTAAAGAAGCCTTCAGAGATAAGCATCAATCACCCAGGACTAACTCTTTCAGTCTGATCAGGTGCTACTTCAGACCACATGGTGTTTCAGCAAGTCTGGAAAGGTCTTGCTGGTATAAACAGAGATTTAGTTTTTACAGTAGAAAACACAGTGAGTTGTGTACCACAGAGACAGCTGCATGAATATCATTATAACTGGTTTTATGAAGATCATTGCAAGTTGCTACCCAGCTTCCCTCAAAAACCCTTGCCCTTTCCCCTCAAACCTAAAAATAATAATAATAAAAAATTTTTAAAAAACCAGAATTATAACCACACAAAGAAAGCTGCTAACTCTCCAGCTAATGTATTGTGTTCAAACTGGTCCAACTAGACATTTTGGGGCAAGCAGAAAATTCCTTATTGAACTGCTCGACAACCTTCTACACGCTGAGGATATTGGAAATTCAAGTCCTCAGTAAGTTTTATCATCATACAGCCATGATCGCCATTCTTTGGCTTCCCTTATTAACCGACAGATGTATTTTTACCCTCCCGGTCATGCTGTGGAATTCATTCACTAGCTGCAAGATGCTATAAAAACCATGCAGTGAACCTGTGGCAAGGGTGAGAAGATGGCACAAAGAAGAAAAACACTGTTAAAAATACAAGCAACACTAGGCAGTGTTCAGATTTCCCCTAGTCTAACAACTCTGAAGTAGATATGGAACTGACATCGGCTGGAGATGATTTTGGTATCAAAACGTCAATGTCCACTGAAGGAAGAGTATGAATTTGAAAATTATTGAATAACTGCACCCATCTTGTACTGCGGAGATTAAAGTGTAATGCTGAGTGAAGGCAAACTGGCTTCTCAGAAAGTTGGGGGCAACGTATAAGCAAAAGTAAGGGCCTGGTCACTCCATTCTGCACGTAGTCTCTGTATCTCTTATTGTAAGACAGTTCTGCATTTTATAAATCAGACTTTTCATTATTTTAAAAGGTAACAGCACAATCACGTTACAACTGTGATGATCCATGAACTTCTGAAATATAACTTAATGACTGTTCCAAAGAGATTCAATACTGGTGCCATGCATGCAGCTCCCATATTTGCTCTTTTCAGTCTTGGTTAGACTGGAGAATTTCAGAAGAAGAAAAAAAAATTACAGTTAATACTGTCTCACCTTTTCAGTTGCCTTGGCAAGAGCTATAGCACACCAAAGACTGAGCAGCTTCCAGTATTTCCAGCATGGCAACAAATGAACCTTGCCAAAATTCCTTAATATAGATGAAGCACGATCACTTGACATTAATGCTAACTCTGCATTTAAAGATTGCTTTGCTAAACCACTTTGTGGTCACTACAAGTGTTTGGCTACAGCATTGACCAGCTACAGTTTGTCTCATTTATTTGAAGATAGGCAGTAGGATTAATTTTGCAGGACATGAGATTACTGCAAGTCTCTAAAGCTAATGTATTTTGCAATCTGTATGGTTTCAACACTACACAACAGAGAAAGTCCCAGGCTCTCTGAAGACAACCAGATTTCTAGAAACTGGACTTTTTTTTTCCTTTTTTTTTGTTTTTGTTTTGTTTTTAAGAAGAGAAGACAAACCAAGTCTTAAAAATGTATTTTTCAGGCAAGCTACAAGACTTCCAGCAGTCTGCTATTCGTGGGGATGCAGCAACAGTTATGGGATTTTATCCTGTAAAGGATAAGAAATCCTATTATGGGATCTTATGCTGCAGGCATTTGCTAATTTTTACAGCTTGATATATCCAGTTTCAGATAAATTCTACATTTGTTGGCATTGTCCACATTGGAACACACGTATTCTTAGCAAGGCAATTAGAAATGCTCCTCAAGTTTTTCTAGGACACCACAACATTTTACAACCTAAGAATGAATACAAAACTCCTTCCAACACCACAAGACCAAAAAAACCCCAACCTCAATTCTGATCCATCTTTTCTCAAAGATCTTTCTGGGAAAAACAAAGTGATCCTCAAAGTTACACTACTTTATTCCAATTTAATACAAAGTCTTATAAGCTTAGACAGATGGAAGCCAAGAAATCCTCCGAAACTGATCTCCTATATGCATAGAGTAGTCTGGACTCACACCAAAATGTTTCATTAAAACCAGAACTAAACCATATGAGCTGGTAGTACAGAGAAAGGTACAGTTATGGATGAAGCTATCATGTATTCAACAATGGTTCTCTTACAGCTTGAGACACCAAAAACTTTATTGGAGGAAACAGTATATTCCAAAAGAAATTCCTAACAGAAAAGGATAAAACTATGCCTTTTAGTTCTTAACAATAAAAAAAAAAACATATAAGGGAAAAATACAAATGGGTACCAAACTTCCTATGTTATTATGCTTTTCCAAAGCTGCTATTCTCTAGTGCATTTCTACTGAATCCCAGGTGCCAATTTCATATTACTAAAACAGCTTCCTTCAAAACATTCACAGAAGCTGCAGGAAATACAATCCTTACAGCATGTGACCAAGCATGAAAAGAGATTACTGCTTTATATACACATTGCAGATTGCATGCAAAAGACTGTAAATAGTCCCACTACATCTGCTGTGGATATGTCACTATTTATCTTTCTCATTTCTTCCAACATTTTCCAACACAGTGACTCAGCAAGCACAGCTGAGTGGTTTTCCAGAATGATGGAGAAAGATGGTTGTCAAACAGCAATCTCAGCATTGAATATCTATTTTGCATCATGGTGATCTCTACTACAGACCTTTCCTCAATGGAAGACATGCAATATAACATTGCCACAGTTCACCAGTTCTGACTTGAAGGCCCTTTCACTTCTGCAAGAATACAAAGTAGGACAGATTTGTGATCAGAAATGTGAAAACAGGGGTAAGAAAGTAACTATCCAATATCACAGATATTAAAAACAAGCAGACTGTTGGAGAAAAATAAGATTAAACAAAAGACCCTGTGGCATCCCAAAATCGATACTATGAGCCCTATGAAATACCCAACTGATTAAATAAGTTATGGCAAAATAACCACAATGAGCACACATACTGAAGGCTCCTTAAAGATTTTCTTAGAAACAGCAATGGCTTGCATATCTGTTCTGCTGTACTGCCAAATGCAGACCATGGGATGGAGTGGGGAAGCAGGAAAACTGTATCACAAATGCACATAACCAAGAAAAATTACTTCTCTATTACCTTCTAAACTAGATCAGAGAGATCAGTTTTCAGCAAAGCCTAGGATTTTGCCCTTTTCCCTCTCTCCCTAAATTATCCAGACTTGTTTCAAGAATAAATTTACAGATTTGAAGTGTGTCGCAAAAGTCTGATTTTAACTCCCAGCTGGGATCATATATACATCTCCAAATTTGTATCAGTAACATTAAACAGCCACGATGAAAAGCAATAAAGAAACTGGAAGCACAAACAGAATTATGATAGAGGTATGAACTAAAACTTGACAGAGGATATTACATTCAACTCTACCCCAGAGAAACAGCACAAACACAATTAACTCTAGTACATATACTCCTGATGCTTCGACTATTTGCCAGGTTTATGGACTTTGGCTTTTACAAAATTTCAAATGCCCATTTTTCAGTTTTGTTAGCTATCAACACTGCCTATATGCAATTGGCTTTAACCATCATTAAAGGAAGCTCAACTTCATGGCAAATGTGTTGCATTTCAACATTCAAGGCTGTAAGAAGGAATACAAATATACCCAACCACATAAGTTCTCTGTAAGGTAGTCAGTCCACTTTTGCTGCAAGTATTCTGACAAATACTACGAATAAATATGTAATTTCCATGATGGAAAGGAATAGGAAAGAAGTGGGCAAAGACTGCAGTGCTACACCAGTGAATACATACTAAAAGCATTATAGTCTGACCAAGCTGCTTATAAAAGTTGCAATTGCCTCTCTTCAAATAGCAAGAGCACAGTGCAGCTTAAGTCAGTGTACAAGTAAGTACAAGTAAGTGTACAAGTTATCTATGGACAACTGCCCTGTGCCGACAAGGTGCTGATATCAAGTGCTAACGTTCATGTGCTATAGCAAGTTCTCTAGATTTTTCTGTCACCAAATCAGCATTAAGTTTCCTAAGCGGAGCATATTATCGCACACAACGTCAATGTTAAACATTGTCTTTCGTCTTCAATTCTATGTTGCTCCTTTAGCTATAAGCCCTCTGAGTTTGTCCTGCTTACCAAAAGCTTCTTTACCTTCCCCCTGCCCCACCTCCCCCGTGTTTCTTTGCAAGGGTTTGGGTTCATCTGAATATCCACTCACCTGTAAGACTCTGGAGTACATGGGAAGAACACTACATTTTCTAACATATTGGCAACATACAAAACTACAGTGGGAATCAGTGTGTTATTCCCATTAATATATGCATTTTTTCCAGCTGTTTACTCAACAGCAGTCATCCCAATGAGCGTATTTGTCAGGCTAGGACTTGTTGCAATGTTTATTACAAAGAAAACAACTCTGGGAAAATCAGGAATTCATAGCTCCTGCTTGTCAGATGAAGATACCAATGACGTTTCTGCTGTCAAGCAACTCTGTAATAAAAACATCACGCTTCAGGTGGCAGATCTACCGGTTTTGGACAAAATTCACATAATTTTAAATCAAGTTATCCACACCCACCAAGTCTTCCACAGATCTCATACAAAAAACATATCCCGTGCACAATACACAAGGGGTATTGAAATCCCATTTCTAATATGGGTTGGAGAAACTTAGGTTAAAAAGAAGGGACTTTGCCCTTCTGACAACTCTTCTCTGTAGAGGTAAGACTGGAAAGCAATAAATGGACTTTAAGAGCAATGCTTTGTGTCCTTTAGCAATGCTCTAAGTGAAGAAACATGCAACTATTACAGGTTCCCCAGAAAGATTTATCAACAAATTCAGACATGCAAATCCGTCTGCTCTGTGGAGAGAAACTTTGAAAATATCTCTCTCATAGCAACTTACTCACATTAGCTGCAAAAATGTACTCCTCAGAGCTTCTGGCACGAGTGCTGAGTCTGAGTACATATATTCATTGTCTTTCCACTGATAACTGAAGAGCAAAGGAGAGGCAGACACCACTCTTATGCCATGCCCTAGGGACCAACAAATCCCAAGTAAGAGCCTGTCAGGAACCGTCAAACACGTTATCCCAGCTGAGATTTTCAGCCCAAAGGGCTGCTTCACAGCTAGGTCACTGACAGCAGCAGCTTCGTACCGATCGCGGGGCTCAGTGCAGTCTTGCACTGAGTGTGATAATATTGCCTTTTTCTCTCCAGCGCAGAAGACACGCAGGAATCCTGAGAGTATTTGAGGAACACATGAAATATAATTTTTGCAATTTGCTTATAAGATTATATCAGAAATAGTATCAACATTTTCTGTAAGAACCTGGAAGTATTGCTACCTCCCAAAGGTTACTGAGTTGCTCAAAATCAATACACACAGAACTAACACTAAAAAAAAAAAAAAAAAAAGCCCATAAAAAAACAACCAATACCCCTCCCCCAAACAGTCTTACTGAGAAATTCTAATGAACAGCTCCATCTCTCAGAAAGGGAATCTGGCACAACCTGTCAAAGCCCTAAGGATCTTCTCACTACTATTTTTGCTGTTTATACTACAATTGTACAAAGCACAGAGACAATGTTCTACAGTGCTAGGTGCTGTAAAGTACATGCAGTACAATATCATTTCTGTCTTGAAGAGCTTACACTACCCTTGCAAACAAGACAGAACAAGTTACTGTGAAAAGGGGAAAGATACAGAGCAGATGACAGCAAGATGATGACAATGATAAGGCCTACATACACATAGATTAAAAAAAAAATTGATGGATCTAAGCTCGGTCTAAGCATCTCTCCTTTTTATAAGCAGATAATTCAGCTTCTTTCCAGCTGCCAATTAAGGTTGTCTTCAGTGAGTGGCTTATTTCTCATGGGCATCCCATCTGTCCCATTCCTGGCCCTTCCCCCCACCCCCCTCACCAAGGGTACTGAGATAATTTTAAAGAGGAGGACATTGTTTACTCTACAGATTTATTTAGGTAATGTTGTACAGCAGCAGTACAAGACTGAACAACCCAGAAGTTTTTCTGATACCAAAGCCTGTGCCACTGCTATTGCCAGAGAAAGCCAAGAGAGCAATATTATACATGTCCCTAAGGAATGACTTGAACAAATTGTTCCAGCCAATCCAGACAACAAGAGAAAATAACGTAGTTTCACTGCTAGAAGTTGATACTTCTCACCAGGATAACATTTTCCTATCAGGGGATCTCAAACTATATAGCACTGGCAGTCCTGTTACTCTGAACAAAGCAAATGTTCCTTTGTGTAAAACAAGGCTCCATGGAACGCAGACCAGGTATTCTGAATTGCCAGGCACATAACAGACCTAAAAGCACGAGATCCAGCAGGAGCACTTCAAGTAAGAGCCAGAAGAAACATCCTTTACAGAAAAAGGGGACCTCAGACATCAGTTTGCAGAGCCCAGTGGAAGTAGCAACGGATCAGCAAGCTAAAAGCAAGATGTCTTTCTCAATCATGTTCCAGCTGGCCAGTAATCAGGGAGACATTTCACCAGAAACAAAAGAAGTGTTTTGGGAGAAGAACATAGACCAAAAAAAAGTGCCTTTTTCTGTGCCTCCAGTCTTGTATTTGGTTTATCAAACAAACTATAAAAGCGATTGGAAGAAGAGTGTCCTGTCCAAGGTAAGTTACGACTGGTTAATATTCCTGAGCTTTCCAAAGAGTCTTGAACAGAGTAGCACGTTTACCTGCAAGCTAGAGGAGAAAGTTTCAAGCAAAGGATTAGCCCAGAAGAAAAGCAAAAATTACTAGTAGGAAGTTTCTTGGTCAAAGGTTTTTTTTGCTGCTTCTTCCAGCTGAAGTGAAAAAAAAAACCACCAACCACATAGACTCCCTTTAAGATCCCAGAAAATACAAAGTGAAGTGGGATGCTATGCACATTCGCTCTGCGTGATCAAATGCATTAGCATGGGGGCCCTGTTTTTCTTCAGTACAGGAAAGATCAAGAAAACAGGATGATAAATAATATATAGGAGGAACATGTCCCTTTAAGATATGTTGACACAGAAGTTAGACTGGAAGAAGTAAAGCAGCATTAGTGTGTAATTACACAGAGGGCTTTCAAGAGTGCATTTCATGCAGATTCAAAAGCAGAACAGAGACTTCTTCAGTTTGTAGTGAACAAATACCAGTAGCATTTCAGCATATCTATAAAATCAAGACTAGTCCTAAGAAAGGCATAATTTTACTTGTTTATCTAAAAGATGTGGACTAATTGGTAGAAGGGTGATTGATCCCTATTCCTGTAAGAGTCAAGAGTGAGTCAGATGAGGGTAGCCTCAAGGTACTCCCGAGATTGAAAGCAGATGTCCACATGATTGGGACAAATGAACAACAGCATAAAGTGGGAGAAAAAAAAAATCCTTGAAGACTAAAAATATTCTGGAAGGAGAACTGTAGAGATGAAGGTCAGCCCTCTGCAATCAACAATCCTGGTGCTAGGCTGTGGAGACTAGTAGAATACAAATACATATCCAATTTCATTTCCTAGAAACAACTAAAAACACTCATTGCCTGCAAAACACTTACTGCTTGATCCGTACAGAGCTACATGACAACATAGTTTTCAGCTCTGAAACTTCACTCATGTAAGCTAAATCTCAATAAAATTTTCTTAATTACCCATAGAAATAGTTGTTGTAACTGGCACAAAGATTTGAAGTGACTCATGGTGAGGCAGGGCATTGCAAAGCATGACAGAAAGACCATGATTGCTCTTCAGTGGTGAATCCAGCAAGAGAAGTTGATGGAACACCACTCTATTGAAAAGTGTGGCCTCTGAGAAGAGTTTGGAGAATATTTAACACCTGTCCTCAACACACTAACTTCATTATTTCTGGAAAGTTACAGAAGTTAAAGAACAAGTCTTATGAGGAGTGGCTGAGAGAGTTGGGATTGTTTAGCCTGGAGAAGGTTGAGGGGAGACCTTATCGCTCTCTACAACTACTTGAAAGGAGGTTTTAGCGAGGTGGGGGTCAATCTCCCAAGTAACAAGCGACAGAACAAGAGGAAATGGCCTCAAGTTGTGCCAGGGGAGGTTTAGGTTGGATATTAGGAAAAACTTCTTTACCAAAAGGGTTATCAGGCATTGGAACAGGCTGCCCAGGGAGGTGGTGGAATCGCCGTCCCTGGAGGTATTTAAAAGACAGGTAGACGTGGTGTTGAGGGACATGGTTTAGAGGTGGTTTTGGCATAGGTTTATGGTTGGACTCGATGATCTTGAAGGTCTCTTCAACCCAAGTGATTCTATGATTCTAAGTTATTTTATCCAACACACACTTGAAGGAAGAAAAAAAAAAAAAAAAAAAANATTTGGGCCTACCTGCTAGCTTTCTAAACCCTGGGCTTGGTCTCTAATTTTAAGTGAGCAAAAGTAGGCAAAGCACAATGCAAAAAATTAGACAACCTAATACCAAGTCCCTTCATCTCAAATCATTTTAGCATACTTCAAAATATACACATGCCAATTTTCTTACTTAGAATAACCTGGAACAAGGAAAACACAGGGGCAGCGCACACAAACCTTCTGGAATCCCGCAAGTTATCTTGAGTTTGAAGATATTGAGATTAAAGATAAAAATCAAGATCAAGCTTATTTGCTTGGCAGAGCAACATGAAGCCAGTTTAGCCTTCAAAGCACAGCCTGAACAAATGGTGACAGTTGTGTGGATGAACAGAAACTTATTGGGCAGTGAGGGCTCACCACTAAGCTCTGGGAGCCAGAACGTAGAACACTTTCATAATAGTAAACTTTGTATCCTGAGTCTACCTATACCCATACTGCTGATCATTTATTCTCTGCTTCAAATAAAAAAATCCCACGTTTCAACTCTTAAGAGTTCCACAGCTCTCAAAATTACTAAGCCTGTTTGTGCTTTGGTACAGGGACACAGTTTGATCTGCTAAACTCCAGACATACTATAAAAGAAAAAAAGAGAAAGAAAAGGAAAAAAAAAAAAGAATTACTAGTTCTATATTACTCACAGAAAAAAAATGAACACACAGCCTTTTTCTGTCTTTCAAGAAACTGGAAGCTCTACAGAACCCTCCGTGTGAACAAAAAGCCATTGTGGAAATTCAAATCTTACTTTAAAAATAAATGGGAAAAACATGATCTCCAGCACCTAAGTCAATCAGAGGGTTGTGCTCTATGGTGACAGTTTTGTATGTTACAATAACCTTGAATTACTATTTATTCTTTCAAATGTAGAAGAGGAATAGGAAGTGAAAAGAAGATGGTTATCACGTCATGATGAAGAAAGAGAGGCAATGTGAGCAGTTTCAAGAAGTGTGGAAGACCTCTTGCTCACCGCTTAATTTTTTACATATATATGATCAGAAGTTTAGAAAAGGCCCAGAGGTGTCAGCTTGAAAGCATGTGCAAACCAAATCTGATCTGGAGAGATGCTTGAATGACAATTTCAGCTGGGTATTTCAGAGCCACCTTGACTTCAGCTCTGGTAAAGAAATCCTGTTGGTGGGTGGAGGTCATTGTAGTCATACTCTTTATCTTTCTTAAGCTCTTGTTTATTGACTATTTGTTCAGCTGACTAATCTCAATATTACTTTCTGTGGAAACTCACCAATATCAGATGGAGTATTATGATTCCCAGTCCCATGAAATGCACAGGTTGTACCTTCATTTGTCCTCAATACCTACTCTCAGCAATTAATTCCCTGCAACGCTCATTTAATAGTGACTCCTGCAACTTGCTCAGAACACTGGAGTATATTGTTCATTGGTGTGTATAGTAAGAGTTTAATTCCTGATACTATGCATTTTTTTTAACTTTGGTAGTCTACGAAGAGGGAATGCATTTTGAGAGTTTAAGTTATTTTATTAACAAAAAAAAATACCAATCTCCTTATAAAAATCTATGTAGTACCAAGTATTATTTGCTATAAAATAGATTTCTGAGGTCTTTTAAAGTCAGTATTCATTCTAGTTACACTAAGCTACAGAGGAAGGTCTACCACAATGGCCAAAAACACACCAGTCTTGAACTGCTTGTTACCTTATTGGGGAAAAAAAAAAGCTTTAAGAATTTCCCCTCAGACTTGCTGCAATATTTATCTTAGTTACTCATTTACCAGTGAGAATCTCAGTTGTTTAAAAGTTGAAAATGTGCACGGAGCAAGAAAATATAATGCAAGTTGTCCAATCAGTTAAACTAGCAAATTAAACCTCATTTGGAGATTTGATGGAGACTAATGAGCAGGAAAAAAAAAAAAAACAAAAACAAAAACCAAAACCAAAAAAGCCACAAAACCCTCTGAAACTGCAGTCAACTGAGAAGGAAAGCTAATTCTATGCTTTGAGGCCCTCTTCCACTGCTGTAGTACAGAGATTGTTGTGAAATACTCTTAATATTGGTTTGCCTCAGAAAAGGATAACAGGAAAGGAAGCAAGCAAGGAAAGATTTTCAAATGGGCATCAAAAGACAGAAACATATAACCACTGCAAACAGGCGCATTACCAACACACCTTTAATGAAGCTCCCTGGAAGAGTTTTAGACATTGTGCAAGACATCACCAAGGTGGCAAAACATACAGCAATTGGCTGATTAAACATCAACACTGAAGATGCACACATAGCTTTTTCCCCAAAAAAATCTTTCCAAATTAGTAGGAAGAGATTATCTTTGCTCATTATTACCTTCATTATTTAAAAACTTACGCAGGTTATGAGGGAGGAAAAGGCATTCTATTAAAGCATTCTACAGGACAACAATTGCACAAGGAAACAAAACAGTTCAAATTCATACTCAGAACAAGGAAGAATGAGTGCTGCTGAAACCAGAAGCAGTTTCTGCTTTTGATAGTAACTGTCCTGATTAAGGCAAGAAGAATTTGGTTTTCTATATGCTTTTAAAAGCTCTGTTCCCCAAAGTGACTGCTTCACATGAATGTTTGTAGTACAAAAGGTACTGAGCTGTATGAAACTCATGCACGTTTCCGAAACATGCTCAGGCAGCCCTTGGCTAACCCAGGGAAATCCAGCATTCACAACATAATCAGCATGTGTCCAGCTCCATTCTCCATGTACCCTGCCTGTTTCCAAAAGCCCCCCTCAGGCTGGCGCTATTGGCAGCATCCTGATGTACTTACTATTCAGTGAAGAACCTGGCAATGCCATACTGACTAATATCTTCTCTGTTCTCCAGCAGCTGGCTCACTGCATCCTCCATGTACGTGAGGACATGTCTTTGAGCTGCAAATAAAAGACAGTAAGAGACAGAAATTAGCATACAAGGGGCCTGCAAAGCCCAGAGCCAGACCAGCCTAGTTGTGTGCCTTACACAACATGCCAACAAGCATTTGGTCCTTCAGGTAGCGAGTAGAGGTTTCATTCTCTCAGATATGAACGGTAGAATTCCTGAGCTAAATGGCGCTTTCTTTCCCGGCTACATAGAGTTAGTCATTAACAGCGCTGACTTTTTTAAAATCCCCTGAGATTCTGGAAGTGACGGAAGAGAAGGAGTTGTGAGACTGCCTTGCTGGAAAATGCTTACTCAAGAGGAGATCCTGATTGCTGTTCTGAGTCACAGCCGTCTTTCCTATACAGATTGCCAATGCTGTATCCATAGGGCTGTTGCAGAGCTTTAGGTGTTCCCTGCCCTTCCCTCCTTACCGAAGCCAAGTAACTCTAAGGTTGCTCTGTAAAGTCTTTTTCCTGAAGGTGCAAGTACATCTGTTTCCATACAGGCATCAGTGAATGTTCTTGGAGTAGCAGGTGGGGAACAGGTCTCAGTGCCAAGAGAGATTTATATTGCTCAACAGTCAGTCTTAAATAACTGCCTAAACCAAGCACAAAGACATTGCAGAAGGCGTGGAACTGCCAGTATCCAGCCACAGACTGCCACTCGCTTATAAGACTCCCGAGGAAAGATAGTTTGGTGCAACACAAATCATTTTGCTGCTTCTACAGGGGGCAGACTCTGTACAAATCAAGCATTTGCCAGGAAAGAAGCAGCACAGTTTTGCCACTGAGCCCCTTTGATGTTTTTGGCTAGAAACCAAGTTGGAGCAACAAAGAGCCGAGTCTGGGGTGATGCGCCAGCTACCAAGCAGTAGACTTTCCAAATCTACAAGTTCAACAATCAGAAGACAAGTCACAACGAACCCAGGAAAATCATTCCTAACCTGGAAAGCACACAAACCCTGTTCCCAAAGTACACACCTCCATCCTAAACACGTATGCTACTGCACCTTTGCAAGTAGTGTCGTGTCCTAAAAAAGAGCAGCAGAAAACCCTTAGGGGATACAGGAAAGGCAAAGGCTGTTCTTGCTCCTTGCCAATCTGCTCCAGACTTGGCAGCATCATCCCCTCACCAACAACTGGCCAACCTCAGACCCACATCAGTATTCTTCAAACCATTTTAATTTGTGCTTAATATCCTGGTAAGCATCAAGCCCGTGCCACTTGATACACAGCATGGAAGTCCCTTTCATCTTAGTGTGGGGCAGGTGGACTTCAAGAGAGGCCCGGAAATGATTATTCCCAGTGGATACAGTCATTGAAAGTATGTAGGAACATTGATTGCTATCAGGGGATTTCTCTGCCTAGAACACTTTTCAGGACAATGGTAAAATTGGTTAAGCACACCCTGGAAAATACCTTGCAGCTGATAGCAAAATGGTGAGCCAAAGGTTCAAAGATATTATCTGGCACTAAAAGATACAGGGCGTAGCTTTATTTAATTATTTTAATGCAAAGGAATAAATTTAATTTATGTGAGTGATTAAAGAAAAATAGCTCTGCGCACCTGTGTCCCCTGAGGGAGGAATGAGTTGTGCAGCTCAGTCACAGGCTCAAGATAACAGCAACTGGGCAACTTTATTTCAGCCCATCCTTCCTCCCTCTTCATTATGTAGCCCACCTTGCACTCAGAGACTGCCTTCCCAGACCCCTCTTGAGCTGTCAGTGATACTGGATTAAGCCAGGGAATGGTACTAGCAGACAGGCTTCCACGCATCTCAGCCTGCAATAAGCTTCTGCTGAACTGCAAAACCATTTTCCAAACTTTGTGGGGAAGTATGCACTCCTTTCATAAAATAGCCCATATCAATGCAATATATTTCTGTTACTTTGCTTCCTTAGTGTCATTAACCTTGCCCCTAAAAGCCTACGGGGACAGGCCTGGTACCACAGTGCTACACAGCACAATGTGGCTGAACTCTGTAACAAATACCTTTGAGTTTGCTCCTGGAGAATAAATTAACTTTCAACACAGAATTTCAGACATTTGTCACACTTAAAAATGTGCATAACTATATATGGATCACTGTTGAATACAGTCGCCAGCAAAAGGTTATTTCTATCTAGCTTTTTGTTGCATGGCCTAAGGATCCTGGCAAAGACCCTCATTCCCTATTTCCCTGAAGGTAGGTAGAGGTGTGGGGGAGGGAAGAAATTGGTAAGCAGAGAAGCTGAAAGAAAATAGCACTTGAATCTCCTTGAGAAGTCTCTTTCCTTGGCTTTTCAGATGCTATGCTCTTTTCCAGGTAGCACAGTTCACACTGCCAAACCAAATTCCAGCTCTGGCTTCCTGTTCGCTAGCTGCCCAGTTCCACGGAATGCTGCAAGTAGTGTGTTTTATAACCCAACCAACTCTACCCTACACAGAAAAGTCACAGAATAAATTTTAATTTGCAGGCAGGTTCTAGCAGGCCAGAGATGCAAAATAAAGTGCCAGAAGTCTAGTTATAGCAAAATAGTAGTTCCATAATTTATACAAATGGTACTTTCCATAACACACCATACTGGAACCATACTGGAACATCAACTATTTATGCAACTAGAGTTAAAAATCCATGGGGTCTTGTGCAAAATAAATGAGATGATTCATACATTTTAATAGTTTTTGAAAATTTGGAGAGATAATGGTGTATTGGTATACGTGTTGCTCTCATTTTTGAGGCTCACTTGGCAATAATAAGGCAGCAAGTCCAAATCAGAATGTAAAACCCAAATACTCACACAGCTGAGCTATTACAGCTTGCTGTCTCTACTAATTTTCTTCCTGACAGAATTCCAGTATACTGCAGCTTCCACACAGAAGGTATTACAACAGGTTATCATCCTCAGCGTTTGTTTATGGCTTGTTGCAACAAGGCTCTCCTCCCCGCTCATACAAAACTTTCCAGTGCAACCCATATTTGCTAAACTCTTTCCTGAAATCCCATGCAACTCCCTCAAACAGTAAGCAACTGTGCCCGCCACACTCATTTGGTAGGTGCTGCTCTTTGCTGTCAGATTAAAGAACATACTAGGCAACTTTCACAGAAGGATCTGACAGAACAAGCTCGCAGAGGAGTGTTTGGGCAGCCCAATGTTGTTAAGTAGAAATCTGCACACAGAATATCTTAATTCTTGTCACAAAATCACTAGCAGTGATGTTACACTTCGAGCCTCTGTCCAATCAGTAGCAATGTGTACAGTACAGCTCGTCCAAAGCCAGTTACTGCAGCACTTGGGGGAATGGCCTTTGATGGTATTACCACCACATTCACATGCTCACACCCCACCATCAGCCACACACACAATCTTTAAAGTGAACTTCAGAATTAATGCACTTTTGACTCAGAACCAAATTCAGGGCTGAGCAGTGACTGTTCAATGCAAGCGTGGCCAGACCAAGTTATACAAATCTTCTCCAGCTTACAAGTAAAAGACAAAACAAGGATTACGTCCACAGTCAATCCACAATCTCTGCGGACTTCACTACAACAGATTAGACAATCACAATTAATTCCATTTAGCCATAACTGCACCAAAACATTTTGCATATGCGTTTAAAATAGTAAAACCAGTCCTTTTATAAGCCATCAAATGACTTGTTTCAATCTTCTTATGAAAACAATCTGCTGATTCATAGGTTTCATTACAAATATTGTAAGAACAAGCATTGATACTTGAAGGAAAAGGAAATTTAATGCAAATAATACCCCTGCATGAAACAGAATATAGGCACTGAAGTTCTTAAAGCCAGAAATTCATGAGCAGGGAAGGAAATACATGCCACCTTTAAGTAATGATATTGCATATATGTAATATTTTTATTATCAGCAGTGCTCAGGAATGGAGAGGGTTAAGACCTTGGAAGTGTCACAGTACTGTCTGTCAGTTACATGATACCTATTTCAGCATGTACTGGCAACACCATCATGCTAACCATACTGTTTTGCATACTATTTTCCCAGTTTTCTAACTTGGATGCATCTCCTTAATGCTACATAGATAAGAAGCTTCTCTTTCCAACAAGTTTCCCTTTTCTACAGGCAGAGAAGAAAAAAACTGAAGGTCAGTATAGCAACACACCACAAAGTGATGTTGCCTGTCATACTTGAGAGGAATAGCAAATATGGGACGGCCAGAAGATGCAATAGAAATAGCAGCAGATGCTGCAAAAGAGAAATAAAGTGCGCCAAACGACCTGAAGAAAGAGTATGATTGAAATAAACTGGTATAGGACAGTAAAACACGTATCAGATACCTTGTTTACAAAGAAGCAGCAGAACAGAGCCCTACAGCAGAGGTAAGTCTTTATTTATCTAATTATTATCAAATCAGCTAGCTACATTATTGCTCAACTCTTCACGAGAGATGACTTCTGGAACACAAGTTGTCTACCAAAACAATTTGTACTGTATGCACATAAGAGGGCTTTTTTTCTATAACTGGTTCACTCCTGGCATAACTGAGTATGTTGAAAAATCAGGAGTGGGAATTCCTGGATAATAAGACCAGCTTTTGTTGCTTGCCTCCTCCTTCACTGAAGTGCCAAAAATACACACTTTGCATTCAATGCAATTAACATTATTATTCATTTCAGTTATCAGAAGTTCAAGACCATAATAAGATTTAATGTATTAGACATATTTCTGGCATTTTTAAATTTCTGAAAGCATATAAAGTAACAGTTAAATACCATTTCAGAATTTATTCTAAATTGGAGCTCAAGTAAGGAAACCACTGTATGGCGCACATAGGAAAAATACATCTATAGTAACACAAACTCAGTTTCATGCAAATATTACCAAAACAATAACGATGCGAGAGGGAATTAGTAAGGATACAAATCGGAAGAATAAAATCACATCAACTCTGGAGGTTTTTCTAGCATTAATGGTCTTACAGAATGTTCTTTTTAATCTTTTCAGATATCATTACAGATTTAATCTCTTTAGCTATTGCTAAGGAATGGCCTGACCAAGAGAAGTCTGTAAACAAAACAATCAACCTAAAAGCTAAGTCACTCTACAGCTGTAGTTCCTTCCAGCTTTTCGCAGCTTCCTAGTGTAATTTCCTATTAGCATCAAAAAAAAAAATTTTTTTTTTGAAGGACAGATCATGTAATGAAGTACAAGTAGACATTGCCATACCAGAGATAACACTACAATGTGAGGCATGCACTGTTACTCAGAAACACGTGCTAAGAGGCCACGCAGTGCAACTATATCGTATTTCGTATGTTCACAGTTTCAAAACCACTTTCAACAAAAAAAAATTATGAAATTATTCAGTTTTTATTTTAAATTTATAATTGACCATAACTGAACATTTGCTTCAAACAATTAATCAGCATATTAATCACAAACCATGACATCGTACTCTTTCAGTTTGCACTCCTGAGGGCTGCACAGACTGACTTAATTGTCCAAGTCCCTGCAGCAGACCACTTCCTGCAAGATGTCATACAGCTGCTAGAAATCACCACCTCACCAGTGCAAAACTGTTGAGCTGTCTTTTTTTTTTTTTTTAAATCTGAATTTATGCAGTGTATTATTAGCATTGTGGAAATTATTGTCCTTGTAGCCTGCTATAAGGGCATTAAGTAACCTAAGGGTTCCCTACCTATTCATACTCAAAGGCAGAAGGTCTGCTGTACTCTCCAGTTCTGGAAATCCACCTAGATCAAGATCTGATTTCACCTGTTACCTTTCAAGTTAAGGTGGAATTCCTGTAGTGCAACAGCAAGTTTGGAGATGAAACCTCCATCTTTTGGAGTAACTACTAGGTTGAGTTCAAAACATTTCTACAAGCGAACTGGGGACACACATCACTAGGGAAGTCATTCATCTTTCACATTATAGTTTTCCTACCTGTACAACAGAGAAAGAAATAAATTAAAAAAAAAAAAAGCAGCATTCTCTTCTTTTTTCAGACCATAAACTCTTTCAGCCAGTGAGAGTACCTCACAGAAGCTCATCAAATATTTAGACTAAGAGGAGACTCAGTGTCAGCTGAGATGTCTGGATAACAACATAACATATACATTGATTATGCTGTTAAAGAAAACAATTGCACTTAGATTTTCCAACCCCATATTTTTTAAGACTGTTCAGAAGAAGAGTAAACCTTAGGTATCCACAGAGTCTCTACAGAACTGAAGTTCTCTGCTGGGAGCAACTCAGTTTTGTAAAGGCACCAATACGATGAATGTTCTTTCTAATCATGAAGGCCAAGACTTCTTATGAGAGATGAGGAAACACGACCATTTTCCTGGCAGTAAAGCCCCACACTTTACTGATAAGGCACTTCCCTAACAGAGTATTTGTGTTCTTATATGTTTTACATTGGCAGAGGAAGAAAAGAAAGCACATCCTGGAGTGGGGGAGTAGAGGTGAGGGAGAAACCAGAGAAAAATAAAAGTTCAGAAATTTGCAATAATCTACTGCTTTTTCTCCATAACAGGAAAGAGCTGGGGGGGAGTATGATTTGAAGCTTCAGAAGACAGCTGCATGAGCAGAACAATACACTAAGTGCTCCATTGCCTGCTACAAATAACTGAGCAATCACCAGTTATTAAACCATAATGAGGAAGGCATGGAAAAGTGTCTCAAATAGGCCTCATTTTGCCTACTGTAGTTCCAGTCTCATCCATCAAATGAGAAACACATTTTCATCACTATCCCCAAACACTAAATGTTGTTTATTCAGTGAAAATGCTGTTTAAAATGTCCTGCTTGTTACAACATCTTCACTGTAGCCTTTCTGCCAACTCTGCAGAGAGAGCTCATTCCCTTTCCTATTCACCAAGTATCACTCATCTCTGTTCTTCTACCTACTGTCTCACAATCATTGTGGCATGAGATATGTTGCTCGGATTTTTATTTTCCAGGAATTCTGCTGTGCTAAAGCTTTGCAATTATTTTTCATCTTAAATGAATGCTTTATTCTCTCTCTGTCCACTTCTATTTCAACTCACAACTGCTTTTATTTCCCTCTTAGCAGACAAGTTGGACATGGAAGAATCATCTCACAAAGAAAAAAAGAAAAAAAAAAAAAAGAGTAATGCGGCAAGTAGCCCATAATGTTATTTTGGCCACTTATTTTATTTGTTGACCTGGTTTTGATAGTTAAAAAGAAAAAGGGAAAAAAAGAGGTTAGGTGAAGCTTGCCCATTCCAGGTCAGGAAAGACAGTGCTATCTGATCTGGGAGACTCGGAAAATACCTTATGTGGCAGCTGGGGGCAACACAACTTCAGAATGAAATTACAGAAAGTGAAACATCACAATTGCTTACAACGCCACATCAGACAACTATATTAACAAGACTTTGAGGCACACAACAGAACAAATCCAAAGCATGGTGACTGCAGAATGCCAGGTCAATGTATAAAACATAAAAGCATTTTATAAAAACATGTGGGGAGGTGTGTTTATTTTGGGGGAGACAGTTGGGGGTTGATTTGTTTGTTTGTTTTAACCTATTTCCTACTGCTAATACACAATTCATTCAGTAGCATCTGTGAGCAATTTAGTAAGTTACAAAGTCTCACAAAGACAAAAACATTGTTATTGGTAACTTTACAGCTAATAACAATATCATCATGCAGCAGACACTATTTCCCCTCTTAATGGGCAACAGATATTGCAACGTAAATGAAGGACATCCTAAGTGATCAACAGAACAGGCTTGTATACAAGTTATTGCTCAACCTGACATACTCACATGTGTGTCTTTTTTTGACCCCAACATCAGAATAATTTAGGTTTTAAAAAATGAAAAAGGGAATGGTAGATCAGCATGTGGAACAGAGATAAAAGGAAGCTCACTTTAAGTAGGTTAATAAAGCTGCTTGCACCTAACAATCTTGCACATCTCTTAGAAGTCTCATTTCTCAGCTTCAGATATGAAACAGAAAACTGGTTTATTCTTACACTTTAAAAATTTTTAGTCCGCTTCCTAGATTGTTTTGAGTGATTCAATCCTTACTGACAAGTCTCGTACAAATTAAAGTGCCTATTTCATTAAAAACAATTAAGTGAACCTAAACCCAAGTTGGCTCATTAAAAAAAAAAAGAAAATTTTCAAGCTTCAGCCTAGAGCAACCCTGCAAAAAGTTATGAGTCTCTCTATTAAAGCATAGGTCAAAAATGCTGACTTAGGGTGACTGACAGAGTAGCACAAAACCAAAGGGTGTATCTACATGGCGCACTGCGAAACTGTTCTCAAATACCTGAACTAGCTCCAGAATTGAAATTGGCAACAAGAACTTCAGCAAAGTGAGTCTTCTCAGAATCAACCCGAACAGAGCACTGAACAAACTCTTATTTCTGCCTTGAGTTTTCTTAACACAGAATAGCACTGCAGTTGTGTAGGTATGCACAAAGTGCCCTGCCAGCAGCCCAGTAGCAAAAGCACAAAGAGTTTCTACTCTAAAAGGAATTAGATCACTCCTTTACTTAAATACTTCACCTCTCTTTATTGCTGTGATGTGTTATGAAAGAACATGTAGCCAGATCCCTCCTCACTGACACTATTACTAGGCTAAACAAACTAAGCTCATTTAGTCTCACCCCTCCAAGACAGGTTTTCCATTTGCTGGAAGCGAGCAATGTTTCTCTAGTCTTGTTCCATTTTGACTTAACAGAGATGGCAAAACAATGGTGGAATAAGTAGCACAAATGAATCCATGCCATTTCTGACCTTTCCTTGACAAGAAAGCCACAGTAAATGATGTATACTTTTATAAGAGGTATTACCAAACAGCCTCTTGGGCCTAGAAGGTAATAGCTGAAGAGTTTTACTTTAAAAATGCTGTCTTGAATGCATTCCAAGCGCTTACTACTTGTAATTCATCTCCTCTTTAGCAATTAAATGAAGTCATATTGACTTTATTTCATCCTAACTATTTTTGACACATTAACACTTTGCTCCTCAGTTGCCTGGAGCATCAAGCAATAACACAAATTGATAGGGCCAGGTTAAAAGGATGTAGCCTGTACGGGAGCGACTGCTTTATAAGTGAAAAAATTTCCATTCTATGTGGGCAACGTTACCAACATTACCTTACTTCAGAAGCAAAGCTGACATTCAAACCATCTCACAACTGAAGAACAGTATCTCTTCCAACGCTGACAAAGGAGCAGAAGATAAGATTGCTCACACAGATCTGTGAGCAAGACAGGTTGGCCGGGAGCTGAAGGAGGCTACCGTCTGCCATTGAGGAGCTGGACGTGGCTCCCCGTGCCAAGGAGATGGGGGGAGAAGGCAGCCCACCTCCCTCAGTACCTCACGGACACCACATATAAGGGCCTCAGAGGGCGCCGCAGCCCTCCCGCCTCAGGGGAGCACCCGGAGAAGCAGCGCCCAACACCGACCTGTGACCCCCCGGTGCTGTCCCCTCCCCGGCCCAGAAGGCGGACACGGAGTCAATCCCACCCACCTGGGCCTGAGGCCGCTAGCCGCTGTCCCCAGGAAAGCCGGGCCAGGCCACAGCCACCCCCAGCCCCGCCGAGCCCCCCCCAACGCCGGGGCGCAGCACAGCCAGGAGACCGGGCCCTCGGGGCGCTGCCCCGCCCCGCCGCGCCGTCCCGCTCCGCTCCTCACCCAGGTACTCGGGCCCCGGCAGCGAGAGCCGCTCGGGGCTCAGCATCCTCCTCCCGCCGCCGCCGCTCCCTCCCGGCTTCCGTCCGTTTCCAAGGCGCCCGACGCTCCCAGCGCTCAGAGCCCGGCGCTGCTCGGCCTCTCGCCCCGGCTGGGAACACGCCCCCATGCCGCCACCGTTCCGCGCCCAAAACCGCCCGGGAGGGCGGGCGGGTCTGCCCGGCCTCAGCCCCCGCCCCGCCACCCCCCAGCGGGGTCACGGCGGCCTTCCCGGCCAGGCCGGCAGCCTGCACAGGTCAGGGGATGCGGGCAAGGAAGGAAGGAAAGAAAGAAGGGAGGGAGGTCGTCAGTGACCTCGTGGGAAGGGTCTTTGGAGGAGCGTGGTGACATGGCAGCTTGGCCTTGAGGAAGGGGCTGTGGGCAACATGGAGGCCTGGCTGTGAGGAAGGGGCGGTGGGGGATGCCCTGGGCATGCTGCAGGGAGGAGGGACACCTCAGAGGGAGAAGGGCTAGTGAAGCTGAAGAGCCAAAACGGCAGGAGGATATGCTGTAAAGTCATTCTGGTTAGATTTACGCACGTCAGAAGGTGGCTAATGCCAGTGGCTGTTGGGACTACAGCTGTGGGGGAAAGACCCTAATTTTAATGGTGATAAACTAATGAAGGCCACTGTGGCACACCCTTGTCCCACCCAGGGAGTGGGGACTGAACAGGGTGACCAAGGAGGTCTTTTAGTGTTGTGTCCTTCTGTCTGTACCACTCCACTGCTGTTTTTTTGGCAACCCTTGTGCTCTGGAGAGGGGGAGGTATGGGGAGCATCAGGAGTCATCCTTTGTTCACATGAAAGTAGAAATGAGCAGAAAATGGGACGCACTCTGTTCTCATCTGGGAGCTTGTCTGGGAATGGTCCTTCTCCTGGGCGTGTAGGAGAGGCATGGCTGGAAGCAGCCCTGCTGGGCTCCTGTTCCCCAGGAGTTGATGGGGCTAGAATTCCTAAATTACTTTACAGTGTATTGGATTACCATGAGAAAAATCCCAGCCCAGGATGTTAATTCGGGAGTTTACCAAAAAAAAAAACCCAAACCAAAAAAGGACTGGAAGTGTTGTTTATGTTTTTACAGACAAATGCAAAAGAACAGAAATTAAATAAACCACTTGTGCGTGCATATAACCGGCCTTTATTCCACTGGAGGAAAGAGCTGAGTGTGACCGTTGGCAACTCAACTTTAATCTGTACTCAAAGGACAGCCACAATTAAAAAGGGCAAACAGGATGTTATAATTTACCTATTCATATCCCCCCACAAAATTAGCCAGACCACTCCACTGCCTATGGCTTGTTCTGTCTTTAAAAGGAATGGCTTAGATATAAATATTTCAAAGACAGGCAGAAAGAATAATTTAGGAAGAGTTTAGTAATTGTTTAGGAACAATGAGACACTCCGGTGTGCAGAATGATTGGAGAAATGTAAGACTGTCTTAAAGAGGATATGCATAACATAAAATTATGTTATCCAAAATGATTTGTGCTACAATGAAGCTCTTTAAAATCATATTTGTTCAGTTTTGCAGTTTGTGCATTTGGTTATAGGCTATAAAATTAAAGATGGGAAAATTTTGATAATAGATACAAATAAATTGTAGAATACATTGACACAGGATATTTTTGAGGCCAGGTATTTGGCAGACTTTAGAAAGGAAGCAGATACTTTCATACAGAATGAGAAAACACAGGATTATGTCATCACATGCAAAAGTATGGGGGAAAAATAAAAGCACATCATATGTAGGAATATGAACTATCCTACTTCACAATAAAGACAATTATCTGACTAACGAGGTTTTGGAAAACATTTTTCCTAACATGGTGTCTATTCCATAACTTCTCACTTTAGACTTTCTTTTCAGTGAAGTATCTGGTTCTAGGCCGCTTTTAGAGAGGAGAAATAGAATTTGATAGACTGCCTGTGATCATTAAGTTTAAGAGCATAGTTCTTACACTTTTAAAACTAGTGTCAAGATCTCTATTTTCACAAGCAATACTTTATCATCAGCCAGGTAGTTTCACTGGTGTTCAAAAGACAAATACAAAAGCCTTCCTCTCCCATATTACTGATCAGCTGAGCTGGTAGGAGCCTTTCACAGAT
The DNA here is from genome assembly GCA_013398295.1 of Chionis minor. Classification (NCBI taxonomy): domain Eukaryota; kingdom Metazoa; phylum Chordata; class Aves; order Charadriiformes; family Chionidae; genus Chionis; species Chionis minor. The sequence continues at coordinate 447,314 of VZSF01007401.1, forward strand.
TGTGCACTTTCTTTTTTGTTATTTAAACCATTTCTGTAAACCACAATTTATCCTTCATCAGTATCTGGAGTACTCGTTTATAAGAGGCCTTTAAAGTCCAGTTTTAAATACTACATTCTGATATTTCTATTTTTCATTCTCTCTGGGATTTTTTTCTTGTTACTGTTTGATCTCTATGGGCCGGACTGTGTTATTTCCTTTAAACCAGCTAAGGGAATCCTTTTGGACACTGAGACCATTTGTGGTTGTAATAATGATAAGTTTCAGTAGTAGTGGCGCCTGACTGTTAACGACTCAAAGAAAACTATATAAAAACAAGATGTCGTTTCTGGAGCCATTTATAGACTCCCCTGTTTACTATTATTTCTCTCTGGCTCTGACAGAGCCAGGATTAGGTGATATAACAGATCAACTGCAGGACTCACCTGTTCTTTTACACTCATGACCTGAAAAGGAAGAAATGCTGCCAGCCTGGCCATAGCTATTAAGTTTGTTTTCCCGTATTGATTTTAGAACCCTAGACTAGTGCATTTTAATAAATTGAGAAGGCTTTTCTGCATCACTGGAAAATGCCTGCAAGTTTAATAGCTGCCCCAAAAGGGGCAAATCTAACAGGGGCTTCATGTTTTTTTGGACGCAGCTGGAAGAATGACAGTGAAAAAACATCTCTGTCACAACTCCTTGGTAGGTTATCAGAGGTACGGGTCTCACTTTAGGACAAGTGAAGTAGACTTTTAGGGTCGACATTTACCCTGGGAATCATGGTGGTACTTACATCTCTTACCTAAAATTGCTGAGGTTTGTCTACCAGGGACATTTGGGAATACAAATCAGTCTTTCCAGAAGGATCGGTTGAACTACATTGATACATTTTGTGCACACCCTCTTTCAGAGTTAAAGTGACCTTGATTTGGTTTAGCTTAATTCACTTCAAAGTGTAGTTTACATAGTCTTTCAGAAATCATACCTTTAGGTAAATTAGGCTAATTTACTTATATAAAAGTCCATGTGACCACAAGTTTGAAATAAGTCAGTGGTATAATTTAAATTACATCATGAAAGAAAATTTCTTTATTATGTTATGATGCATGGGCTGAAAAACTTTTTTCTGTGTTAGTTTTATAAGTGTTTCTCAGCAATTTATCGTAAATCAGATTTCTGTTTTCCTCCATGTCCACGTACATTGCCTCCACTATGTTAATTGCTTAGCTTACTCTTTGCTGGTTTTATGTTCACCTTTTTAAATGATACTGTCAATGTTGAGCTGAAATACTTTCCTTTTATTAGCCAAAGTTCTCCTGAGAAACGGCTCCTCTTTCAGAGAGAGTATTATATAGAATAATAAACAGGACTACATATCAAGCAACAAATTCCAGAGGAAATGCCTTGTTTTAAACAGACTGAGTCATTTTGTCTGGCTTCTATTGCTTTTTCTTGGAATGAAATATTTGCTTAGAATTTTAACAATTATTGCTAAAGTAGTTACAATAAAGCCTAGACCTATTGGAGGAAACTTTTCTATTTTTTTTTATTCAGGTGACAGTTGGAAAAGCTATTGTGTTAAGCATTACAACTACAATGTACAGAGAACTAGGCTGTGGGCAGTCTTCAGTCCCTTTCCATCTGACTTCTGTGAAGTTAACGTAAGCCAGTTTCACAGAAACACTAGGAAACTGTCTCTGGCCTTTCTTATTCATGCTTTGCGTGTCCAAAGCCTTGTCCTATTTTAAAACAGTTAGCTAAGAGCCTGCCTTGTGCTGGACTTAACTTTTTTGTATTTTCTGAGCGTGTATTTTCCCACACATTTGCCAGCTGAGCTTTACCTACTACATAATAATTAACAAATTTGCACGTGTGATCACAAAATGTGTTTATCTTAAGACACATGAAAACCAGATCAGACTGAGAGGAGAAAAACATTGAGTTAAATAGGTGTCAATCTTTATTGATAATCTGTTGTTTCGGGCACCACAGGAGAGAGAAATTTTGAGGAGATATCTGAAAAAATGGAGAATAAAAGCTTCACATGCTATTATTTATGTAAATTATTGGAAACCTTGTAAGTGAAATTAGGATTCTATTATGTAACACATTTTAAAAATCAACAGCGCTGAAGCTGGATGATTCATTTATGAGTCAGTGGCAAACCCATAAAAACCTCCCATTAAATTTCTGATTTAATAATTATTTTTATGAATTATGACCAAACTCTCTAAACACATGCGCTAAAAATAAGATTATCTTAAATAAAAAGGTCAGCCAAAATCACAATGAAATTATGTGATGAAATCCATATTTTCATATTGTTGATTCCTCAGGAGACACTTACAGAGCAAGATCCTGTACTTCTAGTGCTTATCCTAATCTAGCCTTCCCAAGCTGAATGAACTGTTTATGCAGTTCACATGCAGCACCGTAGTTTCACCCAACAAATAGATCAATCATTTTTCTCTAATAATGCAGTATTAATACCAGTTTACCTCATCAGGTAAAACCTAGACAAACAGATAGGGATTATAGTGTTCTCTAAGATCAATGTACTTTAGAGAAGTAAGATTCACAAAGTTGCTCACTCCTAACATCTGCCACAAGAGGAAGACTGGAAACAAGCGTATGTGTTCCAGCTACTGATAGGACATGATGACAGCAGCAGCTCTCTTAAGTAGCCAGCACTTGTACAATTAAAGGGCTTAAATTTGACACCTGTAATTGTACCTGGAAGTCTTAAGTCAAGAAAATACTTAACTGGTGAGATATCATAAACATGCAGGAATCTGTGCTGTGAATGTTATGCCATCATAATTTATTTTTTTCTTAGTAGTTTAGTTGCATTTTAATCTGGATTGCTGAGATTTTATTTTCCCCCTTGAACTGATGGGCAGAAAGAAAGTAAGTAGAGATCTGATCTAATTTTGAGGTCTTTCTATATTGATAAACTTTATATTCACCTGAGGATTTAGGTATAATCAAGCTCCCAGGTCCTTGGATTTTAAGTATAAGTTGTTAGGGGAAAAAAAACCCTTGAAACATTTTTTTAACTGCTCAGTCATAGGAGTACTTCTAAATTCTGGGTGTTCTGCTCATGAGAAGAGGGACTATTATGACAGATTCTGTGGCTTATGGAGGCCACATCTTCATTTTAAAATCAAGGGTAGCTGTTAAGTTGTATGATAGATTCCTGGCATGTATTAAATGCACTGTCCAAATTCTGGTCAGTTTTGAGCTTAGTGTTAGCAAGCAAAGTTAGCTTTTTTTGTAACAGCAAACTGTTGAAAGACTCTCCTTCAGTTTTCTTTCCCATTATCTCGTCAGGAAGGAAAGGGCAACATCTTTAAAAGTACTTAAGTACCAAGCGAATGACCCTTCTCCGCTGGAATGTTGCCCCACTAATGATGCAGAGAAGAAAAACAGCCATTTCTGGCAGAGTTTGCAGGATCTCTCATGCCAAACAAAAAAGTCTAAAATGCCTGGTAAAAATAAATATCACTATGAAATTCTGGCATGGGAAATATTTCTGACAGCCAAGGCTTAGCTCATCCTGGGGGGTAACCCAAGAAGGCCTGAAATTTTCATTCTTCATTCCTATTCATCGAATGTTCCTTGCAAACTTAAGCTGACGGACTGTGTTATCTATGAGACCAGGTGTCTGTGTGAGAAAATTTTAATAAGTAAATGGCTCTGCATGTGTGCAAGAGAGTAGGCAAATCTATGTGGGAGTGAGCTATTGCTTCTTGGGCTGACATGAAGCAGCGACTCTGACAGTTATACTGTCCAGCTCTTGTGGGAAATGGATATAACTTTCTGTGTGCAGTACAGAGATTTAGCACATTCAGAATACTCTGAAAGTATTTTGTCTTATAATATCTACAAGGAAAAGCAAATGATGGAAGCAAGGAAAAAAACCACAACTGGGAGAAAGAGGAGATCACAGATTCATTAAAGTTGTGGAACTGTTGCAAAACAGTCCATAGTTCTGCTTCTTAGGTACACAAAAGAGAGCCTGAGTATTTATTAGGGCTGTTGTGAGAGAGCACTTTGGAACCCTACAGCTATGCAAGAGCTGAAGTCAGTATGGTTTTTTTAGTTAAAACATATATTGAGTTAAAATTATTTGCATTGGTATCCCAGTCATTCACTCTGTAATATGAGGACAAAGTGATGAATGTTCTTTCCTTTGTGCTACATAATACTCAAGGTGTTTTCAAGAGTAAGGTCTTTGTGGAGTCACTGGAAGAGAAAATAGAGCTTGGGAGATGATACAATGGTTGGAGTACTTAGGAAGAGATGTTGAGGATTAGTGGATAGGGAATGGAAAGGGTAGCGTGCAAGTCACTTACTGAGAGAGAAGATAAGCCAGGGGAGACTGAAACAGCACATGAAGATCATGGTAAAGGGAACATGTAACATTTTCCAGAATATAGTAGTAAATTAAGTTTTATCTGAGGAATGTATTTAAGTTTCTCTTTTGATTTGTTGACTTTGTCACATTAGTTTCTAAAACACAGCAAAATAGATTGACCATTCCACATTTGAAACTGATAGTAACTTGTTAGATAGTAAGAAAATGCCCTTAAGGTTCCAACTCTTTATGTGTTAAACTCTATGCAGTGTTAGTGAAAGAAGAGTTGTTCCTTGAACACTTAAAGTTTAAATATGGATCAGAGTTTCTCTCAAACTCCATGACTAGAGTCTATTTCTGATATTTACTAAGCATATTCAGTGTGCTCTAAGTTACGTGAAATAGGAACCTGTAGTCTCTGTGACAAAGTCTTCACTGTGTTCAAAGTGTGGTTTTGGGCTTGCTGAAGTCACTGACAAAGTTTACATCAATTCTGCTTACCTAGAATGAAGCATAAATGGAAGTGCAATACACAAACCCACACTACCTTGACCTCTCAGAATGCTAATATTATGTTAATATGCTTAAGTATCCTAAAATCCTAAAATTGCAATGACATGGATACGGGTATGTATGGCTAGGAGGGAGGTTGGACATGTGTGCATATGCGTGGGTGGCTGATCTTAGACTCACGTGGAGGGTGTGTGCAACTCTGGATCTTGCTCCCACCTGTGCCTTTATTCAGGTCTCACTTAGTGCTGGTAAGGAGCAATTAATTTGTTCCCTCATTCACATTTATCAAGAGCTGCTATGAAAGAGGGAGAGGTGTTAAGAGGCGTCTCTGATTCAGCCACCTGATAGGAAAGCAGATGGTTGACATGCCGCATCTCTTATCAGACAGTCTCAAGGGTTATATCTTGTGCACACTGGCAATACTTGCCAAACCCATCATGCCAGTAAAGTATTAGAACTGAATCATCTTCAAGAAAGAAAACACTCTATCTGTCTGGCTACATTTTTACATGTCACTCATCTCCATAGTGGCAGTGCTTCTGCAAACAAGAAAGTTTTGAGAGCTGAGGGAAAGACACGTTTATGTCTTTTGCATCTATTCCCATGGTTGCTTGTTTCTCTTACAGGCCCAATTCATGTATTCTGCTTTTTTGAGAAATGAAAACTCATCCCATCAGAGATATTCTGGATACTGAGGCGTAAGGACAGCTTTCTTTCTGATTGTGTGATTGATTTCTACCACAAACTTTTTATCTGAATACAGGGACTATGGATAAACAACATTAATAGCCTGAAGTCTAAGAAAGACACAGGTCTTCAGTTCTTTGGAAAATGCTTCTCTGTGCAGTCAAAAATTAATTTAGGAGACACAACTTGCTACTTGTCCATTTGAATGTGTTTGGAGAATAAAGGTGATTAGGCTTCTGTCTTCAAACTGAATTCTGCTACCGCTTGCTTTTAAAAGAACATTTTCCTTTTATGCTCTTCCTCTTTTCTCTTCTTTTTTTCTGTGCCAGAGTGAAGGTATTAAACTGTGCCGTTCCTAAGGCTAGGCCACGGGCTACCTTTGCAATGCAGACATTGTGCAAGGCTTGGGCAATTGCCATTTCACTGCAGGGAGGAGTCTCATCAGGAATAGAAGAGGGTGTATTTGCATTATTTTTACATAGAGGATGTAAGGGAACCAGCAAAAGAAGGAGAAGAACCAGCTTGCAAGACACCCAGGAAGAGCTACTATCTCAAAGAAACATGAAGAAAGGTTTGGGTTTGGTTGGGTTTTTTTTTCCCCCTAGTTTGAGAGTCAATTTTCTTAGTGGTGGTTTGGATTTTTTTTTCGCTTCCACCAGAGTGGAAGGTTGAAGAGCCTGGCAGGTTGGCTTCAGCCCTGCCTTCCAGATGCGTGAATGAAGAGGAGGAGAGGTATAGGGGGGTGCAATTCAGATGAATCTGCACTTTGGTCATTAAATTACAAAGGACCTTTTGCAAAGATTCTTCATATCCCAGCTTCTGAATGTAGCCATTTAGTAATTTTGATGTTCTGCACTGCAAAGTAGAAATAATAGTGGTCCATGAGATGATCACGTTTCCCAAAGTAAATGTGCAGTTGGAATGCTGAGAAGGCAGCAGATACCTGAAAGAAGAAAACGAAGTAACACATAAGCTCTGACTTGCTAACCTGAATTTTATTTTGTTGCAAATTGAAACAATTGTAGTAACACTGTAGAAGATGGCACATGGATTACTGTTTTCTTAAGTGGGCAGTAACTTGAGAAACACTATAAAGGACAGTACTGACAGGACTTGAATGTTTCTGACATCTATGAGCATCTCTGGGTACACAGTAGTAGTGCCACTGCTTAGAAAACTTCAGGGAAGGCCACAAGGGAAAAAGTGATAGCATAAAATATAAATCAATGCTAAAATTTCATTTAATGTATTTAACACAGAGACCATCATTTACAAATTAGGTCACCAGCTGTGAAAGCTGTAGGTCCCTCAGCTCTTTGGAAAATTAAACTGTTTTTTTACATGTCTGACACTGAATTTGGAGGCGTAACTGTATAACTGCATCTTTACTGTGTCCAGTTCTGGGCTCCCCGGTTCAAGAAGGAGAGGGAACTGCTGGAGAGGTACAGCAAAGGGCTACAAAGACGATTAGGGGACCAGAACATCTTTCTTATGAGGAAAGGCTGAGGGATTTGTGTCTCTTTAGTCTGGAGAAGAGAAGATTGAGGGGGGATTTTATCAATTCTTCTAAATACTTAAAGGGAAGGTGCCAGGAGGATGGCTCCAGTCTTTTTTCGGTAGTGCCCAGTGATAGGACAAGAGGTAACAGGCACAAACTTGAACATAGGAAGTTCCGTCTGAACATGAGAAGACACTTCTTTCCTTTGAGGGTGGCAGAGCACTGGAACAGGCTGCCCAGAGAGGTGGTGGAGTCTCCAGCCCTGGAGACATTCCAAACCCACCTAGATGCCATCCTATGCAACCTGCTGTAGGTGAATCTGACCTGGCAGGGGTCTTGGACTAGATAGTCTCCAGAGGTCCCTTCCAACACTGGTGAGTCTGTGGTCTTCCTGTGTATGGGTAAAACCTAGACTTTTAACTTACCTTGTATTGCAAGCTACCACCTTTTTGGTTCACTGGTGATACTGAGGAGGGAACTGATGTGGGTAATGTAGCAGTGGAATAATGACAAAAATTAAAAGGGTCATTGGAAAATCCCAGTCAGCACAGAACCCATGGTTTTATCTTGAACATAGGACTCTATTGGGAACAACTTGCTATTTTCCTGAGTTTTCTGTTTAGTTAGAGAGCTCACTAGTAATACAGAATTTAATCAACCAGAGTGTGGAGTTTGTAATGATTTTTCCAGTTAGAAGTTTCTAAATTACATCCATTGTGGAACCTATGTTTGGGAGGGGACCCAAAAGATCACCTCGTCCAGCCTGCACTGCATCAAGACTGAATACATCAAGGCTAGCACCAGCACGCTTATCAAACTTTGTTCTTAAAAAATGCCAGTGGAAGAGATTCCACACTCCCCCTAGACATTCTGCTCCAGTGTTGAAAAATCCTTAGTTGGAATGCTGATCAACAAAATCTTTTAAGCATTTCTTGTCACAAATCAAGTTGTCTCTTTCATGTCTTTCTACTGGAGCCATAAAGAAGAGTTGATCAACATCTCTCTAATGAGCTTGTATGTATCAGAAAGCTGCATCTCACTTCAAGCTTTTATTTTCTTGACTAGGCAGAAATTCCTTCAGCTTTTTCTCAAAGGGTTTGTTTTCTAAAGTTCTTGTTCTTATTGTTATTTTCTTGTTTCTCTTCAGCTGTGTTTATATTTCTAAGCTGTTCAGCCAGGACCAGACACAATACGCCACTTGGAGCTTCAGTACCATGCAAAGTTAAGAAATCAAACAAATTTTCTTGTATATGACACACCTGTTAACACATTCCAGAATTAAGTGCATTTTTTGGCAGTGGCACTGCACTGTTGATTTATATTTTTCATTATCTGTACAACCCTAAGATCTGGTTTTGCTGTATTTTTGTGAGGAATTCACATTGTTTATTAATGTCTGTTTCCTAAGAATAATATTTTGTATCTCTCATTGATGGTTTGTTCCTTGTTGGGTTTTGGACAACATATTCAATTTGTCAGTAGCATTTGGGGTGTCTGATCTCATCCTTCTTCATGTTTGCATTCCCTACCATTGGTTTGAGGTTATTGGGGTTTTTTAGTACAGATTTTACAAGCATAAATATTGCATCATGTTGTTCTGAGGTGCCTTTGCATTTTGATGAAAAACCACTGATGACTACTATGGTTTTCTTCTATCAGATGCCTGCACACTTTCCACTAGTTGTATTTAAAATGTCATTCTGTGAAAGTGTCCTGTGAGACAGAGCCAAAAGCCGTACAAGATGCATCATGTCCGTTACCTTGCATTTACTCAGTGAGCTTAACATCACTTAAAACAAGGGAACCTGACTTAGCACAAATACATTTTGCCCATTTTACATGTGTTTTTTTCATCTTATGAAATTAAGTGACTCTATCTCAAGTATCTAAAACACAATTGGTCCAAACCTTTCTGAACATAGCAATTAAGCTATCTGATCTGTCATTCTCTTCTAGGAAACTTGAGGTGTGGAGAAGCATCTTCCCAAGGAAGGGGCCACTTGAATACATTAAAAATACTTTCACAGGTAAGATGGCCATCCTGGTTTTTTTCTTTTCTGTTTTTTTTTTTAAACCTTTTCTTGAGGTCTCCACTGTTTTAAAATAGTTAAAGTGTATTTTCCCTAGTAATCCTACCTTGTTCTGGTTCTTTTCTTTCCTCTTTTTCCCAATGACACCATGTCCTTGGTTCTGTTTTTCCTGACACAGGGTTGCTATTTAAAATCACACTGAAAATGGTGCTGACTTTTGGCATTATTTCATAGTCGTTATTTTCTGTCATTGGATTGGTTTATTTCTCTAATGTGTCTGTTTGGAGCAGAAAGGGGAGAATTATGTTCCAAAATGGTTATTATTATAATAATAATCTTCTCCCTGCTCCTTTTATAATGCCTGGTGTGGGTTTTTTTTTATTAAACATGTTGTCATATAAATGAATTGTTATGTTTTAATTACTTCTTTCTCATCTTTCTTACAATATTCACGTTATATATAACTTATTGGTGATCTATAAATTACTACAAGTTACTTAATATTATATTCCTCCCTCATGGCTGTGGGTAAAAGCAAGTACCTGCCTTCTGCATGAGTTGAAGTGTCTTCTGATATTTACATAGTCTTTTTTAAAGTTATTTGGTCTGAAAAGGGCAAGTCCTAAGCATACGGTTCAATTTTACCAACATTATTTAGCAACCCTTCTAGTTTTCTTTCAACAAAAATACATGTTTTACACTGCATAAATCCATTTTACAATTATTCCCCAAAGAACCCACGTGGAATCAGAGCTATATTTGTAGTATTGTATCAACAGGTAGGTAACTGAGAGGTTTGTAATATAAATTTCCATCTGCTGAACTGCAATCTATTTAGGAGATTGTTGCGAAAGACAATACTATGTGCTCCCCTAACATTTCACCAGGGGATTTCAAAATGATTTGAGATATTGAGATATAATTGTAGGGAAGTTTAGCTGAGAGAGGAAAGTGATTTGCCAGAATACAGGGCAAGACGCAGAGGACTAGTAAACACACTTTAACAAACACAAGTGAGTAAAAACATTTGTTCCCCGGGGAGAGAAGGACTGAAGAGCTAATGAGTAAATTTATTTGTGTTTAGGACAATATTTTTCATGAGGCTTTTGTTTCAAACACAGGAAAATACTCATGTCAACTCCTGGAAGACTGTTCTATGACCTAAGTATATAATTGTCAGGAAGTTCTGGCCCCTGTGTCTGTGCTTTATCATGTTCACTACTTCAGCACCTAAACTTCTTACAAGCTTCTGTGAGCCTGAAGTCAGCAGGGCTCCTCTGATTTATACCACATGAGGATCTAGCCTCAGTAGAGAATATAAATGTGAATGAATTTTGGTTTTGTTGCCCTATATTTTGGGGGGACTCAGTAACGGCTTTGCATGCTAGCCAGTCAGCCAAGCCCCAGTCAGAGTGATGTTAACATTTTCTCCCCCTTAACTTCAACCCACTGTTCCCAACTCTTCCACTTAAATCATCTTAAACTCTGGTGTCTTGGAGTTTGCTCCTTTACAATAATTGCATATTCTTTCCATGCCTCGTTCTGTCACTGCTTCCAAGTCAATGTTGGCGTAGAGAGGTTTTTTAATCTCTGCACCTCAATCAGTGCCTCTTGGCTACCTGTATTTGTTGTTACTCTTCTGCAACTTTGTACACTTTGCCTACCAAATGCGCAGAATTCAATGCCAGAGTCTACCTGCTACTGCCCTCATGCTATGTAAAGTGGATCTATTCCTATCTTGAAGCAGTGGTTCTGCATATAAAGCAAAAAGCCAGCATTTTTTAAATTTGGGGGGGACATATATTTATGCATGGTTTGTTGATTAATATTTCTTACAGTGTTCCTGGTCTTGGGAGTTCTCAGTGAAGCCCTGTATTGGGTTATTTTTTCCTTTACATTGAGCTCAATTTGTCAAGAGTCAGTCCCTGCTTTAATTTTATGTTGACATTTTTAATAATATCCCTTGTCTTCACTATTTTACGCTTAATTAATAGGAGCAGCAGAATCGTCTCAATCACATGCTGTGCTGTTTACTTGCTCTTGTGATTCTCTAAAAGACAAGATTAGTTACAGCTTCCCCTAGATTCATCTGTGCGAAGGCTTTAAATAAGACCATTCCTATTGCTGGCCCTTTGGTGTCAATTTGACAGAATTCCCATCTTCCCCTGTGGTCCAGGATTTGGACTATCTGAGTCAGCTTTCCATTCAAGTTAATACTTTGAAATCAACCGAGATTAATTATTTAACAACAGTTTCTTGCATTGCCGACCCTATGTATTAAAATGTCAAATCATGCCACAGAGGATCATAAAACCGGCTTTAAGGCTGATGTCCAGTGAAAGCACGTCTGCTTTTAAATGCCGCGCAGAGACCGGAAGGCGCATAGGACAATTGTCCAAGCGTTAATTTCTACTGCTATAGGCAACGACCCTAGCTGGTTTTTTGGGGTATCCAAGTTTCATACATAATCAGCTGCCTCTGGACACTGCGGCTATAAGGAAAACACCAAATAGGAAAACCCGTCGTCATGAGTGGAGGGGAAAAACCCAGACATTTCTCTTAGACACCAGCCTGTACAGCGGGCAAAGGGCTCGGCAACGAGACGCTCAGAGGCTTTCGGTTTCTGATTGGCGTTGGGACAGGCAGGATGGGCTCTACCTTTTGCCACGGGTACAAACAGCCGGCACAAGCCGGGGAGCGGCGGCGACGCACGGGGGAAGCGCTCAGTCACCGGAGGATACCGGGCAGCCGGGAGCCCGGAGCCGCGCTCCTCGGGGGAGGCGCGGGAGTTGGGACACTGACAGCACCGGGGCCGCTTTAGGAAGGGCTTCCCCGCCCGCAGAGGGGGAACCGCGCCCGCGGCCAGGGCCGAGAGGGGCCGGGGGCGCGCGCGGGGGTCTCGCCGCGCTGCCGGCCGACGGCCGCAGGGGGTGTTGGTGGTTGGGGGGAGTCTCGCTGCGGAGCCGCGGCCCCGGGACCGCCTCTGCCGCGCCGAAAGTTTGCGAAGTGGTTCGGAGCGGGGGGGAGCGGGGCGGGGGCTGCCCCGGCGGGGCTCCTCCTCCGGGGCCGGGCCTGGGCCGGGCGGAGCGGGGAGCGAGCCCCCAGCCCCGAAGCTGCCGCGGCTGCGGAGGGAG